>MU204410.1:8525222-8562946 GCA_017309775.1 Paedocypris sp. Pulau Singkep
ATGTCTTACCTTTTACAATATTTAGCACAGACTCCTCATGGAATAGTCTGGAAAAGCGAGTATGAATCTGTTTAAATATGGAGATGTTTCACTCAGTGAACCCTAAATACCGAGCCGCATTGGATTTAGCGCTGATATTGAGCCAATGAGTTTTAGATCCTGCGCTGGTGTGTTTCAGGTGGTCAGTCGGACCAGGGTTACGACTCTCTGTCTAAAGAGGAAGTGCGGTTCGGAGCAGATGAGCAGAATTCTTCTCCAGACGTCAAGAACAAAATCTCCTGCCCGCGTGAGTAAAGCTGCGACCTTCAGTGAAGAAAACCTAGCGTTGATGTACTAGCGTTGTTGTTTTTGCTGCCACCTGGTGGAGACACGCATCATCACACGTTCTTCTGAAGAGCACCATTTGCACCGTTCTTCTTCCTGATCCAGTGTTTTTATTCCAGTGACTCACCGTGAACAATCAAAGAAAGAGGGTTCATCCCGAGTGCCATCTGGAGCCTTCAGGGAAGCCCGTAACAGCTTTTCTGATGCCCTTCCAAAAACTAAAAGGCCGAACTCGTTGGATATTTTCGGAGAGAAGCCCGTGAGGCCACGTACGCTCGATTTAACCCCCGACGAGAGCGTCAGAAAGCTCGCCGCTGCTGAGACGCTGACGTCAGCCGAAAAGGAAGACGTGAGCCCACCTAAAACGGTCGCCATGGAGACCAGCGTTGCCATGGAGAGGGAGCGCAGTCGAGTGGAGAGGAGCGCGAGCTGCAGCGGCGCTCTGGGTCGAGTGGTGAAGAGGATGGGCATTGAAGCCGGATTCGATCCTCTCTCCATCATCGCAGCTGAGACTCACCCCCACAGTGACAGTGCCGACGCCCCCGCCGCCCGCCGCGATTTGGCGGAGGAGATTCATCACTACATGAACAACCTGAGCAGCCCGTCCAGTCAGCGCTCTCTCAACACTGACCAGAGGGGGCGCCAGAACGCCTCTCCACTCTGCTCGCCCTCCATGCCCGCGCTGGCCTGCTCGCCCACCTCCTGCCACCTCCAGCCCCAGCCGCGGACACGCCTCTTCTCCTCGCCCTCTCTCTCTCAGGGGCGAGCGCGCAGAGTCCGGGAGCCGCGGCCAAACTCCCTGGTCTCGCCTTCTTCACCCACGCCCTCCTCGTCCTCCTTTTCCATGGACTCTCTTCTCACCCCCACCCTGGACGTGTTTAGGAGCAGCTTCCTCTCGGCGGGGAAAGGCGTGGCGGAGAAGGCCAGTCGGCTCTACTCCAGACTCTCCTCCCAGACGTCCATCTCTCAGGTGCGTCCCTCTCCATCATTCCGTCCAGGCCTGATTAACCACTGGCTTTGTCTCTTTCTTCTCCAGGATCTGAATTCGGACCGGGTCAGTGTGTCCTCGCTGGGGTCCGGGGACCCTGACTTTTGCGCTGTGATTGAGAGCGAGTTTGGCCCGGATCCTGAGGGTCTCTCGTCCCCTCAGCGGGATGGAGCTCAGATGATCACGCGCTCCAAACGCAGCCCATACAGGGGTCAGCGCTGGCTGGAGAGTCCGTCCGCACCACCGCGACTCTTCCGTCAGTCCTCCCTCACTGGTCAGTCACTGTGTCGGCCTGAAAATAAGACCTAGCCAGCCCAGTTGACACTTAGAAGTTATTCTTCGGTTTTTGAAGTGTGAATAATAAGCACCGATTAAGCATCTATAACGAGGGTCGGGAACCTTTTGGCTGAAAGCAAAAAACGCCACATATTTAAATATGTAACTTCTTGAGAGCCATATGTTTACAACTAAATACAAGTAAACGAAAGCCTTTATGTAAAACCAACAACTGCAACAGATAGCTGTCAATCATATTCTCACCAGCCAATCATAGTAAGTGCCGCCACCATAAAAACGATTTACACAGGTAGTTCTCTCAAAAATGAGCTCATCAGCGAGTGCGTGTGGGCCTTAAATCAAATAGACAAATAGACAGACAGACAGACTCCCATTCAGTCATATAGACGGGCATTAAGTGCTGGGGTCTGAGAGCGTGAGGGTCTTTAATCAGACAGACAGATAGACAACAGACAACTTTTTCAAGTTTGAAGTTTATTGTTTGGTCCAAAATCCACAGATAGACATTCCGTTCGGCAAACAATTTGACATAAAATTGACCAGTTTAGTCAGACAGATAGTCAGAAAGACAGACGCACAGTAAGTTCTGGGGTCTGAGAGCCCAAAGGGTTTCTTAATCAGACAGACAGTCAGACAGACAGACAGACAGACAGACAGTAAGTCAGATCGGCAGACTGAAGTAATTGTGGTATCTGAGAGCCAGCGAGGGTCTTTAATCTGACAGAGAGACAGACTCCCACTCACTCACTCACTCAGACAGAGAGAGAGAGAGAGACGAGAGAGCGTGAGGGTCTGGAGTCAGACAGACGGGGTGGTGCTGGAGTGGTGCTCAATCAATCACTCGCTCTCCTCTCAGGCTGTGTAGTGTCTCTCTTCTCTTTCACTCGCAATCACCTTGAAATGTGACTCGTTTTCAAAGAGGAGCTGCTCTTCCTCTGAAGACCGTCGCATCAAAGGATGAACGCTGCTGTCTTTTGTTCTGCAGGCCCATCACTGACCGTGACCAAGGTGGTGCAGCAGGGTGACGCGTCTTCTGACTCCAGCCACAATCCCTCTACTGAAGTGAGTGTGTGTGTGTGTGTGTGTGTGTGTGTGTGTGTGTGTGTGTGTGTGTGTGTGCGGTATTAAAAGCGCTCTCCTTCCAGATCTGCATGTCCAGCTGTTCTCGCTGTAACACGTGCGAGAGTTTGGTGTACGATGAGGAGATCATGGCCGGATGGACAGCGGACGACTCCAACCTCAACAGCACGTGTCCATTCTGTGGCTCGCCGTTCCTGCCACTGCTCAACGTGGAGATCACATGCGAGAGGTAAGATCAAACTTCAGAAGAAGTGCGGATTCCTTACTGTAAGAATGACTCCATTACAAGTCACCAATTGCAAGAGGCCTTGAGTAAAAGCCGTTAAGTGTGCAATTTTAAAAGACCTGAAATATTTTACTCGTTCTGAATTCAGGTTAAAATAATACCAAGAAATGTGAAAAACAAGAAACTCTTTATTTATAAGGTTTTATTTCCTGCTATAAAAATGAAATTTAACACCCTCAATGTTTCAAAATGGCAGAAGACACAGATGAAAAAAGAACAAAGAGTCAGTCTCAGTCAAACGACCAAAAAAAGAGCAACTGGTGAATTAATGAATATCATCCAGTACCTTCAGCATCCTGCAGATGGCGATATCACCTCATCCGCCTAAGAAATTAACAGCGGTAGAAAAAAAATGCTGATTTGTTGCGCACAATCACAATGTAACAAGTAGCGGTAAGTGTCCATTCAATTGTAGTGGAGTAAAGAGTACAGATACTCAAACCAAAAATGTAGTCAAGTAGAGAGTAAAAGTTGCTTATAATACTCATATATACTTGTACAAAGTTGCCAAAAAATACTTAACTGATGTAACCAAGTCCATTTACCCAAGTACTTTACACCCCTGTTCATCGCCAGACAAATGCTTCCAAGAGATAAAAAGAGATGCTTTCCTGTCAGTTTGTTTCTTCGGTTAGTTCAGCCAAGCTTCAGATCAAGCTTCATGCTTCAGATCCATAACTAGAACTTTTTGGAATTTTTGAATGTTTTGATTTCATTTATGGTCCGAACTCATCTGATACTAAAACATTGCCGATGAAGATCAGACGCTGTCAGTGGTTCATCTCATCATCTTCTGTTTCATCCAGAGCCTCTTCTCCAGAAGCTTCCGTCGACTCAGTGGACCATCAGCAGGTTGGTGTTGGAGGCTCAGCAGATATTGTCCCCTACTCCGGTGTTTACTGAATGTGGCTGTGTGTTTGTGTGGCAGGAGCCCGTGACTGTGCCCTACCTGAGTCCACTGGTGCTCTGGAAGGAGCTGGAGAGTTTACTGGAGAACGAGGGCGACGAGGTCACTTCCTCAGCGGCCGTTGTGGACCACCACCCTATTGTGTTCTGGAACCTGGTGTGGTTTTTCCGGAGACTGGACCTTCCCAGCAGCCTCCCGGGCCTGTATCTGAGCTCCAAGCACCACAGGAAGGAAGCTCAGGTGGGTTTCTGAGGATCCTCGTCTGATGAAGGATGCTCCAGTGACACGCGTGTTCTGGATCTTTCTACAGACTCCACAGGGCTCTTCACCAGAGGACAGTAAGAACGTCTTGGTCCAGATTCTGTGGGACAATCCCAAACTGCACCAGGACCCGGTGCGGCCCAGCTACCTGCTCTGGAAGTCCTACTGTAAGATGATGTTCCTTCACAGCCTCAGTTATTCTTTTTAATTCGTTTTTAATCACAGTTTTCCGGTTTTCAGACTTTAATGCATTTTGTATTAGTGCTACTTAATATAACAATTTAATAATTGTAAATGCTTTTATTAGTGCTGTCAAACGATTAATTTTTTTAAACTAATTAATCGCACCCCAAACAAATTAATTGCGATTAATACAGTATATACAGTATATTAATACTGTATTAATCGCAATTAAATGACTCAAACTTGTAATATTGAATATTGAAGTGTAAAATGTAAATGAATGTAAACTCAAATAAACTTAAATACTACAATATAATTTAGATTATTTTTGTTGAGACTTTTAATTTGATAGACTTTTTGTTCAATTTACTCTGTGGTAAATTTACATCTGTGGTTTCACTCTCAATAAATACACAATCAGAAACGCGTCTGAAAATGAACCGTAACTTAAAAAAAAGCCTTAACACCCAAAGATGAAACATTGGTTGACATAAAGTTTTTATTTAGTATTTTAGTATTTAGTATTTAAAATATAAATACTAAATAAACATGATAGTGATGCTGGACACTGACTCTGGAGTTTTCCAGGCTCAGCATCAGCATCACCGCGCGAGGAGGACCAGACGCTGGGCTTCGATCTGCTCCAGAGTGTGGTGAAGAACATCCAGAAGAACGATGTGTATCAGCCCATGAGTCAGATGCTGCAGCTCCTCGGCACCACGCTGGGCTTCGTCAGGCAGCGGTGAGACGCTTTACCTCTTCATTCCCTTCTTTCTTAACCACCTCCTCAATCTGGTCTGGTCTTTCTGTTCGTCAGGAGCTTGTACCGAGACATCCTGTTTTTATCTCTGGTGGCTTTGGGCAAGAGTAGCATTAACATCGGTGAGATGATTGGTTCGAACACTTGTCTCAGATGTGTTACTAAACGATGTTCTGGAACTTTCTCAGATGCCTTCGATCGCGAGTACAAGATGGCGTACGACCGTCTGACTCCCAGCCAGGTGAAGATGACGCATAACTGTGACCGGCCGCCCAGTGCTGGAGTGATGGAGTGCAGGAGGACCTTCGGCCTGCCTGGCCTGTGAGTGGCATCCAAAGACGGAGCGTGTGATGCTGAAGCGTAGCTACCTCTCCTTCCCCTCCACCCCGACACACACTTCCTGTAGCATCCACGCTCCACTTGGTCTTTCCTCTCCGGCTTTGAGTGTGTGTCTGGGACCAGTAGCTGTAGAACAATCATGTGGAAGCACAATGAGCCTGTACAAACCCAAAAGACTTTAATGTACATATTCATTTGTATTGTACAGTTATATTTTGAAACTGGAGTTTGTTATAAATGCAGAGTCTCTCTGATGGAGATGCTGGACCAAATGACCATGAACTTGAGAAGATCACGAGCGTTTACACGGAACATTTTTAAAACAGGGTTCGAACTGTGGAAGGTTTTGGGAACGAGACTGTTAGTTTCACTAGTCGGTGTTCCTCACGTGTGCCATCGCTGCTTCTGTGTCGTTATGAACAATCACAGTCCATTATTATTATTTACTGACTGAAGATGCACTTTGAAACGGTTTGATCAATCCTGGATGAAATGTGCAATGGGTTGTGAAATCTCCGTTCTGTTCTGTAACGTGTGTAGAAGTCCGTCTCCCGCTTCATGTTCCCGCTTTAGAGTCAGACACTCTTCATCATGTGACGTAGATCCTCTAGTTTTTTTAAACCGAATATACGTGGCATATTACTACTTTTGTTACCAGTATTTCTATTCGTGTATCGTGTCTTGTCAGATCTGTGGTGGATCTATAAAGGAATTGAAAATTGTAAATAAAATCACTTAAACCAAACCGACTGTGTCCGCAGATTTTTTTGATCCACTGGAGAAACCAAAATTTATTTTTCTCTGAACCAAGGAGTAAATATGTACAGCGAGCATCTTTCAACAGTGGAGGCGACTTTTGGAGGCGGATGCTGACGGATGAACTCCGGTGACCTCCAGCTAAACTCCTAGAATCCTACAGATGCTGGTCGACTGAAATCACAATCACATGCAGGCCACAATTCTGTAGTAGAAACGGATTTAATTCAGTTAATTCTGCTAAAACAACAACCCATCGTCGACTAAACCATTAAATGATTTTTTTTTAATGCAAATTACCCTAATGCGTTTGTGCATTTATACAATCCCATTGGTTTTGTGTGGATTTATCCATGATCCAACTTTAGATTTCAATGCTGCTTTTTCATCCATCAAGATTTACATTCTGTTCACACACCGTCCAGAACTTCCTGTGAAGCTTTTCTGCTGACCAGTCATCCACAGTCCCACAATGCTTAAAAAACCACGGATGGAAGAAGGGCTGTGACTCCGGGACTTTTTAAGGGAATCATGGCCAGATGTTGCATACAGAACGAAACCAGGAATGTTCTACATTTGATGGTCCACGTTATTTAAAAAAAAACCCTAGTGAAAGTCTGTTTGTGAGGAACGTTCCTGGTGCTTCAGATGGACACGGGACACACGATGATCCGATCCTCCAGCATCACACTGAGCACCAGGAACACAAAGTAGAGAACAAACATGGTGGATCCCAGAACCTTATTCATCCTCCACTTGCAGACAGCGATGGAGATGATGACGAAGAGGAGCATGAGGAAGAGCAGCACGATGGCGCAGAAGAGTCCGTTGCTGCTGACGGCCACAGGTGCCAGAGAATGACTGAAGGAATACATCAGCCACGGCACCGGCAGCCTGGTGGAGCGCAAGAGACGTGAGATCTTCTACACATCACACAGCGCACCACCTTCTCACTCACCCCATGGTGATGTCAAAGATGTTGCTGCCAACGGAGCTGGAGACGGCCATGTCTCCCAAGCCTTTACGAGCCACTATCACGCTGGTGATCAGGTCTGGGATGGACGTTCCTGCAGCCAGAATGGTGAGACCCATGATCTCCTCTGAGATGCCGATGGTCTCGCCCACCTAGTGGAGGCACAGGGCGTTTAATCTGCTGTGTGTGTTGTCTGGTGGTTCCACACGTACCTGATGAGCCCACCACACCATCAGGTAGGAAAATATGGCGATCCACACTATTGAGCCGAGAAAGGTGATGACAAAGAACCTCCTGGAGGCCTGTGGAGCAAGAGCACGCATGTCAGAGCTTCTGAAGAGTCTTCGTGCCAGGCTGTGCCGGTTCTCACGGGGTTGCGGACGTCGGGAACGGTCAGCCACAATGGAAAGACGATGGGCAGGAGAAACAGAAACATGGCCTGTTTGCGTCTAGTGTCCGGCCACTCCAAAGACAGAGGCTCGTCCCCGTCTTCCTCCTCCTCGTTTTCATCGTCATCGCTCTCCTCGTCACTCTCATCCTCGCTGTCATCTTCCTCACTGCCCGAGCCATCCGACCCTCGAGGGTTTTCAGAGCCACCTCCTGCCGCACTTTCCCCTTCCTTTAACATAGAGAGAGTGAATTACCGTGTTTATCAGACTTTGGGTCCCATCACTTTTTCAATGCCGTAAGTATAATACAATAGTACGTCTAAACGTCTGTATAAGTGACATTGGTGCTACCTTGATGATGAGCTTTACGTCGACTAATGTGAGTTTAGTCAAATCATTAGTCACTATTACTAGTGTGAAAGACTCAATGCGACTTGAAAATGACAAAGCGACTATAAAATGTTTCTGAAGATGTGCTGCTTTAAACAACTTTAGAGGGTGGATAACTGACTGTGGTGTGAAATACTTGAGTAAATGAACTTTGTTACTTTACTTACTTTGGGTACTTTGTACTTGTACTCAGTATCAAATACATACCCAACTTTTGCTCTCTACTTGACTACATTTGTGATGTACTATTTACTCCACTACATTTGAATGGACACCAATTGTTACTCCTTACATTGTGATTGTGCGCGACAAGTCGGCATCTTTTGCTACCGCGGTTAATTTCGAGGTGATATCGCCAACTGCAGGATGCTGAAGGTACTGGATGCTATTTGTGAGCTAAATACACTTTTTTGCACATTTGAGTTTGATTAACTTTTGTTCATTTTTTATACACAGTATTTTGTTCTGCCATTTTGAAACATTGAGGTGTTAAATTTCATCTTTACAGTAGGAAATAAAAACAAAAATCAGTTTAACTTGTTTTTCACAATTCTTAAGCCTAAAGACACTTTAAAAGGGATTAAAGTCGATATCTCCACGGCAATTCAAACTAGAGAGATGAGCCACTGTTTGTTCGACTCGTGGGGAAGAGTAGTACTGTATATTCAAATAGTAAAATACTTAAGTTAAAAGTAAAATACAGTACTTAAGTTCTTTTAAAGTGGGATACTTTTTGCCTTTTACTCAAGTCTTCTCAAAGTTGGTGACTTGTAATGGAGTAGTTTATACAGTAAGGTATCCGTACAGGACTTTTACTCAAGTATGGTTTTCAGGTGCTCTTCACACTTCAGGCAAATGAATTGTACTGTAAGATGCAGGACTAACGGCACCTTCTGTCTCTCGGCTCTGCGAGCGCCGCCTTCCTCCGTGACTTCTTGAGCGTCTCTGGGCGGCTCCAGCTGATCACCTTAATGGAAGCACAGCACAAAGTCGGGCTTGTTTTACCTGTGGTGAGCTTGGTGAGTCTATCTACACGTTCAGCTCCTCAGGTGTGGAGTGAAGAGATGCTCAATAGCAGCGCGGCTGAGGCCAGGCCAGCCATGACTGATTCATGAGACGGCGCTCGGTCATTATGTCAGCTAACGTGTAAAGCAGCTCTCGAGTGGAAACAAAGGTGGATGTACGGAATGCTGGACGCCGTGAGCGCGGCCCACCACTGGCAGACTGCCCGCGCTTTCATCCCGGACACAGCTGGACAGCCGCCGCGTGGAGATGCTAATGTTCTGAATATGGAACAGAGCTGATCTGTGAGAGGACAATGCACTGCAACGCTCTAGAAAGCTCTCGGAGATCAAAATGAATCAGACCATGAAATCTCACCTTCGCCAGATTTTTCCTTCATTTTGTTCTCTACTCTCCCCCGGGCCATGTCGTTCAAAATCTGAGCCTTGTCTTTAAATTTCACTGTAAACCAGGAAGGGAAGAATAGAGCTGTGACACGGTTCTGACAGGCAAACTCCACTGAAACGGACGGCAGTGGCATGACAAACGTGTGTGTGTGTGTGTATTGTAATTGTGACAAATTACAATATATTTGACGAATTGTGACAAATCTACAAATATTGTAAAACGTAGGACCTTCATTCAAACCTGCAAGGCCTGGATGACAGGATCAATTCCCTAAACTACTAGGCTGTGACTGCTTAAGTGTGTATGAGTGGGAGAAGCGTATGTTTGTAAGCGTATGAGATTTTACGTGTTTGAGTTTAACGGTAAGTGAGACGGTTTGGGTGTGTGACGGCAATGCGTCTGAAATGCAAAGACTCAATCATCGGCGTTTGTGTTTAAAGCACGTGAGACCGAGATAAACTGCACCCTTGAGCTTCCGATCCATCGAGCTAACGGAAGCGTGCCATATTCAGAATTGTCTTTTAATCATGTTATCATACTGTATCTATTGACTTCTTTTGAATCGTCTGTCTAAATTCTTTTGAGAAAATGGATAGAAACAGTTTATTTTCTCTATGGTTTTCTTTAATTAAACCTTGTGTGTGTGCAATAAACCTGTGTGTAAATGAACACAAAAATTATCAATTTGTCAAAACTAAGTATTTTGCAGGAAAAAAACAAAGATCCTTGGCTAATCAGTAAAGAGCTGTCTGTTCTCACCGCTACTAGTGATTCTCCACTCCATAGACTGAGAAAGCGCTATTGATCGTCTTAGTATCAATCTGGACTTAGTGTGTCATCAGAGGGAACGTGCTTCGCTAATCCATTTGTACTGGGAGAAGGACAAAATCTCCCCTTCGTTCCTGAAGAAGATTCTGAGCAGCGTTTATGAACACTCCAAAGTCAAGATCATTATTAACCAATAATAAAACATCTTTTGTGAAAACGGATAGACATTGTCTTTGTCTGTATGATTTATTTTATTAAACCTTGTGTATGTGTAATATATCTGTATGTGTGTGCGTGCGTGCGTGTGTGTGTGTGTGTGTGTGTGTGTGTGTGTGTGTGTGTGTGTGTGTGTGTGTAAGAAAAAATACACAACTAAGTGTTCAACTCAGTAATTTGAAAGTGTTTAGTTTAATGAAGGTATTGTAATTGTTTTTAGGTCTAATGATTTCTTTGATGTGTGCATAGATTATTTTTCATTTCATCTGAAAACAACACATAATGAATGAAGCCATTGTACATTTCTGTGAACGTCACAAGGCCCCAAAACGACATCATCAATGACATATTTCATGATGACATCACTCAGAGTGACATTATTCACAACAACATTAGTCACTCATTCACAATGACATCACAACTAAATCACAATGCCATCCCTCATGGCGGCATCATTCGTGATTACATCAATCGCAACGGCATAACTCGGGATGACATCCTTCGCAATGAGTACCGTACTCATTTTAAAATCTTTTATTAATGGCGAGAAAAAAAGTCTCACAATTCCTTTCACTCGTTCAGTTGCTTAAACTAAAATGTGATGCGCGTTGTGCTAGACGCAGAGATGCAGACGTGCTGTGCTTCTCTATCGGGCGCCTGTGTTTGTGGGAGCTGAAGGGCTCTTACCTTCTCCGAGAGGATCCAGTGTGTGAATCATCAGCTGGAAGATGGTGCTCCTCATGGTGCTGTTGTGCAGAGAGGCCGAGCTGCCCCCGCGCTGCAGGGTGGGCTTCAACTACACACAAGAGGGCAAAAAAGCACATCTAGGTGGAGATGCTGGCTTTACTCGGGTCATGGTTGTGGAGAGTGAATGATCTCTTCATTAGTCCTAGAGAGAAGTGTGATAATGTGTTGGGGACTGTGACGATCCGGCTGCTGCTTAAACCACCTCAAGTTCAGAGCAATTATTTTTTCAGATATTCTGCAGTTTAAACTCTTAGTCTCAAAGTGAACAAGTTTACTAAAATATGTTTATACGAGATTATACAGTCGTTCCAGGCACAGCAAAAAACTTTCTCCTTTTCCTTTATAGTGTCCTACTGGAGGTTTTAATGGCTTTCAGTTCATTTGTGTACCATAGAGCTTAGCTTGTTGAGTTTATTCTTTTTTTCCTAAGAGAGTACTTGACAGGGTAAGATTTAAGGCTGCAGTCAAATCCTCAAGCTCTTCTCTCAAGCCTCCATTAAATCCAGAGTGTTACCACTTGGTGGCGCTATAGGAACTTTTTGCTGTTCGTGTTCATCACCTTTAATCGATTGGTTTCTTCCTCTGGGGGTCTGTTGTCTTCACCGGACGTCCCATTGTCCTGTTTGCAAAACATTTCAACGTTAGTAAGAAACTACTATTACTAATTTATTATTATGTCATATATTGTTATTTATTATATGAATACTATTAGAGTATTAATTGTATATTGTTTTGTTATATAAAATTGTATATACATACTGTATATTATTTTGTTATATAAAAGTTATCTACATTATTTATATATTAATATTTATAAATACGTATACGTACATTTAACTGTATTTAAAGGTAGGTTTTCATTCAATTAAGCATGACTGTCCACAGGGACTTAAACATCCAGGTTGTTGTTCATGCAGCTTATTGGGCTTTTAATATTTTGAAAATCAGCCAAATCGTTAGACTTAAGCTCCATTACGTCATAAACACATTTTGCTCGTTGTTGTAAAGAAGAGCAGCTTTTTTTCTCGTGTGAAATGAACATTAAACAGTGAGTTGAGGTGTGATGGGTTCAATCCCGTGGCTTCAGTTTGAGATCTAGGTCTTCTGGCTCTATAAGCCTTCTTACTCTATATAAGCTTCAATTACACTTATCAGATTTAAACACTCTATATGTTGCTCCGTTTGGACATCAGCATGGACCCCAGTAGATTAGAAGAACATTGTTGGATTAGAGAACCTTGGTGTTGTTCTACTGAAAGACCATGTAATGGTCGAATCCCTTCAATATACTCATTGGAATTTAAGATTCCGAGAACTTTTTTTTTCTTTTGGAATCTCCAGGACATGTAAAGTATCTGCAGCGTGTGGGAGCAGAAATGTTAGTGGAGATTAAACGGTGATCTCTGTAAACCGCCTTCTCTCCTCCTCTAAGCTGAGGGATGCTGAGGATGAAGAACGGATTTGGTGAAAATGACCGTGCATTTTATTCTGCAATGTCACTGACACCTTGAGGAAGCACACCTGCTCCGAATACCTCGTCCTCTCATCCGCAACGTCTGGTCCTCAGACACAAGAGAAGCTTTTCATTTCTGAGTATCAAAGCGACACACACGCGTTTCTGCCCCATGAATAAACATTAGAGTCTCACATTCACTCCAGCCCGACACAGACCCACCTCGGCTCTCACACTGTCAGAAATAAACATCTTTTCAAATCAAAATATGTATCAGATTCTCTTAAGAGCAAAACTGAAGTACTCTTCATACCTTTTCGGGTTCCTCCACCGCAATGACTTTGACGATGCTCTTGTGTTTTCTGATCTGAGACTTGAAGGCCTGTTCTATCTGAACGTTGTACTTCATGAAGCAAACATAGACGGCATAGCCACCCACCAGCATCATGCTCTCCCACCACATGATGGTGTTATCCAGGAAGAAGATGATGAGCATGATGAGGTCCAGGATGTAGAAAGAGACATCCCGGAAGAGAGGCCACCAGGTGAGGTGAAGCATCTCTCGAGAAAACAGAGCGCACATTCCGATCACAAACAAAATGTTGAAGACGGCCGAGCCCACGATTGTCCCGATTCCCACGTTGCTGTGAGAGATGAAGACGCCAATCAACGACGTGAAGAGTTCCGGAGCCGAGCCTCCGGCGGCCATGAAGGTGGCTCCGGCCACGTCGTCTGAGATCTTCAGTTTGTCTGTAATCACTCCTAGAGTGGGCACGAAAAACTCGTCACAGACGATGGCCAGGGAAACGAACATGTAAACCATCCCAAAAATGTGAAGCACGACCCAGCCTTTTCTCCGGTCCTCGATGGAGAAGATGTCTTCTGGGTACTCGCCCTTCATGTGTGGGGCGTCTCCAGGGTGGTAGACTGTGGTGTTGGGTGCCGGAGCTGACGGAGTGGGCACTGGGGTGGGTTTGGGCAAGCTGGGGTCCACAAAGATGCAGTGAATGATTGTTCGGTTGGTGGTGGTTAACATCTCCGTGGTTGTAGGTAATGTGGAGGGAGCAGATGAAGAGTGGATCTCATCCGTGTGGTTGGAATTCAACAGTACAGTAGTCAGATTCATCTTAACAGTGGTCAGATCGGCCGTTGCCTCTGCCAACTGCAGCAGCTCTGGTTCCACAATAAGGCCAGATCCGTCCTCGGGGTCTCCTGCTATCTGGGGCTCCGGCCAGGGCTCCGGCAGTCTGGCTCTGATCGTCAGCTGGTATAAAGAGCAGAGGAAAACTCCGGAAAGGAGGAATATAATCCGGCTCAGGTGAAGCCTTTTCCGTCGAGTCAGAAACATCTTGTTGTGTTTGGATTTGAGCACTCGTGGTCTTTTTCAGGGCGATAAATACCTCGGAATCTCCCTGGGATGATGGCAGAGTTCACAGGACTCGCTCACAAACTCTATCATCTCATTCCCTCTGTGGTGCAGATTCTTTTCACTGACCTTACTGTTGATTAAAAGGAACATGAATGCAACGCATAATGTAAAAAAAAAAACACCACATAACTTCAGTGCTGTTATTTACTGTTAAAATTAAAATACCGTATATTTTGCATACTGTATATGCTGTTTTATTTCAATACATACCAGTTGAATCTTATTAAAAATGCTTTGAATGACCAAGAAAATCTTGATTGAAAGATGTGTCTTAAATCCCGAGAAAATGTGGATTTTTCTGTCAGTTTCCTCTTTAAACATATCTTTCATTTTTTCTAGAGTGAATAAGTAATAATAAAAAAAACTATTTGCGCTTATCGATTATATTTAAAACTGAAGTGTACACATCTGCGCCGAGTGTTTTTCTGACACGAATCTGAACGACACTGCGTTTCTTGAACATTCCACGCACAATAAAATCAGAAACGAAGAATACCTGTTAATACAACACTATAACTCAACATACAGCAAAAATACACACCTACAACAGTGTTTCCGTCAGTTTAAATACGAGATAGAGACAAAAGCAACGTACCGGAGGACTGAGGCGCCGCGCGCTGAAGTGCGTCTCGCCGCCGGGCGCGCGCGAGGGAAAGCGGCGCGTGTGGTGCGCGCGCGACTTCAGGTCAAGCAGGACGCGCCACGGGACAGATCTTCAGCGTGGATCAGCACAATACATAATACCTGGAGTCTTTTAAGAGGATTACATCTTCTCGTCCCACACTTTCATTACTCCTTACAGCATTGACTGAAATCATTTCGCGCGTGAAATGGTTCGTCGCATTTCCATTCAGAAAATGCGTGGGCAGTATGGACAAAGCGCTGGAAATTTAAACCCCAAACTGACTATCACTATCATGTTATTACATAATTAATAATGACTGTGGATTATAATTTGATTAAACCGTAATCTTAATTGTAACTTAATTTGTGCGGGTTTTTTTTTAATTCCTGATAGTTTTACTCAGAGCAATGTAAGTGCGTACGTACACGAAAATATGCACATTTATTATTTAAAACAAAAAAAAACAAAAAAATAAATACAGTATGTTTAAATTCTGATCAAAACTACGGTGAATCATTTTGAAGTCGGGTGCGCATGCGCAGTTGACCGGACCGGAACCGGTTTCGGTGTTTCTGCACGGTCCCTAATAAGCACGCACACTTCGGTGAGGAGAAGGGATTCGATGTGATGGGTAAACACAGGACGCTCTTGCAATATTTCACGTGATTTATACGCTAAGTGACATGTTGTTTTGTTTTAAACGTACAGTGGTTAACAGCGCTTTCGGTTTCTAATGATAGTATTCATATTACACAGACACTTATAGTCTCGTCGACGGTATACAATAACTCATTCAGTTGTTTTGTGTTGTGTGTTGCTTTACAGAAGCGTAACTCTTTAGCTTGAGTCATGCCCACCGTAGTAGTTTTGGACTCGTCTCTGTCCATGACACGGCCCGTGTCTGCTGAGGGCAGCGAGGAGTTCCAGAGGAAGAATCTGGCCGTTCACGGACTCACAATGCTGTTCGAACACATGGCGACCAACTATCGACTGGAGTTCACCTCACTCGTTGCCTTCTCGTCCCTTTGGGAGCTTCTGGTGCCTTTCACGAGAGACTACAACACTCTGCAGGCAAGCGGCAGCCGATTCACACAGTACGAGAACAACACTAATGATGTCACTGTTTGGTTCAGGAGGCTTTGAACAACCTTGAGGATTATGATAAGACATGTGTGGAGTCGGCACTGCAGGGCGTCAGTAACGTGATTCAGCAGGAGTGGGGAACGTCGTGTCCGTGTCAGGTAGGACTGCCGTCTGCGGTTAGAGTTAGAGCGGTCAGATGAATGATGATGATGATGATGGACTGCGCTCTGCAGGTAGTGCTAGTGACCGATGGCGCGCTGGGGATTGGCCGTGGTTCTCTGAGACACTCTCTACAAACAGCAAAACTCTCTGCGGATGATAAGAAGTTTCCTCTTCCTTTTCCCTTCCCTTCCAAACTCTACATCTTGTGCATTGCCAATGCCGAAGAGGTAAGTGTCAGGTCTGGTCGCTTGTGTTAAACATTTAATAGTCACACAGTGTTCTGAATAGAGAAGTGTACACACACACACGTGCCGATAGAGATGATCGTCTTTTCAGAGGAGTGAGTTTCTTTCTTCAGGACAGGTCACTAATATAAAGATGAACATAAGGATTTAGCATTTGGTATCATGGATCATTCCCTGTAACAACTCTTTCAAATTGAGAGAGAATTTCATGAGATTTGATCAAGTGAAATACTCAAATGGCATTTAAATTAATTCATGACAGGCTTTGTGACACACACACACACACACACACTGGAGCAATTGTCAATCTTTAGCCTGGTTAGCCGATTGTGTTCAGCATCTTGCATCAACTACCCACCAGTGAACATTTTGAACTTGTGACCTATCTAGTCATAATCAAGCAAAATCTTCGGTCTAATCATTAGGCCACAACTTTTCAGAAGTCGCTCATGCGTGATATTTCACTGATGCATTTGTCCAATGCAAAGAACCATCAGTTATTTATCTAAGTATCGTCCAAGTCCCTTTATTTGCTGTAATGTGCTGCTTTCTATCGTGAAGCTTCAGGGCACAGAAGCGATGGAGAATCTGGAGCAGCTGATCAGTTTGAATGGAGGAGAGGGCCAGATTTTCACGATGGAAGGATCCCTGTGTCTCAAAAGTGTCCAGTCTATGTTTGGGTGGGTGCTGATGGTTCAGTCCAGCAATGCGCAGAAACGATAATGTCTTTGGACTTGTGTGTTTGCAGGAAGTTGATCGACCAGGCGTATTCTCCTTTCCACGCCGTGCTGCGCTGTGGGAATCTGGCCTCTGATGTCCAGGTCTTTCCCAGGCCGGAGCCGGTGATGTTGGACGAGGAAGTTGATCCTTTGCCAAGAAATGTTCAAAATGGTAAAACCTCTTTATCAGGTCTTTTTCGGGTCAGAATAAAACAACACATCTCAATAAACTGGGTGATTAAATATCAGCTGGTTTTATATTTGCAGATCTGGAAATTGTGGGCTTCATTGAGATTTCGGACATTTGTAGCCCCCCTGTGTTATCCAGACATTTGGTTCTGCCCATTGCTATGAATAAAGGTCAGTGTTTGGTCAGTTTAACCGTGATGTTATCTTCCCACAGGAAGCGATTAATGCAGCTGGGTGATTCAGAAGTATTTTTCTTTGTGTTGGCAGAGGCCGATGAGGTTGGCACGGGCACCGCTGATGACACAGAGGAAGAGATCTCCTCGAATCAAATGGCTGGCAAGAGCCCGAATTTCTGCGTGCTTCTACACGGCAGCTTGAAAGTGGAGGGCATGGTGGCACTCGTTCAGCTAGGGTAAATCCAGAGTTGTGTTCTTGTGCATCCGGCATGATATTCCCAACCTTGATGACGTTTTTCTTTTTTCAGCCCAGAATGGTTCGGAATGCTGTATTCACAGGCCGACAGTAAAAAGAAGTCCAACCTGATGATGTCCGTCTTTGAGCCAGGCCTGGAACCTTTGCCCTGGCTGGGCAAAATGTCACAGCTGGGTCCTACTTCAGGTATCAGTGTTCTCACGGCTGTGTTTTTCCAGATGTAAGAGCAAATCCACCACAGCGCTTAACTGGGCAGTCGTGAGAAAAAAAAGTGCTTGAATAAATGGACTTTGTTATTTAAGTATTTTGGCAACTTTGGAATTTTGGCAACTGGTGCTGAGTATCAAACTGTAACTTTTACTCTCTACTTGACCTTTTTTTTTTTAATGGGTACTTTCCGTTACTTGTTACATTTGATTGTTTTTCTACCGCGGTTCAGTTTTCTACCGCTTGTAAAGTCATTTTTACTGTAAGGTATTTGTACTTTTACTCAAGTATAGTTTTCAGGTACTCCTCTGCTGGCCAGCACGTGGAGAACAGTTCCTTTATTTTAAAAAGAGTTCATTTTTTGAAATAGATTTTAAGTTTTCTTCATTTTGTTTCTCATGGACAATATAATAATATATTCAGTTGCTTTGTTTTGATTTGTTCTAGATGCTCCCGAAAACCCGTTTGGTGAAGACGACACCAAAAGTCCTTTCCCCTTACAGCCCAAGAACAAAAGGAGCTACGCTCAGAACGTCACGGTCTGGATCAAAGCCAGCGGCCTCCAGGTATTTTCTACAACACTAATATCTGACGTTTGATTGGATGATAAACACACAAAGTATGTCCACACCCAGACGGATGTGCAGAGAATTCTCCGCAATGCAAGAAAACTTCCAGAAAAAACACAGACTTTCTACAAGGTGGGTAATGAAAACCTTATTGCGTCAATGTTTATTACACACGCGTGCTTCCACCCGCAGGAGCTGAACCGTCTGAGGAAAGCAGCTCTGGCCTTTGGCTTTCAAGACCTTCTGAGCAGCATGGCTGATCTTCTGGAGAGGGAATGCACGCTGCTGCCTGACGCGGCTCACCCGGACGCGGCCTTTCAGCTCTCGCACGCCGCACAGCAGCTCCGGATGGCCAGCTGCGGAGGCTCCAAGTACGCGGCCTTCGAACACAACATTTCCCCCATGCACACGGACTTCTCAGGCACCGGCGGAGCAGAGAGGATGTAGTGAGTATAGCCGTCAGATGGACTGTGCAGTTGGGATGCGTCTTTTATTCTTTCAATCTCAAAAGGTCACTCCTGTGCTGTGTTTATGTAAATATGTTTTTTTTTTTAGAATGTTGAGCTCATATGTGAAAGAATGGTCAGAAAATAAAGTGAATTTGAATTTTTTTTTTTATTGCGCTTCCACATTCACGTGCAGCAATGGGATGTTTCCCTGAGCTCGGAGCGGCAGGACTTTATTCAGCAGAGACTTGTCATATGACTGCACACGCATGCAAAAAATCCAGAGGACTTATCAAAAACGGTCGAAAGAAAGTAAATGCACTTGGTTTGATGGGTGAAGACAGGTTTTGCACTCAGTAGAGAACTGTGAAAGATGGCAAAAACACAAAGGGAAACAAAACAGTGATGCCGAAAGCGTGAACCGCATTTTCCTTCAGTGGGCTTTCCTCTTTTTAGTGCGGAACCGCCTCTTCCTTTGCTTGTACAGGTGGTGGAAGTTGAGGAAAAGGCCTGGAATGATGAAGAAATCATGAACACAGACTTCCCCGAAACAGAGCAGCAAAAGCAGCAGCTCTTACCCAAAAACATGATCACCAGGTAGAGCTGCAGGATGTAGGAGAAGCTGAGCGAGGTCCCGATGGCTTTAGGCAGGGTGATGCTGAGGAGCCCAGTTTCATTAAAGATGGGAATAGACTGGATCACGGCCACAGCTGACGGACACAGCAGACATCAGGCGTCAGTGACGTTCCTCTGAAACATCTCACCAGCTTCCAGCACAAACCTTCTGCCACCACCCCGAGAGGATACAGTGGGATCCAGATGGTGTATCTGACCCAGGTCAGCAGCTTCCACTCCGTGTCCACACAGGCCAACATGTAAAACGGATACCTGCGATAGAAGTGTAAAGAACAGATGAGTTTCCTTCCACTTTAACCTGTTTGGACATATTGCTGATGACTCACTCCTACTTGAGTAAAGTACTGAACACGAGACGCCATTAACTTCCTCCAGTATTCTTGCAGGAAACTCGAGAGAATTGAATCCGTTACTTGATACTTCAGACAGGGACTGAGCACAAGAGCTACAAACTAACAGTAATTGATATACAGTATTTCAAGGGCTTTTGAAACACTAAAAGCTTTATTTTCCATGCAGATGAATGCACTATTCAAAATACTCACTGTATTTAAAAAAAAAAAAAAAAAAAACTTTAGCCTATCATCTATTTTTGCTATAAATTGCTATAAAAGATTGATATACTAGCCAGACAATTAGATCATTTTGACAGAGGTTGAAAAAAAAAAACCCTTTTTCCAGTATATTTATCTATCTCTATATACTGTTTATCTGCATACATATCCATACATCTATCCATCCATCTATCTATCCTATATCCATCGAGAGAGAGATGTATACTGTGTGTGTATATACACACACACACGCACAGAGTATTGTTTTTCCCAATAATGCAGTACAAATTTGTGTTGAGATATGAATTGTCCTAAAACTAAAACAGCAGCCCAAATAAGCAGTCTACCGTGTATACAAACACATTTACCTACGTATATACATTGACATGTTTTGTACTAGTAAGAAAATTGCTTAGACTTGGGTTTTATAATGGCTTGAGCGAGAGACAAAAAAAACCCTGGCAAAGAGGAAGTTGGTTTAGTTTTCTTTTTTTTTTTGTTTTTGTTTTTTTAACTTGGTTTAGTAACATGTAGCCGAGGCCACAAACAACAGGAAGTCCTGCTGATCATTCAAACAACAGTTCCTCAAAAGCGGCTGAAACTACTGACACTCCAGCACAATCACCTGAATATTTCGATCGAGCTCCACAGGTAGAACACGAAGAAGACCACGGGCTTGTTCTGCATCCCCTCCAGCGTGCCGAAGATGACGAAAAGAATAAAGTTCCTCCCCATGACCTTAAGAACGAAAAGTATGAGTTAACACGTGAAACAGCGTTTATTAGAGTGAAGCTCGGAGCTGAATCAGCACTTGTATGAAGGCAGGCGTGACTCCAGTCTTCACCAGGCCCACTGCAGGGTTGATGACCTCCATGATGGCCAACATCTGACAGAAGTACATCACGTCAGCGATGGAATGAAAGGTGTCGTAGAAAGAATCTGGCGGAAGGGAAAAACAGCGTGAGACTCATGTTCCGACTCCAAACTGTTTTAAGGACCGAGTACCTTGTCCGAGTATGAAGAGTCGTACGGTCATGTTGACAAATATCCACGAGAAGCCGAGAAATTGAACCAGGTTGTACATGAACAGAAAACCTTTCTTTAAGCCCAAGAAAGCTGGGGTGGGAAAAAACGAATGGAAAAAAGATGAGCAATCAATAGAACGTTAAAGGCTTGAGGAACATCTACTTACGGTCTTTACGGACCCTCGACTCAAAGCTGACTTTATTAATTCTCTCTTCCTGTGCATGGAAAAATCAAGACTTTAATGAAGACAAAGGTCTGTGAACAGCTGACATCAACCGCTGCTTCACCTTTTCTTTTAACTCCATTTCTGCATCCGACTCGTCCAGCCAGCGGTCAAAGTCCATGGCCAGAAACAGAGGTTTCTTCTCCTGCTTGGTGAGTCGATCCCACCAGACGTGCTGCTGCTTCTTCACTGTGATGTTCACCTGCCGCTGCGTGGAGCGGTGCTTCACCTGCGCTCACACACACACACACACACACACACACACACACACACACGTCACTCTAGGAAACGTCCCCAGCAAACATCTTACCTCAGCTTTTACAGGTTTTAAAAACTCCAAGTTGAACTCATAATCGTTTTCTCCTTTTGCGCCATGTCCGAGGCCTTAAAAGGAGGAGAATTAAACCAAAATAAAGAAATGCAAGTGAAGGAATGTGATGGACAGTTGATCGCATATTCACCCTTGAAGTGCAAGATGTTCTCCTCCACTCCAATGCTGAGATTCTGTGTGAGAGACAAAAAATTCATTTGCAATTTTGCACAACACATTCTGCTGAAAAAGCGTTTGCTGTTGTATTTGATGACAAGTGACAAATGTTTCTACTGCAAATATTGAAACCGTCAAGAAGAGAGAGTGAGACTAAAGGAGAGAGAGAGAGAGAGGATGGAATACAGGGGGTAGATAGAGACTAAAGGAGCGATAGAGAGAGAGAGATGGAGGGACTATAGGAGCGGGAACAGGTTGGGGAAGAGACAGAATATGAGAGGGAGAGAGAGACTAAAGGAGGGAGGGAACATGAGGGATGGAGAGAGAGTAAAGGAGATGGGGAACAGGTGGAGAAGGACAGAAAGAAGAGGGGGTGGGGCTGATCCCTCAGCGTTTCCTAGCACTGTTGGTGAAACATGTATCGTGTATCGGTTCGGCCAGATGGTCAGTGGACCATGCAACGGCATTCTTTCATCACGAATTTGAATGTACACGAACAATAAACGCGTCCATTGTAACAGTCGTAACGGCAGGTTTAAAAAACACAATTTGAGAAAACGCGTACATTCTACAAACCACAGAACGGACCACGAGCTCTATCTCACCTGAGCGTCACTGATCTCCACCCGCAGGTAGATCTCGCCGTGCCGCTGGGCCCAGTACACGTGAGGCGTGAGCGCCTTCATGGCGGGGATTTACATCAAATATCACTGGAACTGACCGGGGAAGACCAAGACTTCTGCCCAAAAGCACCAGCAGCCGGAAGAAAGGAGGCTCAACGTTCCTGTCAGTCGCCCGTTTTTTGATGGCGCATGCGCAGAGATAAACTCCACGTCCCGTTTCACGGAAGTAAATTAAAGAGGAAGAAATTTTTCATAAACGTAAATCTTGGCGCAACAAATCGTCAAACTAATGATAATCAAACTAATCGCTGCGTTTCTGAAAATACGTTGTTTGATTTTAAATATGTTGCGAAACACGCTGCAGTGTATACAGGGGGCATTTACCTCTTACCCTGAACTTCACTTCCCTGAATGCATTGCGAAAGATGAAAGCGAGACAAAAACTAAATCAGCGCTTTAATTACATGAAAACAATAAATATACAGCACGTATTTTTGCATGTAATAAAGTCAGCAAACAGAATTCTAAAATTATATTTACGAATGAATACTACTGTAACTGGCTATTTAACCTTGGTTGAGAATCACGTGATGGGTATTTGTCCAATGAGCAGCGTGAATGCGTTGATGTCAAATATTTACGGAAGTACTTGAAAGCCGAAAATCAAGAGCGTGTTGTTCGGAGACACGTGAACTACACGTAATGCTTACCTAAAATGTAATGAATATTCTACTATGCTTAACACGGAGAAAATGCAGAATGTTTTAAATATTGGATAAAAATGGATTTGCCAGTACGTTCGTCAAATGACGAATCATTTAACGTTTTAGTCGGTGTTACTGGAAGCGTAGCTGCACTAAAAGCGCCTTTACTTGTAGCGCAGCTCCTTGATATTCCAGAGGTGAGTAAAGATTCAGTCCGTCAGTCATATATATATAATGTCTTTACATCCTCGTCAATATAAGATTTCCTTCTGTAAAGATCCTGTCGATTTCTATATTTCACCGCTAGAGGGCGCGACGTCTCTAACCCTCAATGACCTTTTGACTTTTTTCTGCCCGGTAAATCATCAGTTTCGCTGCTGATTCTGCTTTTATTAAAGGTGACAGTGCTTGTGGTCACCACAGACCATGCTACTCATTTTTATGACGTGAACGAGGTCAGCGTCCGTGTCTACACGGATAAGAACGAATGGGAGGTGAATAAATATGCGTTCGTTATTATACGTTTGTGTGCGAATATAAAGCTACGAGTTGATTGTGAGTTGATATTTGTCCCCTAGATGTGGACGAAGCGCTCTGATCCTGTGCTTCACATCGAGCTGAGACGCTGGGCAGATCTTTTTGTCATTGCTCCACTAGATGCCAACACGCTGGGGAAAATGGCCAATGGAATCTGCGATAATCTTCTGGTGAGTGTTGTCACGGTAACAAGCTCAAACCCGTGCAGTGAAAGCTTGGCTGGTTCCAGACATGTGTGGTTCGGGCCTGGGACTGCAGCCGTCCTCTTCTCTTCTGTCCCGCGATGAACACGGCCATGTGGCAGCATCCCATCACCGCCCAGCACACGGCCAGGCTGAAGGAGTTCGGCTACGTGGAGATACCCTGCATAGCTAAGAAGCTGATCTGTGGAGATGAAGGTTTGTAGAGACGTGTGGAGATGAGAAGTTAAATCAGTCCCTCCAGGGTTGTAATTTAAAGAATCGTTTTGGAATGTAAATTCAGTTAAAGTAAAATATTTTGTTTTCGTGGATTCTGTTGATGATATTAGGTCATTTCCAGAAGCACAAGGCAAATTTTGTTTGTTTTTTTGTTACGTTTGATGCAATTTCTGGACATGACACAAATAACAAACAAAGCTTTACCCAGGACAACATACCTGGAGATAATAAAGATGACAGTACAAAGAGATTGATCTCATCACATCCCTAAATATTCTTCCTCCTTTACTTATTCTGTAAACCTGCTTATATTGGTCATATAGCAGAAGCTTTTATCCAAACCAACTTACAAAATGAGGAGCATTAGCATTTTAATTAGCAAATCAAATATTATATTAAGACGTGACCGGACAGAACAGCCTTTAATAGTTAAGCGCTGGTTTTGGTTCCATGCGCTCACACGCACAACTTTTATGTCAGAGTCGATGTATTGAGCCGACACGCAGTGGTTATTTAATAAATTACTCGTCTGTGGCCAAAGAATCACCGTGACATTTGCAAGTTTTTATTCTCATACCATCCATAGTTTGATTTGACAAAGAATCTTGTCCCTCAAACCGCGATGCTTGTGTTAAAGACGTCATGTATCACGTAAAATTATTTTCTCAAATCCAATGTTATAGTGACAAAATTTGATTTGATCATTTTAATTTTAGGCTTTAAATGTAATTTTTGCCCTGTGACTCCGAAAAGGACTAAGCAGTAGAAAATGGGTGGATGTATTTTTTGCATTTTTATTTTGTTTTTGTCTTTTTACTGGTTTTCCAAACTATTCGGTGATCGCTGAACCGCGAAAAACTGGAGAGACTGTTAAATGCAGGAGTTGTAATAGATTAGGGGAAGATAAGGACGTGTGAAGTCAATCTTTATCTAAGATGGAAAGTTGTGAGGACGTTCTTTTGATCCTGGATCAAAGTGCATTTTAATGAGCGGCAACGCTCCATTGGTTTTGTTTTTTTAGATGCATCTTGCATCTCAGCCTTTGTTTCTGCACAGGTTATGGAGCCATGGCTGAGGTTTCTACCATTGTTGATGTGGTCAAGAAATATATCCCCAAACCTTCAGAATGACATGACTGTGTCGTGTAGAAACCCGTGTAGTTTTATTCGTTAATCCTCTGAATAAGAAAAGTGCGTCCTCCGTTTCTGAATCACAAGGAGCTGGAGAATCTCAGCATCTCTGACCAGGACCCAGGGACACGCCTCCTTAAACGCTGGCCAATCAAGAACAGACACATACACACTCTCACTCATACAATTTTCCAGACTATAATTCTCAGCAGCCTGAATGTGTTTTTGGACTGTGGGAAGAACCTGGAGACCTTGAGGAAACACGCAAACATCCACACAGAAAGGTAGACCGGGTCTCAATCTTGAGTCTGGAACTGAGCCTGTTTGTTTTGTCTACATATGTTTTGCCACCATTTCACTTTTATTGAAAGTGTGTGTGTTCTTTTCTACCTGTACATTTTAGTTTTTAAAGAGTATTTTAATCATAAAACTCAAATCAATTTTGTAATGCGTCTCTCTAAGTGACCTTTGACGGCGAGTAAAACAGTTTGGAAACGTCTGCAGAAAAGTGTCACGTCTGGTTTGTGTTGGCGGTTCCAGTCGTGTTTACCATGGCACATTAGTTCCTAAACCTGAAGAGAAAAGTGAAACCCTGGAGAAGACCCTGTTTTGGAATCACTTAATACTGAATGAGGAGAAGCTGCTGGTGCATGTCTGGTGGTGTGTCGCTCTCTCATTGGCTGCTGATGCTCTGGGAGGCGGAGAAACGCTTGTGATGTTGCATCAGCTCTGCATCAATCCAGCACAATCAGAGAAACATTGTCCTGAATTTTCTCTTAACAAAGCGATAAAAAAAAATGTGTGATTAAGTTCCAAGCATTCACTGTGCTTTTTTGACTTAATTTAACAGGTAATTTGGGGTCCTTAAAGCATCAGGTGGGCTCAGGTGTAGCCTCTGGATGCTGAAGGTTGAGTAAACACTTGTCATATTTCCTTCTTGTTGCTCTTTGGGGACGTTCGGGCCTGCGGTGATGCTTCCCAAAGGTGTCGCGGGTAAAACACACACGGCTGATGTAACTCTACAGCACCATGAACTCAGGTTTCATCACACCACTCGCTCACAAACTGTCTGTCTGTCTGCCAGAGTCAACTAAAGTGATGATCCAGAACTACAGAGAACGTCAAAATCCACAGTGTGACTACAGAGGGAAAACAAAATGAAAAAAAAGAACCAGGTTGAAATGGTAGAAGTGCTTGGATGAAGGTTTCTGATGTTCTGCTAACAATCTGTGGGAGGAATTCAGATGTTAATCTCGATTATTGCGTTGTGGCCTGGAAGTTGTTTCCGTCTTATTCATCCTGTGAAACTTTATCTTGGCAATTAATAGCATGAACTGTGGTTGACCTGTTGAACTTTCCTGCAACCTCTGGATTAGTGCCAAAAAATTGCATATTTGAATAGTTTCTGTCTGACCGAGCGGTTTGTTTTTCATCAAGTTGACGGTCTCATGTGACAGCTATGACTTTCACCATGGCAACTGGAAACACTAGATTTCCACTGCGCAAAGAGAAAATCCTGTTGAGACCCCCGCTCATCTGGAGAAAATGGTCCCTGTGGATCTCCGGGGTCTTCTGGTGGGCACGTCATGTGAAAGCTGAAGCGTACTGGATGAGATCAAGCATATGATTCAGTCCAGCCGGCTCACGTTCACATTAATAGAAACCAAAAGATCAAGCTTTTCTGTCAGTAAAATATGTCAGCCAGCCGGAACGTGTCCAGCAGAAGCTCTGAGAGCCAGAAGAGATGGTAGATTGGTCCTGCACTGTCAAAGAAAACTCCAGATTTAGTATCAATCCAACTGACTGGGAATGTGACTTGGAGCGGAAGAGCAAAAGCTGACGTGGATGAATAACACACCCAGACGTGATGAAAAGCAGCTTCTCCTTCCAAGCAGTGTTTACTTCTGCACATCAAGGCAGACAAGAAACACACGGAGAACAAGTTCCTATTTATCAGGACAAACGTGTTTCTTCAATTTGCAGAACGCTGGCTTTTTCTCAGGAGCACGGGAATATTCTGGGCTGTGACCCAGCAACTGGTCAAATGCCGCAAAGCTATTAAAATGTAAAACAATGTCACAAAATGTTCTCATAAAAATATGCTGCGAGGAATCTTTGTTAATGCTGTTGAGTCGTTTCCTCCGATACGTTTTACTTCATAGACGAATCTCTGTTTATTTCTGCAGTGTTTGATAAGAGTCCTTCTGTCGGGCCTGCATGCGCTCCTGTTCCTGGGACAATCCTCCTTGTTTTCCACTTCTACATTCTTTTTGGGTCACCATGATCTATTGTCTTCAAATTGTGTCAAAGTAGCATTAGGGCTGGAAACATCTGCGTCTCAGCACAGATAAAATGGGAAGCAATACATTCCTCTGCACGGTCCTGGATGGAAGCCAGAGCTCAGACGGGTATAAAACCAGAGGAAGAGCAGAGAAACGAACGGAATGTGTGGCTTTGTTGGGCACAGGAAACATTGTAACTCTTCTGGTTGTGGATTGTTGGATGCTCAGTAGCAGTTTAGAGGTCAGATCTCATGATGCTGTTGTGCGCAGGGTTTCAAACTCAACCAGCTGACTGGTTCTTTTGTATGGGATTGTGCAAACGTTGAGTTTAAAGGGTTCAGTGTAAATCAAGTAAAGTGAGTGAGATAACCATATCAAAATCGGTGCTCTGCTTTTAACCCATCTGAGTGAAGTGTGATAGCCTGAGAAAAGACAGTTCTTCGACCAATTTTGGATGCTATTTTCTGTACATAAAGACAGCTGCGTCCATTACTTTTCCATTTGAAAGTTTACCCCCACCGTGTGCAGTAAAAGTCTTTCCTAAGTGCCCAATTGTTTGGCATTTTAACGTTCTGTGTATAGTGGGTTTTGTAGCGTATTATACACGTCGACGAGCTTCAACTGTTGCCGCCTTTGTAAACGAAGCCCGCCCACTGCGTTTGTCGCTCTCTGATTGGCTGGATAGAAGTCGCCGGTAAACTTCGCTCGGCTGGGCGGCGTGATTTTTTTTATTAAAGAGTTCGCGGCGTTGGACGCGTGTCGAGCGGCTGTCTTGGCGTCTCCTCGCTTCTCCGGTGTCCGGCTGATGGTTTACATGGCATGGGTTGCCCGGGAATTTTAGGGCGTGAGGTGAGTGATTCAGACCGTTAAATGGAAGCTAAGGAAACTTTACAAACTCACACCGGGAGGTTTTTAAAGACGCCAAACAAACGCAGACGAGTGTCCGGTGGAGTTAAACTTGCGTGACGCAACGGTTCAGCTTCCGATGCGAATGATCGATTAGTCTCCGGGAACATGAACTCGTTTATTTTCTGGATGCATTTTCTCGAACAACAGTGTCACTGTCGCGCGTTTTGTTGACGGAAGTTTGTCCGAAATGCTCGTTCTCTTGACTACGTTTTGCATCAGGATATTTGCATGAGAATCTTGTTCCGTCGAGCTGTCAAGTCACTGTTTGTTTGTGTGTGTGTGTGTGTGTGTGTGTTGCCCGCAGTTAGACGTTTAAAAAGAAGAGCGCACGCGAGTGTGTGTTTGTGAAACCGCGTGTTGATGAAGTGTGACTTTAACTAAAGTGTGTGTGGTGGTTTTGTGGTCGAATTTCACAAAATAATTTAAATAAATAATTTTTTTTTTTTTTTTTTTTTTTTTTTTTTTTTTTTTTTTTGCAAATGAGGTTTACAGTCTCATACTGTAGTCTGTTTTATTACACAGTTAGAATATCTCTTGGGTAAAATAGCCAAGATCTGCCAAGAAAAGAGATCCACCGTGTTTACAATGACCTTTACCCAAACCTTTGACTTCTGGTCAAATTTGGCTTCTAGTGTTTCTCAACAAGCTTCTGGCCAATTGATCCTGGCAGTAACTTAATTTATACACCGCATTCAATTGATACAACCAAATTTCCTGATTTTATTGAGGCATCTCTTAAAATCAAACCTTTAAACCAACTCTTTTTGCAATACACAACAAACTGTTATGTAGAGGTATTATATATAATAACCATACTAAAGGTCCAAACTAGTACGTTACATTTTCCATTAGAATAAGATATAAGTTCATTCGCTGTGGTCTGGAGAGTTACGTGGCACATACTGAGGCCCAAGTAGTACATACAATGGTGAAAAGGTGTGTGTGTGTGAGGTGGTTTCATCATTGTGAGACTAGTGGTTTTCGTCACCCGGGACTGACTCACTTCACTGATAAACCTCTTACTCCCTGTTCACAGCATCATGAAGAGACACGTGTTTTCCTCACGAGAGTGTCATTATGTTTCTGACTCTAGGGGAACTGAAGGGAATTATATATGATATTATATAGATGTGTGTGTGTGCGCGTTTTTCTGTTTGGAGTGGCTCTGAAAGCGACACTTTGATTTTGAAAAGTAACATAAGAGCATCATGTGAACGCATGTGACTGAATTTAAAGGGAATGTCTTGGAACAACCTTTTCATTTAAATCGTGTGACTTGAGGTTTTTTTTTTTTTTTTTTTTTTTTAATCGTTTTAAGCAGTGCAGAATTGGGGTTTTGGGTTGTGATCTCTCTTATGTTGCTTGTTTTCGATGGTGGACTGGAAGCAGGATTCTGAGCCACTGTAAAGTGGATTATTGATTAAACGCGTGAGGCTGTTTTTGGCGACATGTGATTTGACTGACGCATTAATTATTTGCTAAGTGGGCGGTTTGATGTCCGCGTTCTGGTGAACGTCCTGTGATGGTCACTTTTGCTGAAAATCACTGTCGAGACTGTTGCTTGCTCACTGGACTTGGCCATAGTGATAATACTGACAGACAATATACGTTTATAAATAAACCAAACTTGAACTTGAAACTGACACCTTCATCTTGTGAACACATCACAAGCCAGAAATTGTCGATGCTGCTGAGAAATGGAGCCGTTTTTTTAAACAATGTAACTACTTCCTCTAATTTGACTGACACAGTGTGTGTACAGGAGTTTACTCTTATCAGATGGAATGATTTCTACAGGAAGCTGCAGGACTCTTGTGCGGAGGAAGTTGTGATGGAGAAAGGTGTGACTGCTGTTTTTTTACGGCTGTGGTTTCGGCTGGTCGTGTATTTTTTTATTTTTTTTTTCTAATGTTTAGAAGACGCATGACATTTGTGTAGGCAGAAAAAAAAAAGAGTAGAGTGAGATTAGCAGCGTGTAGGAGACACGGGATGGTATGCAAATCAAGTTAACCACAGTGCTGAATTGAGATTAATAAAAATGGTTTTTGTGTAATGTACAGAATGTATAAGATGAACGAGAACACTTCCTCATTGCATTTCTGTTCGTCTAGGCGCTTGAATCCAGTCACATGACACACGATGAACAACAGAAGCAGCAGGAGTTGCCGCGACCCTGAAGTTCAGAGTGGATGTGTTAGTGAGGTGGCACCGGACTCTCCATCATCCTCTCATGATCAAGTCCCAGCAGTCAATGGGGTTTATTTCCCTTTTATAGAACAAGATTCGCTCGACTTTCCATCTCCATGGTCCAAGCGAAAAGCATCCAGCCCTGTGATTCGCTCATCAGCCTCAGACGGACCAATGACGATGCCAGTTCATAGCATTTACAGGCCTGAAAACCTGCCGTTCCCCGTGGAGGTCGGTGGTCGCTGCGCTGCCAATCAAGACTTGGCCGCAAAGCATCGTGTGTCATATTATGCCAGTGGCCCTCGACATCACAGTCCCAAACTTGCCAGACTGTTCTCCTCTCCAGACGTTCACCACAGAGGTTCTGCACCGAATGCAGGAAGTCCTGTGGGTTTGGCCGTTCCTAAACCGGTTTATGGGCTCCAGCCGTGCTGTGCGGAGCGCAGATGCACTGCCAGGCCAAGCTTCAGTGTGGATCACGGCCCTCATCCTCTCTCACCCTGCATGTATGAGGAAGAATGGGCTGCTCACTTCAACCATCTCGCCTACTTGCATAAAAAGGGCCTGGAAGCTCTGGTCCAGAAGAGGAGTTTGCGGTTAGATCCTGAAACAGAGTCTCTACATGACCATGAGGTAGTCCATGATGTCGGTTCTGATGGGCCACGGTGGTCACTTCCGGCAATGAGACAGAGTCCTAGTAGTTTTGTCTATGACCATCATCCGTCCAGACCGCCGTACTGCCAGAACTCTCCGCAAATGTACAAGAAATTCCCATCTTATGAGCCGAGTCCAGTGGCGTTCCGTGGAGTTCCATCCAGTGTGTATCCGAATCTTCATTTTCCTAAACACAGTCCGGTGCCGTTGTGTCCCGGTGTGTTTTACTCCCAGAGCCGCACTGAGGCGTATGACGTCGATCCGAAAGCGGCCACCGGTCAGTTTGTAGCTTCTCGCGCAGATTTCACGCCAAGCTTCAACTCTATCGTGCCACCACATCATCCTCTCGCCCCGAGAATTCCCTTGTTTCCTCAATATCGAATGGGTTTGGGCGCATCCGCGTCACCCGTGCACAAGCCGTTCTCGCTGCAGCAGGCCGAGCGTCCACTCGACTTCTCACTTCACAGGGTGAACACGCCCGAAACCCAGCTGGAGTTTTACAGGCGGTCCGGAAGTGCTGAGGCATCTGTAAACACACCGGCTACTCTCCAACAGGCATCTCGTTCTGCTCACCTCCACAGCTTGAGGGAATTCACCAAGTGTCATGGAGAGAAACGGGAACGGCGTGATTCTTCAGAGTCGTCCAAGCAAAACTCGAAATCTAGAAGGCAAAGAGAAGAAAGCCAAGTCGGCAGTGAAACCGATCTCCCAGAGAAAAGGCAGAAGACTGAGATGCTCCACGAGTTCTCACAAGGGCTCCGGGCGTCTCCCCCCATGCCAGTCATTAATAATGTTTTCACCTTGGCTCCGTACTTGATGTTCCGTGAAGCCACAGCTGGTTTGCCTCTGCACAGAGATTCCGAAGGTTCAGAGCGACGGTCCGAGGCTCCACGAACTAAACAAGAAACTCTGGATCTGGACATCGGTGATGCAGACCTCTTAAAACCAGATCCCCAAAACCTCATCGGCCCAGTTCAACTGCTGAAGCCTGAGGAGATCAAACAAGAGAAATTGGATGCAGATGAAATGGCTTATCAGTCGGAAATGAAGGAGCCAGTTTCTCATCTGGCTCACGAGGTCAAGGAGGAGCAGAGGGAGCTGGAGTCTGGCTCGGAACCATGGCACATTGTGTTCAAGGAGGACTTTGAAGACGAAAGCAACCCCGAATCTTCAGCTTTGTGCAAGGCCGAGTCGGCGGTTGAAGACCTGTCTGATTCGGTTTCCACGCCGTCCTCAGATGGTCCAGCTCCATCTGTAGAGTTCTTCAACAACGTCTCGATTCCTCTTCAGTGCTTGGATGTCTCCAATTATAAAGTCATGGTTCCTGCTCTCGTAAAGGCCCCAACAGCTCAACCCAAGTCCAGTAAGGAAGTGAAATCAAGCAGCAAACATCAGCTCCTGGAACTTCACAAGATCCTCTGTAGATGGATACGCCACTGTGTCACTCAGACGACGGGTCACGAGCACAGGAACTGGTTAAGCCAACTCGGCCTTCAGGATTCCCTGTCTCCCCTTGGGAAAAGCCAAAGAGTGGCCGGCCTGATCGGGCCCAAGATAAGGGAAGTGTGGCTGAAGGGGGACGAAATGCAGGAGATTCTTGCAGACATGGTCCTCCTGCTTCAGAACCACGTGGAGACCTGCGAATGTCCGTTTCCTCACGTCATGAGGGCCGGTGCCGTGTTCATCCCCATGCTGGTGGTGAAGGAGCTGCTGTTTCCTCACGTTCAAAGCGCCTTTATCGACCAGGTCCTGCAGGAGCATCGGGTCCATCTGCGGCCCACCACGCTCTCAGAGGAGCGGCAGCTGACTCAGCTTCACCGCAAGGCCTTCTCCTCCAAGCTCCGCCGGCTTCTGTCCCTCAAACATCTGCCAGAGATCTACCCAGATGTTCTGAACCTGCTCTACTATCACAGCGTCTTGCGCTTCCTGGGTGAGTGAAGTCAGGCGAACGCATGTCGCTTTAGTGGCACGTACAAGCTAAAAATATTAGCTCCGCTTCACACGTCAGGGTTTCGTTTGTTTGTTTGTTTCATTTAACTTTTTTTTTTTTTTTTTTCTTTTACATTTTTTTTTTTTTGGTTTATCCTGATTCTTTTGATTTGATACAAATTTGTTTTTGCAGATTCACCTGCTACAGACGGTGTCCAAAAGACGCCCAGGTACATTTCTCTCGAGCCGAAGCCACTTTCTTTGAATTTGCTGACAGATTTCACAAACCGTTTTTTTAACCACATTTATGGCGCTTTAATCTGATTGGTTAGTGTGAATTTTATGGGCAGCTTCTTGCCCAGGAAGTCCTGAGAAATGTCTCTATCAGATGCATCTCTGGCCTGCAATTCACCAGCCAATCACAGAAGAAGGCTCCGTCCTCACCAGAAAACTGTGCCAAAAAACATTAACATAAGTGAAATTTCACATCAACAACTGTAAAAACTCAAATTAATATTTGATCATTTTGTGTGATAATAAAATAGCACTTTTTTGCATCTTTCTGTGGCTTTTTTTAATTTTATTTTTTTATTTGTTTTTAGCCGTTTATGCCATAAAAATTGAGCTTTTAAAACGAATAGACTGGTGAAAGAAGCCTATAGAAGCTTCTGGAAGGCGTGACCAGGGAGTTCTTAGATGAAGTGCTTGTTCGCTCTGTCACGAATACTGAATCCTGTTTGCGGTTCCTCCACAGGGTTGAAAACCAGGAAAACCAGCAGCTCCGATGAATCCTGCAGCCCTCTGCAAGAACCACAAGCCTCTTCCACCAGAAGCAGCATCGTGAATTCTGCAAGGCTAGAGAAGAAATACTGCCTGAACTCTGAGAAAAAGAAGGGCAGAGTGAAGTCATCCTGTAAGAGGACATTTTTAGACGAGACCGGTTCCTCACAAGAAGAGGAAGCTCCAGCACAGCCGGAGCGATGGAGAGTGGTCAGCACACTGGAGAGAGACGAGCGGGAAGCGCATGCAGAAGTGGAGATCGAGGTCACTGGAGATGAAGACGCTTCCTGGCGAAGACCTTTGACCTCTGATGACCTCTCGTCTGATCCCAGTGACTCAGACCGAGACGGTCAGAGCTCGGGAGAATCCCACGGTGTGGTCCTGAAATTGAAGAAGGTCTTCTGCACAGATGGCCAATCCGGCTCTTCCAGGATTCCTTTTAGAAGCCCCGAGCTTCACAAGAAAAAGACCCTCTCACCCCCCGCTCGCTCAAAAAAGCACAGGCACCGGTGGCTCCTGCGATCCGCGGCCCAGTCTGCAGCCGAGAGCCCATTTCCTGACTTGGTGGGGAAGAAGATCCGCCACTTATACGAGGAAAAGGACAAAAGGGAAGTGTGGTACCGAGGAACGGTGCTGCGTATACACGAGCCCAGCACAAACCCTCTGAAGACGGTGTTCGAGGTGAAGTACGACAGCGAGCCCGAGTGGCAGTACTATCTGGAGCTGCTGATGGACTATAAGAAGGGCTGGCTGAAGGTCGAGGAGTGAGGAGGATCTGTGGACACTTCCTGTGCAGTTGCGTTTTAAGGAGCTCGTCAGCAGGTTTCCTGTTCTAGCTCCAGTCTTGCGTCATCCAGGTTCTCGGAAGAACACTGTGGCAATGCTTTGGCTTTTATACTGCATTTTTATATGTAATTAAAAAGTAGTCCAAAAATCTTGCTTCGTTTTAACCGTAATCTGTAGTTATACGTACTTTTTATACCGTTGTCATTTATACAGGCGATATGAATTGCTTTTGTCGCCCTCTTGTGGTCACGTGTGACTTGCTATGATTGTTTTGGGAATACGGAATTCACCGAATCATTGCAAGTCGATCATGCAATTTTTGCGACACGCACACGCACGCACGCACGCACACACACACACACACACACATTGCGCACAAACTTTTCAAAAAACACCAGAAACGTATTTTTGCAACATTTTTTTTTTTAAACTTTTAATGTTTTCTTCAAAACCAACAGCTATTCTCCTACACAGTTGTACACTATGTATACATGAAATCAAAAACATTTTAATAGCACAAAGGAAGGAAACGTAGAAAAGTATTAAAAGATTTTGGACGCTTCGACGGGGCGAGCAGCTCCAGCTCGCGCACCTCCAGACGGGCCGTGAAGATCCGAACCGAACCAGACTCATGTTAAACCTGGAAGACCAAACCAACCCGGCCAGAAATCGCAATCATCCCAGCACACACTGCAAAGTAAAGCAAGAACCCCGAATAAAGCGTCTCCCAACGTTTTTGCGCGGGAGTCGCCGGTGACGTCAGAATGCGGATGCGGTACGTTTCTCAATCCAAAGATGCTCCGTGTCCGCAAACACGTGGACGAATAAATCGGACATTAATGGTACGTACACAGTACAAAGGTTAAACCGCTGACTCCCTGCAAACGACACCAAAGTCAACAAGTCCTTTGGAAAACGTCCCGGCGCAAACACGCGACCACCGGGACCGACCCCAGAATCAGAATCCCTTATTGCAATTATACATGGTATAACGAAATTGGTTAAAATATATGCCATAATACCTGATATTTATGGTATCAGCATCCGACGCTGCTACAATGTCGTTATACCATGTATAATGACAAAGGATTCTGGTTCTGACCCACCAGAGTCGAGACAAAACAAGTAGAAATGGTTAAACGAGTGAATGTCACTCAATTTGGCTCCTAGGGAATCGTTCGTGACTCTTGAAACCCACCACTGAAGAAGAAGAAAGCTCGGTTCTGCTTCAACTATTGCAAGAAAGCGGCCGAATCCTCCTCCGACCCATAAAGCCCGGTTCTGTGGAGCACAGGCTCATCCCAGGAGACACTCAATCCACACAGCAAATAGACATTTCTTTATATTTGTAAAGATAAATATCTTTGAAAAATGATGCAAACACATGCCACTCCAACTCTTTATCGTCCATGCATAAGGAGTACGTATTTACAAATTGAAAAATACCAATTTTGTAATATGGATCTCTGCTTTGTTTTTTTTTTTTTTTTGGTGTTTTGTCTCCGTACAATCAGCCAACGGACATTCAGCAGCGCGAGTGCCGTCACACGGCCAAGACCAAGTCCCACACACACACACACACACAAATTATATAAAAGAAAAGTCAAACAGCACAAACACAAACCGAGGAGGAGTGTAAGATCCGAGGGCGAGACTCCACGACGCAAGCAGGAGGAAGATTTCTGGCATTTGGCTGGATCTGGAGGACTGAGGAACGTCTGGAGCGTCTCTGCAGTGGTGCTGGAATCAGTCCTCGATGTATTCCCACAGGTCTTTGTCGTAACCTTCGTGTACGTGTTGCAGCAGCACTCGTCTCCGGCTCTCACAGTATCTGCACACACACACCATCAGCATCAGCATCACAACAAATACAGACGCCAGCAGCAATGGCGGGTTTGACTTTTTTTAATCATTCATATCATCATAACAATTAGGAATAAAATGGTTATATTCTCGACATTTTGTGGTTTCCTAAATGTACCAAATTAATGTCTTGGATAAATTGGCAAATATATAATAATTATAAATAAATATATTTAAATGTGTATTAAATATAATAAAGATACATAATTCTTCATAATGGTGGCGTTACTTTTCATCTGCTTTTTTACAATTAGTCTTTTACTGAACTGTTCGGAGGTACAGAAATATGTTTCCATGTTTTGTAACTGTGGATTTAAAAGACAAAAGAATAAACCATTTTTTTTAACAATTGCACAAACGTGTGATTCGTTTTGTACAATTTGTTATGTTGCCGTCACAAACACTCGCCCTACAGGGTTTAGTAATGACACTTACATCTTCATCCTCATCATTATTATTATTATTATTCTCCACACACCAAAACAGCATCCAGATGATGCGAGTCAGATTTAACTCGTGAGGAAATGAACATTATTAGATGTTTAAACAAGGAGGAGTTAGTAAAGTAATAAAGAATCTCAGCCAGGCCATTTTTAGCTCAATCGTAATAAATAAACAAACACTTCAACAAAGCGCTCAAGACATGATCTGATTGGCTGATGAGTAAACAACTGATTTGGAACGGTTCTGATGGATCAAGTCGATTACTTAAAATCTGTCGGTTTTTATATTGAGAATAATATTGAGAATTGGAATATTGAGACTACAGTTTCGTCTAAACTTGGTTTTGTATTAGAAAAGACAGAAAACTATAGTTTGATTCAGAGTCAAACACAATTTATGAACATCAGGGTAAAATGATCAACGAGTTAATGTAAACAGAGAGATACGTGATGTACATGTTCATCTTCCGATGATGGACTCAAACCTGCCTGTATTTATCCTGTACTTTCTGCTTGATGTCCTGCAGGGAATCCTGGGAAATGTCTCGTTCCAGATACCCAGAAAGAACCTCCGTGGCGTTTTCCAGATCCGCCTGGTTGTTCTAGACAACACACACACACACACACACGGGCTGGTGAAGCTCTGCGGTGGCTGATGGGTCAGAACATCCAGGCTCAGGTTTACCTCGAAGATGATGGACTGGTTGTTCTTCTTGAGGTAGAAGGCGAAGACGTAGGTGAACATGAGCGTGGAGCGGCACTGGCACAGCACGTCCACGGCCTTCTTCAGGAACTGCACCTCGATCCAGGACATGTTGTGCTGCTGCATCTCCTCCATCTTCTGCTTGACCTGCGCGTACAGCTTGTGCTCGAAGCGCAGGCTCTGCATGTGGTTCATGTAGCGGTTGCAGTAGAACAG
>MU204410.1:8564476-8646826 GCA_017309775.1 Paedocypris sp. Pulau Singkep
TACATTGTAACTCACAAGGTCGTGAAATCTCCCGCATGAGCTCGTGTGTTTAACAGTCGCTCAAACACGTTTCAAACAACCGGTTTTTAGAAATGCAGGCGCAGGCCGAGTCTCACCAGGCCGATCCGTGCGGCTCCCACGGCCCCAGGCAAGCCCAGCAGAACTCTGCTTTGCAGTTCTGGTTCCGACACACCATGTGGTTGCAGCCTCCGTCTTTTTCTATAGTGACGTGGCATTTTGGACATTCCTGGAAATAAAACACCGTCTGGATTAACGTGAGACTCATGGGAAGGGTGATATTAAATCCCAGAGCAGAGCGAATCACTGACCTTTGTGTTTGCCGCAATCCAGTTTGACGTCTCACTGTCGTCGTCACATTTTTTGATCCACTTTCTAAGCCACTAAACAATTACAAAGAAAGCACGTGTGAATTAAAGCTGATAAAGTAAAGGTCAAAAACGTTTATGGTAAAAATGACACAATACACAAAACCAAAGTCCCTCAGCGGAAGACGCTGGTGATTCCCGCATGAGCAGAGCGAGGAACAACAGGACGAGATTTTACTTCACAACAACAAGACGAGTCTCTGAAGAGCCGCCACACGTGAAACCACCTTTGACACGGATTGAGAGTGGAACGTACCTTACACTTCACCGGATCGTGCCAGTTTTCTCCACAATTAAAGCTGCCAAACGATGGAGAGACAGATTATGCTCTTGCACATCAGTTGACATAAGAAACAATACAACACTTGCTAAATGTTAGACTGTAAACGGGAGAAACAAAAGCTTTTAGAATTTCATATCAAAGTTTTCCTTTCAAAATATAAGTGGCTATCAATGCTTTAGTAGCTTTGGTGATGGGATGAGGTCACCACAGGGGTCGCATCTGTGATTTTTTCTCGACGCGTCGTCCATTAGTGTTTGACCTTTGACCTCAGTTCAGGTCCAGAATAGTGCTCTCTGACGACATCTGCATCGCCGACTTACCAGAACTGTCGTCCACATTTGCAGCGGACAGGTTTGGCGTCCGGATACTGAACTTTAACTACATGATGACAGTCCGGTGCCGGACACCATTTTAACAGTCGATTGCACTGCAAAGGAAGTGAGATCATGTGATTAACCAGATTTAGCAGAGCAACAACACACATCAAATAGGACGAGATCAGATGGAGATCTGATAATGATTAGAATACCTGAACTCTATCACCTCTATTTTTTGTAACCCTCACTTTACATATTTTATCTTTTAAATATAAAATATCACCAAACAATTCTATTGTTCACTAGGTCACAGACAGAAGATCAAGATGGAGAAAGGCATACCTCTACAAAACTATTAGTTATTAAATGCTGGTACTTTAGTTTCACTTTTGAATCCGTGATCAGTCTCCTGTTGGAAAAACACACCATATTTAGGGCTTTAAAATGTGGATTCAATATTTTCAATTAAATTGTTTTTCGGGATACACTTGCTCTCAAGGAAAACAGAAAATGAGAGAAGTAAAATAAAAGTAAAAACATATATACCTCTACAGTACATGTATAAATACATATAATGTAAAGAAGTGGATTGAAGATTAATAGGTGAGCAAACGGATAGTGATAGAAGACTATACTGGATTAAAGTGCAAATGATATTGAAAAATGAATTAAAACAGCAAACAAACTGGCAGTAATTAAAATAATACATAAAAAACAAGTTGTTCACATGATAGTCTTGAAAAGTATTTATTCAAATACATGTATTAAATATATATTAATACCAGCACTTATAGAGATCAATAACTTTATTAGTTACTTTATTAGTATTATCCAAACTAATAATGATAATAATAATGAAATAAAAGAATAAAATATACTTATTAACCAAATATATGGTTTTAAACTAGTAGTGAATGAACACGCACAATGCTCGTTTTGTTTACACATCACACGAGACGCAGGAAGATCTTATGTAGGTTAAGGAAGTGGATCCAGAATAATCACTGAACCGACAGCGTGTTGTGACTCACACCTCGCGTGTCCTACTTCTGCCTAAGCAGTGAACACTAGCTTACTAGCCAGTAACCTAGACTAGACCCTAAAAGACATGACGTCAAGGTCAGCTGAGAAGTCTCCGATCTAGGTGACCAGGTCTTGTATTATTTCATTTATCTTTTAACATTTTGAGTTAAGAGCAAACACAAAAAAAACGTTTTGTCAATGTTGTTGGAATTGGAATGTCTTTCAGGTCAAACGCTCGAAGCAAAATTGCACGTGCAGAATCGACACTTACATGACCGTGTTGTCGTCCACCAGAATATCACAGCTATGAGCTGGACAGGAAATAGTCTGGAACGGACACAAGGTCATAATTGGTCAGTTTACACCGTCATTAATAAGGGTCAAACAGGGAAACTTTAGCAAACACCTACCTGCCCCATTCCTTCCTCTATGATCTTGGTAGTTAAATAATCTCCCCAGCACTGCATGCAGAACTTGTGCCCACATTCCAAACCTGTGAAATGCTGAACAAAAGAAAAAACAATGAGGTACAACTAAAGAATCGGTGATACCAGCAAAACCCGCTAAAATTAATAATAGAACAATTTGTGTTATTGCAGTCTGAACCAAGTTGTGCGGATGAGCTTGGTACATCACGTTCGATTGACACGAATCAAACTAGTTTGGTTTCTAAGGCTTCTGAGATGATACTAATTGAAGGCCCGTGATGTGTTTAAAATGTTTATGGCAATTGAACAATTCTTGAGGATAATTAGTTGCACGCCTAGAGATTCACAAGAACCCAAAGTACATCCAATCAGAAATCGACAAGGAAACCACGTCCAATCAGAGAGCGACACAAAGTATGTCCAATCAGAGACCTTATTAGACATTTCCAAAAACACTTTAGTTAAAAGCAATTCTGCTCACACTACAGCCATGCATAATCATTAGAATTATATTATTGCCATTCCATCCTGCCTCATCTGCTTCGCCAATTTTGGAGATTTTGCTGTGATTTCTTGGGTCTGGATGAAAACCAGGTGTGTTGATCCACCACACCACACACACAGGATTGTTTTGTCTTTGTGTGTGTGAGATCAGTCATGGTTTTAAACTATAAGAAGTGTGTGAATCCAGTGCAATCTGATCACTTTACATGCCGCACTAAATATTCTTAAGTCTTAATCTGCCTGAAGCAGACAAACGGAACCAAACTAGATCCAGAACAATTCTCCTGGATTTGTGGCATGTTAAACTGCGTGACCTTTAACCCATGATCACGACTGTCATAATTTAAAGCAAACAAAATTATTTCAAAATGCCTGCGACTAAGTCCGGATATTTCCTTCAGATATCCGCTGTCTCCTGACAAAGCTGAAATCGAAACAATACGATCACACAGGCGTGACGCACGGAATCCATACGCTCTCTAATTCCCCAAACATTTCTCAAGGCTCTCCGCAAATCCGAAGACACGACAGTTCCTCTGCCCGCCTGCTTTGTTTACAAACGGGGTAATCCAGTGAAGAGATTAGCAGCGAGAGCAGCTCATTAGAAATCCTTCCTGTCGACGAGACGCAGAAGTGAAAACACAGACACGACACCAACAACCTGCTCGGTGGCCGAGAACTTCACCACACGCTGGAGCCAGAAGGTCCATATAGAAACTCAAGCCAAGTTCAAACCAGAGTTTAGTTCTGCTGGATCCAATCAATCACTGACCGAGTTTGGATAGTTGAGATAGCAGATCTGACACGGCATGTCCTGTGCCGACGATCTGGTGTTCATCAGCCGCGTACGAGGCTTCTTGCTGGGGTTTATGACGTGACATTCGGAAAACAGCTTGTCAAGGTTCCCGTCAAAGTACCTGCGGAGAGAAACATTGAGAGCATTGAGTCCGGCGTCATGCTTGAAGACGAAGCAGAAAAGACCAGAGTTACCTTTCCATCAGCTTTTCTTTGTCCCAGTTGAAATGACTGAGTAATATTCTAGTGATCGTGGCTGGATTCTGTAATGACGAACAGAAACACCTTCAACGTTAATGCACGACAGGGACGGTTTTCTGCACTCAAATGAGAACATTATTATCATGAAATGACTAAATTGAGCAGATGTTAAAAACTGTGCTACTCTCAGACTGGTGGATTTGCATTGCATCACAAATATTAAAAGGCCTTGCTTAGTTCGGACTCAAACCCACAACCACAGAGTTGCGAACAGCAGCTCCACTATCACCTGATTGGTTCTCTCCACATTAATAGCTATTCCCACTGTTCATCCTCGGCGACTAATGTGTCTGCCTTGGCAATGAGACCTGAAATAACGATATTGATTCCTGACAGTAACACTAATCCACTCGTCGAAAGGTGATGGCGTCTGGAAGACGAAGGACAACATGGAGGAACCAACGTCTAGTGTGTTTAGACAACAGCGCCAGTGTTTGGAGCCATTGGCCTGATCTGTGGAAAGATCTTCTGTGCAACCTCAACGTGTCAGCGAGCACATGAGTGGACAAATAAAATATTCTTGCACGGGAAAACCAGGCCTTTTAAAAATTACACAAAGGTTGGTTTATGTTAAGGAAGTAACTTGAACAAAGCTCCTTCAGCTCTGCATCATCTCATCTCAGCATCCAAAACACACAGCGTATAGGCAACTCTACTCAGAACCCGTGGAAAAGAGGTCAGAACTGTCAACCGTCCTCGAAAATGGTTTTAAAAGAACTTTCAGGTGTTTCTGATCAGTTTGGTCCGACTGGTCCAGCCATGACGACGCGTCACTTCCGCCATGTTGGTGTCAAAGCAACAAGACAAACACGAGTTTTTTTTCCACGTTAATATCAGACCTTTATTATCCATCACTATAAACAACGGTCCGTATCACTGTAGACCCTCGGTCTATATTATGTGATTATAAAGCTTTTGCCGCGAGTTTACGTTAAATAAAGCGCGAGAGAGTTTCACGGGCAGGTAAAGCAGAGGCTAAGCATCTTATGTCATTACTGGAAGCGTTAAGGACAGACTGGATGACGCAAATATTCCCCTTTACAGGTTTAACCACGAATAACTATTTATGGAGAGAGAACACCAAGAGCTGATGGTTTGAAGTAGCAGAGTGAGAGTTGAGTTGAGGGGAAGTCGAGGCGAGCTGTCACCGGGGGGCAAAGTTCCGTTCCGCGTTAGATCCCGGGTGATGCGGGTCTGGGGGACACTCACCTGGATGACCTCGTTCACCTCTCTGATACACTCCACCATATGCTGCAGGATCTGCTCGGCGGTCAGAACTTCAAAGCGATAGTCTTCCTCATCCTGTCCAGGCCCGAGGCCGCTTCCACCGGTCTCCCCGCAGTCGTCTCTCTCTCCGCCGGCCACCACCGGATCGACCAGCTCCACGTCCCCGAGCTCCAGGGTGTCGTCCCCGGTCTCGTCCTCGCCGCTGTCTTCGCTGCACTCCTCTTCCTCGTCGTCGAATTCATAATTGTAACCCTCGTCTGAGTCCATAACTGGGTTGCGAAAACGGTTGTGACACGCCGAACGCTGTCTGTCGGCATACAGGGCAAAACAATCCGCGATACTTCCTCGGCTCGTCCCCGCGTTTCCAGCGGCTGAGAAAACAACAACAACAACAACAGAGCGAGAGGGAGAGAGAGAGAGAAAGAGAGAGAGAGAGAGACGCCGCCGCCGCTGCTGCTGCTGCTGCTGTTGGGCCAACAAAGAGACGCAGCGTCACACGCCGTCGCTCAGTGACGTCACCTACGTCACCACAAGCACGCTGTTCAAAGTAACAGCCGCAAATAAAATACATTAAAATTGCTAATTAAATTGTATTTGTGCGTTGGTTGGACACATTCAGGACTGCTCAAGATTTGTTTTGTTTTTTGTTGCTTATTTTCAGAAGTTACGCTTTTAAGGTTAAAATACAGTAACTGTAAATGTTTCTAAGTCGGAGATTTTAATACAAAAAAGACACCTCATATTATTTAAAAATACTCCTTATTACTAAAATTAATAACATGTTTGTTTAATAATTTGCATGTTTACACACGTTTAACGACCCGCTCTGGTAATACACCGCGGTATACAAATTGTTTTTAATATTGTAAACTATAAAATGGCTGGTTTGGTTTGGAGCCCAACCGAAATCCGTAACATTTGGCGATGAGTCGTTTAAAAAACAAGTCGAAATGTCCGGAAATTCCTGAGCGAATTGAGATCGGAACTAACGACCGAGAAACGTTTCCGCCGGACACCTTTTAAACAAGCACGCGCTCATCCGTTGCATGGCAGCAGCGACTTGTGTAGGGAAAACAAACATGGACACCCGGGACGCAGGTGGGGATTTGGTGTAAGGTGTTTAGATATATCTGCTCTAGATAAATGATTGTGTATTTACACGGAGAGCACCTGAGAGTTCGTTTGTCGACTTGTTGCCGTGTTCTTCACCTACTATTGCTTATGTCGTTAATCAGTCTGGTCAATTTAGCTGTTTTTCTAATCTCTTTTTAAATCTCAAAAGATCTGCTATTCGTCAGTGAGAACATCGTTGAAATGCAGAATTTAGAGGAAGAAGACTTCCCTTCGTCAAAGTGAGCTAAAACATTGCTTTCCAGCGTCAATAATATCATCTAATGTTCAGCTTCATCTTGTCTCCAGATCATCGGATGCTGATGCAGAATTTGATATTATGATTGGGAACATTCAGGATATTATAATGGGTAATCTTCATTGATTAATGGCATTCATGTTGTCTGATTACATATGTACATGTAAATCAACATAAAAACTTACTCAAAATCATTCTCTGAATGCTTTTCAGACCAGATGAAAATATAAACATATTTTTTTGATATCATAATCTTTCGTCTTTCCCAACAGAAGATGAATTCCAACATCTGCAGCAGTCTTTTATGGAGAAGTATTATCTGGAATTTGATGACTCTGAAGAAAACAAACTAAACTATACTCCTATTTTCAATGAATATGTATGTTGGGCCTTGTAGCTTTATTTGGAACCGCACTGAATCAAACTGAACTTTTGCATTTCAGATTCAAGTTCTAGAAAAGTATTTGGAGCAGCAGTTGACAGAGCGGATCCCTGGGTTTAATATGGATGCTCTTATCACATTAATTCAGTAAGCAGGTTTAACGTATCACACTACTAATCAGGAGTTAATGCAGAATGATTAAGCAGCAAAACCTTGGAAAGCCACGGTCCAGTTAAATACTAGGAAAGTTAATCATGATTTTTAAATGTACATATACATTTTTTATTAAGGACAGAACGTGAATTTTGTACAGATTGCTAAAAGTGGTTGACCACTCGGTGGCAGTGGAGACTTCCTGTTAATCAGCGATTCACTGTTTTCTCCACTAGGCAGCACCAGGACGAGGTTTCTGGAGACATTCTCGACATCCTGCTCACATTCACCGACTTCATGGCCTTCAAAGAGATGTTCCTTGATTACAGAGCGGTGTGTGAAGACTCATGTCACTCGCAGTACATGCACAACCACACATGTGCGCTTTGAGACAGTTAAAACTGTGAAAAGCGCCTTACAAATGCTCAGACCTTGAAAATGTGTAAATGCATACGGTAATTAAAATAGCCCTGTCAGGCAGATGGATGGATGGATGGATGGATAAGAAGAATAGACTGACTGTGCATTCTCGGAAACATCCATGAACTGCTCTCTGTTGCTTCGTCTTTCTCTGTCTTGCTTTCTGTTTCACTTTCTCTCAGTCTGTCTCTCTTTCTTTCCTCTGTTCCTCCCTCTATACATTTGTCTAACTCACTCTATTCTCTGTCTGTTCCCATTTCTCTCTCTTTCTGTTTTTTAATCTCCTCTCTTTTTCTGTTTCGCTTCTATTTTTTTTCCTCTAACTTACTGGTTTTTTTTCTCTCATTGTTATTCTCTGTGGTCCACACACTGTTTTTTTCATTCTTGCTTTACATTTTTCTTTTACACTCTCTAGTTTTCCTTCTCACTGTTCACTCACCATGTTCACCAGTCTTTCGCTCCCATTGTTCTCTCTATTCCCCTGATCTTTCTCACACTTTCACTCTCTCTCTCTTTTTTACTGTCTTGCTGCCTCTCCATTCTTCTCAATTCTTTGCTATTTCTCACACTATCGTGCATTTTTGGCCGGCTTTCTACTCATTTAACATGGCATCACTTCTGCTCTGTGTCCTGAACTCTTGTGTTTGCAGGAGCGAGAGGGCAAAGGTTTGGACTTCAGTGCAGAGCTGACAGTGACGTCTTTAAGTTCTGCTTCCGACCCGACCGCACGGTCCAGCTGAAGCTGCGGAACCAGATCTCAGATCAGGGTTTGGTTATTCCTGTGTCTATCACATCGTGTTACTGAGGCATTCCTGATGAAAACTGTTTCACTGACCTGTTTAGTTTCGGTTAATGTTTAATCACACATGCGGCTGAACTCGGCTTATCTGCTGAAGTTTTTATTCCAGCACTTCCAGTGAAACATCAGTGCTGCTTCTAGAAGCGAGTGAGTTATGCGGAGGATTCTTTCAACATCAGTTAATCACTCCTCTATCGTTCATAAGTGGTACTATTCGGAATTCATCCTGCCTGATGTACTATCACGTTATTTACGAAGTAAAAACCATCTGTTCGCGTTGAACCACATTCTCGCACCACGACTTTGTCTTCACCCTGAGATTTTCTCGACACTTAAATAGGCTGTAGATCACCAAGAGGAGTGCGTGTGAGTCCATTGGACTTGTTTTTAGAAATAAATACACTGCTTCAATGACGTGTTGTCAAAAATGTGAAAACTTTTCAAATTTAACGTGTAAAAATGTTAAAAAAAAAAGCAAAATACACCATTTAAATAAACGTTTGCTCGAGTCACTCTGGGTTTTCACACTGTCCGTGTTTCCCTGTAATTCTGACATGCCGGGTCCGGTAAAGTGGCGGCGGCGTCTACACTGGCACCGTCGTCCCTGCCGCATTTTGCCCGTCGTCCCTCCACATCAAGTAGGCGAAGAAACTGCTGGCCGTGTACAACAGCGTCGTCACTATGGCAAAGAACTGCAAGACAATGATCCACATCAGATACATAAGATTCTGCTTTTACATGCAATGTGTGATTTGCATGAACGGAGCATAACGGACATCACAAGAGGAAGGAGCTGGTGACCTTTACTCCTGCTAGTCTTTACTACAGTCAGGTGTTCCTGAGCGCTTACTGTGGACTCTGAACGTCCTAAAGCTCTAAAACACACAAACCACTCCAGAAGCCATTAATTCTCTGTTTGAGCTCCACAACTACTGTCGTTCATTCAGTATCAGCTGATTCAGGAGTTTGTCATCCACAGCTCTCACACAACTGTACGGTCAAGTTTCAAATGTAGAATTGTGTGTGTGTGTGTGACAGACTCACAGCAGATGCTCCAAGAGAAGCATTAGATCCAGGAACAGACACAGCATCAGCTAAAAACGCTGTTATGTACAAAACACTTGCAACTATATTAAAAACCAGAAGCTGGAAGGAGAGAAAAGTAGAGGTCATTACAGGATTCAAACAGGAACAGTAAGAAGCTCTTACCACCAGAAGCCAGGGCACTGAGGAAATCCTCTCCAGCAGATTGAGAATCAGCACGATGTACAGGACGACACTCAGGATCCACAGGGTCACGCTGACGAACATCACCCAGCCATAAGCGGGTATCGACGTGTATAACCTGACACTGGCGATCAGAGCCCACACCAGTAAACCAGAGAACTGGGGAGACGGGCAGATGTTACTCGTCACACATCTGTCTCAAAACAGCTAAAGGACTTGAAATAATATTAATACAGTTACAATATAACATTTTAACAACATCCAGTCAGTGTCACTGAAACGTTACATAATAAACCTGCACATACAAATTAACCGGTTATGGATAAACAAAGCAGATGGTGGGAATGTGATGGACATCAAAAATCTGCTGAATTATTAATCCGTCTCAGATTTCAGTTCTGACACGAGACACCCAACACGTACGCGGCGAAATAAAATACACAACACATCCACTAGTTCATTCAACTACTTTTAACAAATGAAACAGAGAATCAAAAGCAGATCGATGTCGCGGCGTAAAACGATGGCAAGCGAAAATTTAAAAGTTGCAAACTCACAATCTCAGCCAGGAGCAGCAGACCAGGAATGCTCCTGATGAAGGCCGTGTCCACTCCGATCGGCATGATCCCCACTGACCGGTGAGCTGCAGGTGAGCTGGTCTGGGTGTTCACCTTCCCGGGAAAATCTGCCATCTCGGACTGGAGCACGGTCAGTGGCCTGAGTGAAACTCTCTATCTCTGCCTCTCTTTTGCCCGCCCTTTGACACACCTTGTGTACAGTCAGTGTGTTGACAGTCTGACGTGAAGGATTGTTCGGTGAGGGACTGTGTGGAACAGGAAGGAGCGAGTCATCAAACCTGTTTTTAAAGGTCTAAACTAAGATTCATTGGCAGCGTCTAATATCCAACAGACTGAAATGCACGTGCAAAAATGTGTCCTCAATCATGTGAGTATGAAAAGGTACTCTAAACTACAGCAAAATTAAAAAAAAAAAAGCAATTTGTCAGAAGTGGGATTCGAACCCACGCCTCCAGAGGAGACTGCGACCTGAACGCAGCGCCTTAGACCGCTCGGCCATCCTGACAATGTTGACAATGCGTGGCCATCTAGCGGTCAAGAACTGTTGTGTCAAAATATGTCGACTATTTCACGTGTCGAAAGGTGCGTGCGTGCGTGCGTGTGTGTGTGTTCCTCTATTTAGCACAAAGTGGGGCCCCGTTGTGTCTCTGTCAAGGACCCCACAACTTTGAAGATCTTTTTGAGGGTCAATTTTAAGGCAGAGGTTATAACTGTGTTTTTGTTAAGGTTAGAGTAAAGGGGGTGTGGAAAGGGAATTTTTTGATGCAACAGGTTACAGTAAGGAGAGCGAGAACGTATTGTTTTGCACGCAAGTCAATGGTGGGGCCTCACTATGATATGAATGCATGTGTGTGTAGGTGGACAAACATTTTGTGATGGGCCTTATACCTGTTCACTTGCGGCACCCAAAAGATTGCGGGCCCCCGGGAACAGTCCTAACCTACCCCCTTATTTGAGTCTTGTCTTTAGGCACAAAGATGTTAAGATTAGCTCCAGCTCCCTGTGACTGCGTTTAAGATACTGAATGCACATACAGTATATACTGAACATCACAAGTGATTCATGGAGGCTAAATGTGTGTTTGAAATTAAACATCCCTAAAACATGTAATAGAAGGCCACCTCTAGTAGGTTACCATGACAGACGGGTTGAAAATTAGAAGGCCACTTTTACACAGGTAATATAAACGTGCGACAGACTAATCTCTCACACCCTGTGTCTTTTGGCCAGGACATACACACTGCACTGAAACCAGTTAGTCGAAGAATACAGCGCCACCCTCTAGTAGAAGGCCACCATGGTGGAAGGGTTGAAAAAATGGCCATGGCCTTCTAATAGTGGTTTTAGGGGAATTTAACAAAACATAAAATGCAATAACACGTCTGGGAAGCTCTGGCATTTGGAACAGTGGAAACATTGGAATCGTCTCACTTCAATGATAAAACCAAAGAGAGAGAGAAGTGTGAAATTCAGCACCTATACATCTCACCAGTTCTGTGCATGTTGCGCGGAAAAAAGTTTCTCTCTCTCACAGTTTCACTTCATCCTAATACCAGCTACAAGAAAACGGCTGTTTTCTGTGTAAAGGCGTTGTTGTAACTCTACACGGATCCATCTACACGTCTGTCCATCCCAGTGGACAAACAACCACAGCAATGTCACAACCAGACGAGAGTCCAGCAGCTCCGCTCATTGTTCTCTTCTGCTGCCAGTCGGACAAGCAGACATTTTGTTTATTTTGGGATAAAGAGTTCTAATAATCTATCTTGCCCACACATCGCTGAGGAATTTAATTAACTCCACAATAGATATTTCTCACCAAATTATGTCTAAAAGTGGATTTTGACCTCTTCTGTGGACAATGCCAACCACTTTTCTGTAGTACAAATAGCACATCTGACCGACTCCAACGATGTAATAAATTATAAAAGGAGTTTAAATTTAAATCTCAAGACGGGACGTGGTTTTGGTTCATGTTTGTTTAAACATTTAAGTGGAGGCCGAGTTCACATCCCTGTCAGAAGCATCTAACATTGCAGCAGCTTGTTCGTTCTCCAAACAGAACGTGACTCAGAGAAGCAGAGGTGGAGTGGACCTGCTCTGGAAGTCAAAACTTCTCTGTTCATAACAAAAGCTCCTGTGTGACCTGCACGGAAAAGAAGAAGAGCGGCTTCCAGCAGTGACGAGAAGCAGAAGTGACGTGAGCTGTAGTAAATTCTCCAGGATTTTTCCAAAGAGGAATTATTGACAGTGGGAGAGCTAAGTACACACACAAACAGACACAGACACACACGGAGCCAGACGCACATATATAATATCTCCCACACACACACACACTTCCGAGTCCACGGGGAAGTGTGACGCGTGTGTAATGAGGTCAGGGGTCTCAGGGGTCCGGCGGTGGATGTGTGAGTCAGGGTGTGTTTTACAAAGACAGACAGGAGATGGTGGGCTGTCAGAGGCGGGACCAGTGTTCCTTATAAAAGCATCACAGGTCTGTTTCGGAAAACACCAGGAGCAGGATTTTACCACGACTCTGATTCTTACAAGCCTCTGGGAATCATGGCCGGGAATCACGGTAAGAAAAGACGTCTCTATATGTATATGTATAACTGAATGTGTAATTGGAAAATGTAGAAATGAACTTTCTCTTTCAGAGGGGCTGTAATATTTTTAGGTCTAGATGTCCTGACACTGACTGAGCTTCTCAAATTCAAAACGGGCTGGAGGATTTTACATATTAGTAAAAGTGACATCACTTCAAACGATTCCGAAGAATACGATCACAAACAGACTTTATGGGATTCATTACACATCAAGCAAACAAATATTTACAGCTTTGGAGATTTCTAATATGTTTATGTTTCATATATTTTCTAACTTTTGTATTTTTCTAATATTCGAACATTTTTCATGTATGTCTAGAATGGTTTTAAAATGTTGCCTGATCTACAGTAATTGAGAATGTACACTGTAAGTCGATGTATCTAATAGAAACAGACAGGAAACAATGTAACTGATGGAATCCAAACAAATTTGACATCATGGACTTTGGTGTGTGTGTGTGTCCAGACCTTCTGAGTGGCATCGATCTGCAGTGTTATGAGAACAACCATGCGCATCGCACCGAGGAGATGGACGTGGAGCGTCTGCTGGTTCGGAGAGGTCAGCCGTTCTCTGTGGTGCTGCAGTTCTCTGAGCAGAGCCCACAGCTCTCGCATACCCAGCTCAACCTCGTTCTGCACTTGGGTCAGTACCACATACTATCGTTTACCTCTATGCAGATCACGTGACTGGTTTGTATGTGACAGGTAAGAAGAGTGAAGTAGTGTTGAAAGTGTCAGACTCCGAGACGGACCACATGAAGTGGTGGCTGAATCAGCGTGACGCTCAGGGTGAACGGTTGCTGACCATCCACAGCCCTGCTGATTCTCCTGTGGGTCTCTACAACATGGTCGTGGTCCTGCTCTCATCCGATGGACAAATCCTGGAGCAATCCAGCCCTCAGTGCTTTTACCTTCTCTTCAATCCGTGGTGTAAAGGTAGGAAGATTACACTGTTTTAGCAAATCAAATGAATCAATGAGATTTTCAATGAATCAACTTTTTGAAAAAAGTCAGTGCTGGACTAAATGAATTAAAATGTAGCATTAAAAATGTAATTTGTAATAGTTACTAGTTACTTCTCACAAATAGTAACTGAGTTAGTAATTGAGTTACATCGTTATAAAAGTAACTAATTACCAGGCAAACGAAACTAGAATAGAATAGAATGCCTTTATTGTCATTGTGACACAGTGTTAGAAGAAGAAGAAGAAGAAAACCTTTATTTGTCCCAACATTGAGACTGTTACAATTAAATTAGTATTGCTACTCCGTTTGGTGCAAAAAGAAAGATGAGATAATGCTAAAAATATACACACTGAATAACCAGTTTAAACAACTACACTATATTAAAATGTGGTCCAAAATATACAGAAGAAGGCAAAAAATGGTTTTACTATAACACAAGATAAATGATTACATTTTAACACATGCGCTTTGAGACAGTTGTAACTGTGAAAAAAGCCCTACAACTGCACTGAACTTGAACTTAAATGAGTCAGTGATTCCATGAGTTGAATACTGAACTGAACTGACCAGTTCAATATCAGCCATTCAGTCAGTCTTGATTGCAACTGCCTGGACTGATGGTAAAGCAGATGCTTTTCTGCCCTGTAGAAGACTCGGTTTACCTCCCGAGTGAGGAGCTGCTGCAGGAGTATGTTCTGAACGAGAACGGGGTCTTGTTCCAGGGCTCATGGGACGACATCACCACCGTACCCTGGAACTTTGGTCAGGTAACCAACCAATCACACCGCTACTAGCCACTGTCACGGGCAGAAGACTGACACACCATCAGGACCTGTGGGTATTGTGACATGGGGGAGGGATTCAGATGAAGAGAGGTGTGACTTGTGGCAGATTTGTGTCAGGGCGACCGCAGAAGCCTTGTGTTTTCGGTCATAACTCTAAGCAGGTGTCTGATATTTCAATCACAAACAAGTGAAAGTTCCTAACTCAGGGAAACCTGAGAAGATCAATGGAATCCAAACCATCGCTGGTGTATTTAGGGAAAACTAGAGTGGTGAGAATTCTGAGAAAGATCTCACGTTTGTTTGTGTGTATCAGTCTCTCTCTCAATCTCTCTGGCTCTCATGCGCTCTCTTTCTTTTGGCACAGTTTGAAAAACAAGTGGTGGACATTTGCTTCGAAGTGCTGGACAACTCACCCATGGCTCTACAAAATTCAGAAATGGACATTGGAAACAGATCGAGCCCGGTTTACATTAGCCGGACAGTTACTGCTATGGTGAGATACTTCCCCAGACGACTCTTTTCTGCCACTATAAAGAGCTTATGTTGAAGGTGAATTCGAATGACGACCGTGGTGTGGTATATGGCCGGTGGGATGGCGAGTATGATGATGGCGTGACACCCACACACTGGATGGGCAGCGTGCCGATTCTCAGGAGCTGGAGTGAGAGCGGAGGCCAGAAGGTTCGATACGGGCAGTGTTGGGTCTTCACTGGGGTCGCCTGCACAAGTGAGAGTCCAGAACATGTGCAGGATGATCAGATCACATTAGTTTTGCCCATGTTTAATAGAGTCCCGCCTATTCCCACAGTTCTTCGCTGTCTTGGCATTCCAACCAGATGCATCACTAATTATTCCTCTGCTCATGACACCAATGCAAACATCACGGTGGATTATTTTTTCAATCATCGGCTGGAGAGCTTCTCTGATGGAAAGAAAGACAGTATCTGGTTAGTCTCTGACTTCTTATTACTTATTACTCTCTTTCGCTCAGACACACTCATTCTGTCTTGTGTTCTCGGTCTTTCTCTGTGGTGTTAAGTACTTGAGTAAACGGACTTTGTTAAGTATTTTTGGACTGTTTTGTAATCAGAAAAATAAGCTTTTTACTCAACTAGATTTACATTTACATTAGATTAGATTAAAATTGTTACTCGCTACATTGTGATTGTGCACAAGTCTGCATCTTTCTCTACCATGGTTATTTCTTGGAAATTGGCAGTATTGCCATCTTCAGGGTGCGGAAGATGCTATTTATGAGCTAAATCACAAGAACGCCAGTGAGTGGTGGCATTTTTTTGCACATTAGATTTTTATTTTATTTTTTATTTTATTTTATTTTAGATTACTTTTTGCTCCTTTTTTTCATCAATTTTGTTCTGCCATTTTGAATAGTTAAATTTCCCTATTAGGAAATAAAACCTTGTTTCTTGTTTTTCACTTTTCCTGGTGGTTTTTTTTTTTTTTAGCCTAAATTGAGGAGAAGTAACATACTTAAATTCTTTTAAAATTGGACAGTACAAGTTTTACACTAAGGTATACGTACCTTTACTCTCAAGTAAGGTTTTCAGGTATTCTTTCATGTGTTATTATTTATAGGAATTACCATTGTTGGGTCGAATCCTGGATGAAACGAGAGGATCTGCCAGAAGGATACGATGGGTGGCAAGTGTTAGACCCAACACCTCAGGAGAGGAGTGAAGGTAAACATTTCCCAAACATAACTGTCTTTATCGCTGTTTTATATTCCTATACAACATGTTTTTTAATATTTTAATTAATTATTTCAATGAATTAATTCAATTCAATATTTGACACAAATCCTAATTTCAGTCTCATCCATCCCAAATCTTAAAAGCAACTACACTTTGATTTATTAGTTTAATTCAATGAGCCTGACACAAATCTTCTTCTTCTCAGGGGTCTTCTGCTGCGGTCCTTGCCCGGTCCAAGCAGTCAAGGACGGAGAAGTGGGCTTGAAGTATGACACACCGTTTGTGTTTTCTGAAGTGAATGCAGATCTGGTGGTCTGGATGGTTGGCCCAAACGGAGTTCGGACCCAAGTGTCTCGAAACAGTAAAACTGTTGGACGGAACATCAGCACTAAGAGCGTGTATGGAGACTTCAGGGAGGACATTACTATTAACTACAAATATCCTGAAGGTAGAGTCCACCTACAATGTGTTTCTTCTGCAGATTGCTTACATATTTCCGTTTCATTTCAGGTTCTATGAAAGAGAGAGAGGTTTATAAGAAAGCTGGAAGACAAGTGGTCCAAACCAATGAAGACCCGGGTCTTGAACTTTTCATAAAGCACAGCCCAGCTGTCCACGGGACAGACTTTGATGTGATTATTGAGGTGTATAACGCTGGTCGAAGAGACACAGATGCAAAACTCACAGTCACGTCGAACGCAATCACATACAACAGCATCCACCGAGGAGAGTGCCAGTCGAAGAAAACCTTGCTCACAGTACCTGCTCACAAAGGTAAAACAGTAAACTCCAGGAATCTACGTCCCATCGTGACTTTAAATAATAACTTATCCATTCCGACGACTACACAGCTCATAAAGAAGTGTTGCGACTGAAGTACGATCATTACGGAGCGTGTGTGTCTGAACATCACATGATAAGGGTAACAGCCCTTCTGCAACCCAGCGATCAGGAGAACATCATCCTGCAGGAGACCAACATCCCTTTGAAAATGCCAACACTTTTTATTAAGGTAAAGCTTTGTTAGTATCAAGCAGGATTTGCTCTCAGTGAACTTGAGTCTCCCTTTCTCTAGATTATTGGAAAAGCCATTGTGTCACGGAAGCTCACAGCTCTCGTCTCCTTCACCAATCCGCTGCCCGTGATTCTGCAGGGAGGGGTCTTCACCGTGGAGGGAGCAGGACTGACAGAGGCACAGGAAATCAAGACCTAGTATGTTCCTTGTAATCTGAAATTAATCTTAAAAGTTACATATTTCATATTTTTGGGGGATTAGAACTGGTAATCAAGCTTTTGTTGACCTGTGTGTTTTCCCTCATTCAGTGGAACTATTGAACCTGGTCAGAACGTGATGGTTAAATTCTCCTTCAAGCCGAGACGTGCTGGACTGAGGAAACTTCTTGTGGACTTTGACTCGGACAGGCTCAGAGACGTCAAAGGAGAAGCCAGTGTCATTGTTCGGCCCAAGCCAAAGAGTTGGAACGCCGCTCCAGAAATTTAAACAATTGTGCACACTTGTGTAGATGTATATACTGTATGTTCTTTTGAACATTTCCATATATTGCTCATTTTCATATCTCAAGATGAACTGTAACCAACAATTCACACAGAATTTGTATGAAGTATAAATGCAAAGAGCAGTTGATGATTGAATTAAAAGTGTTTTTGCATTCACTGTTGTAATTTTTATGTTTTTAAAAAACAAATTAAATGATCAGTACATTTTTTTCCTCCCAACCCAAATTAGTACTGTAATGTTTGCTAGTTCTGGCCTTCAATTCCTCTGACTACACGACTTACCTAAACGTTTGTGCCTGAATTATCTTTTTTTTGCGTACCAAAATTACATGTAATTTATCCTCTGAAATTCGCCAAACGGTGTTCTGACATTTTCTGACCTGTAGGAAAAAATGTCAGAACGCTGCTAAATAAATAAAATGACTGGACTTTTACTTTATCGTTGCATCATCCACTTCCGCGCACTGCACCATATCCGAGCGTCTATTACGTGACTGACATTATTTCAAACCAATAGGATAAACGCACATTAAGCAAGCCCTTCTGTTGAACCTATCATCTGTGTCGGGGGTGGGGTTTCTTGTTCTTTTGGTTGCAACCGGCGTGGGAAGTAGCGTGGCTGGTTTCGGAAAGATTTTTCATATTTTCATCCGTAAGTACCACGATTGTACTTTTCGGTCACAGTTTTTTGTTTAGATTCCTATACCTACGTTGATCGTATCCTATTGTACCTAAAGTCAATGAATTTACTGCGTTTTCGCTGATTGTCGCTGGTATTAATCTCAGCCGTGTGTCTTCCCCTTGGGGACTTGATTTTGTGAAATAAATTAAAAACGGCTAATTATTACCTCCACAAGCACATGGTTTGTGTGTTGTTTGAAATATACAATTCAAATAGAGTGTTATTTTTTCCGTGTAAAGTTTAATTCGTGTACATCAGAAGGCAAGTGTCATTGACATGGCTAGTTCCTTGTTCTTTGTGGATCTTATCCGACCGCGTTGGAGCTTCTTGTAGATCTTCGCTATGTTGTATTGTACAAGTCTTTCTTCCAGCAGAGCTTCGATGGCTCTTCATCTCACTCTCCTCTGTGCTAAAGCCGTCTTCTGCTGTCAGGTCTGACCGGCTCCCGTCACTAACTAACACGTGCTGCATCTTGAGTTCTTTCATCATCTTTAGCCTGTGTCAGATGCTCGTAACGGTTGATGTCGCGTTTTATACATTAATCTTTCGTATACAGGATTGCAGCATGTTTTAGTATGTCAGAGTAACACGTTAAATGGCTCCCAAAAAGCCGAAACACTTGTTTATCTTTGTGCGCTTGCGCGGTAGTCGCGCCAATGACGTAGACTTATTTACAACACTTGGCACGATTAGCTTGTCTGAAGTGTAAAATCTATTTTATTAAAAAGGCGAAACGAATGGTTAAAATGATCTGTACCACCATCAGCTCTGTTTTTTATTCCTCTCCATTCTGAATTGTATTCATTGTAATCAATACAACAAAAGATTACGGTTTTGTTTCTGCTGGGTGGTGATTGGTCGGCCACCGCTGATGGTCAGCATCATTCAGATCTCCCGTGTCATTCCTTTAATCAGAATCAGAATCCACTTTAATGGCCTATAATCTTCCTCTTATTCCAACATATATATTTAAATAAAAAAAACAGTGACTTGCTATGAAAGAAAATTGCTCAGAAATTGCACGTTCTTACAGGCGTTGTAAAGATTAACATTTGCTTAATCTAGTTTTTATTGACTGACAATTTTTCTGTGGGTTTTGATGAAATCAAAATGAAATGAAGTCATTGAGTGTTGGGTTGTTTGGTTGATGGAGAAGTTTTCCGCATGGATATATGAGGTGACCGTGCACCTTGTGTTATAATCTAAAGTCACTAGCTAGAAAGTTTACAATTTTAATGGAAAAATGTATTTAATTTTTTTTCTCAGAAACCGGAACAAATCCAGGCCAGCATGAACTCTTCACTGTCTGCTGCTCAGATCCGTGAGAAGTTCATCGACTTCTTTCGTCGACACGAGCACCAGTACGTCCACTCGTCCTCCACCGTTCCTCTAGATGACCCCACCTTGCTGTTTGCCAATGCCGGTATGAATCAGGTAAGAAAGTTTACGTGGGTGATATGTTTTTATTTGCGACAGAGTTATATGAAAATTAATTATAAGTTAATATGAAAGACAGAGTATAACCAAGTCATTAAACACCAGTCACTATTACAGAAAGCGTTTAGGAAAATGTTATCTGAAGAGTTGTCGCACAGGTTTAACATATTTTGTCTTGATTTTATAATCCAGTGACTTATGTGTGAATAAAGAGAGAATGTTTATCGATAGTGTGTGTGTTAAATGTTTTTAAAATATTGGTAAGAAACCAAAAGCCTAATAGAATAAAATATAAAAGTTGTAACAAATGAACTCTGCATCCTGAGAAGACGTTTCGTTCTCCAATAATCAAATCAGATTTGTTCATAATTTTGTTTTATCAAGACAATCTTCATAGCTGGAGAAAAAAAAAACTATTACCTGTATCTGTGTTGACCTTTCTAACATGATCTTTACTGACTCTAGTTCAAGCCGATCTTTCTGAACACTATCGACCCTTCACACCCCATGGCCAGACTCCACCGCGCCGCAAACACGCAGAAGTGCATCCGTGCCGGTGGAAAACACAACGACCTGGATGATGTGGGGAAAGATGTGTATCATCACACCTTCTTTGAGATGTTGGGCTCATGGTCTTTCGGAGACTATTTCAAAGTGAGCGTCTTTTATTATCTACGAGTACTTCATCAGTTTTTAATGCTTCTCTCGCGCTCACTTTGTCTCCAGCACCTGGCATGTAAGATGGCACTAGATCTGCTGACGCAGGAGTTTGGCATCCCTATAGAGCGGCTGTACGTCACTTACTTTGGTGGCCACGCTGACGCAGGCCTGGAGCCCGACCTGGAGTGCAAGCAGATTTGGCTTGACCTGGGGTGTGTTTTAGCAATTTTTACTGTTTGATACATTTCCAAATTCATAATCTTGTGTTTTCCACCTCAGGATGGAGGAAAGTCGTATTTTGCCCGGCAGTATGAAGGATAATTTCTGGGAGATGGGAGACACGGGCCCCTGCGGCCCTTGCAGCGAGATCCACTACGATCGCATCGGAGGCAGAGATGCTGCTCATTTGGTCAACATGGATGACCCGAATGTTCTTGAAATATGGAATTTGGTGTTCATCCAGTTTAACAGGTGAATTTCTGCTCATGTTGCATTCTGATTTATAATTTCATTTGATAAGAAACTCCTGCATATAATAACTAACATCTGCTTCAACGTAGAGAGTCGGAGACGGAGCTGAAGCTGCTGCCAAAGAAGAGCATCGACACAGGGATGGGCCTAGAGCGTTTGGTCTCTGTCTTGCAGAACAAGATGTCCAACTATGACACTGACCTCTTTGTTCCCTATTTTGACGCCATTCAGAAGGTAAAATCCTCAAACGCAGCTAAGCTTCTCAGAACTTAATTGCTAATTAGCTGAATTGTAACTTGTGGTTCTCAGGGCACCGGTGCCAGGCCGTACACAGGAAAGGTTGGTGCAGAAGACGCTGACGGCATTGACATGGCCTATCGTGTCCTGGCTGATCACGCTCGCACCATCACTATTGCTTTGTCTGATGGCGGCCGGCCTGATAATACAGGAAGAGGGTGAGATTTGCTTTCCCTGCACACACTTTCTTTAAAAGATGGGGGGAATGACTGCTTTGCTGTTGCAGGTACGTGCTAAGAAGGATTCTGCGCCGTGCGGTCCGCTACTCTCACGAGAAGCTGGGTGCTCACAGGGGCTTCTTTGCTTCTTTGGTAGACGTGGTGGTAGATTCTCTGGTAAGGCCCGATGACCACGACTGGATTGTTTTGTTTTAGAATCTCTGATCATGTAAATCGTTCTGCAGGGTGACGCTTTTCCCGAGTTGAAAAAAGACCCTGACATGGTGAAGGACATCATCAACGAGGAAGAGGAACAGTTCCTCAAAACTCTAAGCCGGGGCAGACGTATTCTTGACCGGAAGATTCAGAGTCTTGGTGACAGCAAGACCATTCCAGGTAAAGACATACTTGAATATAACGTAAGTTGACGTCTCAGTTTTCCTGATGAACCCAGTTTTGATACAGGAGACACGGCCTGGCTGCTGTACGACACTTACGGGTTTCCGCTGGACCTCACGGCTCTGATTGCGGAGGAGAGGGGGATGGGGGTCGACCTGCAGGCCTTTGAGGAGGAGAAGAAAGCTGCTCAGGTGAAGAGCTGATGACGATTTATCACAAAAGAATCGTACAAAGCAATGATGTTTAGTCGTTGACCGTGTATTTTGGATTTTAAAACCCATCATCAATAAATGTTTATTCTCAGAACAATAGAGTTGTAGAAAAAGCTCTGGCAAACCAAACTTGAACCTCTGGTAACTAGTCTAAACTTATTTAGGTTCGTTGCAGAAGTTTTAATGGTATTGTGGCTTGCCTTTACTCGCTCTTTATCGCATGTTACAAATTACTGTAATCAATTGCTGCGCATACTTTTATAAAGTTACTGTACTTGCCCAAATATAAGCACCCCCCTGTTTTTGTATGCACAAAATAAAAATCCCATTAATAGGCGAACATCAGCACTTCCTTCCTTTCTTGGTGTTTTGACTTTTCAGAAGGCTAACTTTTTTTTTTTACCCTGAACCTTACTTGTGGCTCACCCCAGTATTACACTTTGATGTCGTTTTACTTGAATAATAGATGGAAAAAAATAGTAACAATCAGATATTATTAATGTAGTAGAGTATATCTCCAGTAGGGGGTGCTATGAATCCTCTACTAGTTCATATATGGGCTTTTCCCAAGTAGCAGCGGTGTGTGTCAGAAATGGCAAATTCTGAAATTCCGTGTACATTTTAACTTGGTTCTCTGTTAACTTGTCCTCACAGTTGAAGTCCCAGGGCAAAGGTTCGGGTGATGAGGATCACATCATGCTCGACATCTACGCCATAGAAGAGCTGAGAACCAAAGGTGTCCCTGCTACTGACGACAGCCCCAAGTACAAGTACATTGCCAATGAGAATGGAAACTACGGTGAGAACGGCATCTTTGGCCTGTTTGTTTATAGCATCTTGAACTAAGAAAAACGCTGTATAAATAAACTTGAACTTGAACTTTGTTGCATGTAGGTTTGAATGTTCCGTTGTGTTTCCCTGCCAGAGTTTGAGCAGACGGTGGGGACGGTGTTGGCTCTCAGGAGAGAGCGCATGTTCGTGGACGAGGTGACCACCGGGCAAGAGTGTGGAGTGTTGCTTGACCAGACCTCATTTTACGCGGAGCAGGGTGGACAGACCTTTGATGAAGGCTTCATGCTTCGAGAGAACGACTCTGCCGAGGATGTAAGAAACACTGTCAAACCACATTGCTGGAAGCCATCCACATGGATGATGTTTGGGCATTGATTGTCTCTGAATGCTTCAGAGGATGGAGTTCACAGTGAAGAACACTCAAGTGCGAGGAGGATACGTGCTGCACATCGGTATGGTGTATGGAACGCTGAAGGTCGGGGACCGGCTGACTCTCCATGTTGATGAGGTACGGAACGCTTGAGATGGATTGTTGGTGATGGTGATCCTTCAGCACATTAGAATTCTAATAATTCCTGTTTCAGCCTCGCCGTCGACCCATCATGAGCAACCACACGGCCACACACATCCTGAACTTCGCTCTGCGCTCTGTTCTGGGCGAGGCCGATCAGAGAGGGTCTTTGGTGGCTTCAGATCGACTGCGCTTTGACTTCACGGCCAAAGGAGCCATGAGCACAGAAGAAGTGCGGCGCACCGAGGAGATTGCTGCTTCTGTGATCCGTGACGCCAAGGTCAGAACATTTCAGGGATTTTCTGGCATATATGGGCATAACTTCATGTTTTTTGGATATTAGAGAAGTACACGATCATTAATTTAGGAGATTGAGTGCAGAGAGCTCTTTAACTCATTCCCATATGTATTGTTTTTGTTGTAATTGTAATGAGTTTTCAGGGGTAATGATGATTTTCCAATTTGTCGTTTGTGCAATTTTCCCACCCATGTTCCTAAATCCCATTTGGTCCTTTCTGGATCAATAATATGTTAAATATCCTACACTCTAATCAATTATAAATAATTGTACAAAAAGTAAAAGTGTGTGTGTTTTTTAGCCTGTCTATGCTCTGGAAGCACCACTCGCCGCGGCTAAAGCCATCCAGGGTCTGCGGGCCGTGTTTGACGAGACGTATCCGGATCCCGTACGAGTCGTGTCCATCGGCGTCCCAGTGGAAGAGCTACTGAAAGACCCCAACAGCCCCGCAGGATCATCCGCCTCCATCGAGTTCTGCGGTGGAACGTACGGCTTTCAGACAGATCACCACATGATCTCACACACACGGTTATAACGGAATGATAATTCTCTTAAAGGCATTTGCGGAACTCCAGTCACGCTGCTCCGTTTGTCATCGTGTCAGAGGAAGCCATTGCAAAAGGCATCAGGAGAATCGTGGCAGTCACTGGAGCAGAAGCGCAGAAGGTTCAGACATTTGTGATTTATTTATTGACATGATTTATGGACCAACGATTGTGTTGTCAGGCTCAGAGAAAGGCTGATGCCCTGAAACTGGCCCTGGACGCCATGGCAGAGAAGGTGAAGGCACAGAACAGCCCCAATAAAGACATCCAGAAGGAGATTGCAGATGTGACGGAGGTGAGCTGAAGACCCAAATCTCCGGAGTGAGGAATAACCTCTTCCTCTGCCCAGTCCTTAGGCACCGCAGTCATTTCTCAGTGGCAGAAGGACGAGATGAGAGAATCCCTGAAGGGTCTTAAAAAGATCATGGATGATCTGGACCGGGCCAGCAAGGCAGATGTTCAGAAGAGAGTAAGATCGCCCAGAACAACGCGACCTGTACGACACTGATTCTGAAGAGAAAAGTCAAGAAGCTTTGTTTGATTCTCAGGTCTTGGAGAAGACGAAGGAGATCATCGAGAAGTGTCCTAACCAACCCCTGATCGTCATGGAGATGGAGGCCGGAGCGTCTGCTAAGGTACGTGACACGTTATGGCAAGTGTGGAACTGTTGTTGAACACGCTTCCTGCTCCACAAGGCTTTAAACGAGTCTCTGAAGCTGCTGAAGACTCAGTCTCCTCAGACCGCCGCCATGCTGTTTGCTGTGGACAACGATGCTGGGAAAATCATCTGTTTGTGCCAAGTGCCTCAAGTGAGCAGAGGATGAAAGCTTTCAGAATCTGGGGTCTTTTATCCACGTGCTAATGCTTTTTTGGATGTTATCAGGATGTGGCGAACCGTGGTCTGAAAGCCAGCGAGTGGGTGCATGAGGTCTGCCCCCTGCTGGACGGAAAGGGAGGTGGGAAAGACATGTCGGCCCAGGCCACCGGACGGAACCCGCACTGTGTCCAGGAGGCGCTTCAGCTGGCCAATGAGTTTGCACGACTCAAACTGGGTGAAAATTAAGGAACAGCAGAAACCGCTGTAAACACATCTCCTGTTCCTGCTGAATAGCAATGTTCATATTAAACATTCTAAGCTGGAAGTGTAAAAAAAAAACCTGTACAGAGAACAGGAAGGGAATGAACTGTTCGGTTTGTTTTATGTGTGTGTGTGTTAAGTGTCTGTGATCTAAAGCACACAGTGTGTCTGTCTGCCTGCGGAAATCATGCTTGTTTTTCTCATTGTAATAGCATTTGTCATTGATTAGAGAATCATGCCACAACTTAGGGTTGTCGAAATTAGAATTGTCGAGAATAATGCCAACTTTTCCATGTTAGGTTCTCTGTAGAAATGCACAAACCAAGAATAAACCGACTACTCACACTGCTGTTCCATGTCTCGGCATTTTTAAGTCATATCGAGCCCTTATTATGCAACTTTTAATGATGTATTAAATGTAATGTCACCGATAGACAGATTGTCTTGGGCTTTTATTGGTTTGTGTGCCATCTGGCCACACTGGCGCTGCTTTTAAGAAGTTAATCTGTTGTGTTGTAAACTCTCTAAATGGATTTAATTACCTAATCGCACTCAACCACAACTACATTTGGCAAGTTTCCACATTGAAAGACAATTACCGGCTCTAGATCAGGTATAATAATGTTAATACTCGGAAATCTTTTATTACTTTTTAGTTTATTTGATACATTAGCATAAAAACAGTGGGATCTTACAGACTTGAGATTGAGATGGACGGACGGACACGAGCTGATAGGAGATGAACAAACTCGGAAGATTTCTGTACAGTTTCTTCACTTGTCAGGATTGAGACAGGCAAACGAGTCAGGTACAGAGATAGGAACAGATTTTTTTGTTTGTTTTAGATTAAACTAATAGTTGTAGTTAGAATAAACTAAAAGATTTATTTTTAGTGTGTGGTTTGTTCAAATACTTCAATATTAGAGAATGATGTAGCAATACTAATGCCTGTCTGAATCCAGTGATCAGTTTCTTCACTCGTCAGGATTATGATTCAGATTTAGTTTTTGTTTAGATTAAACCAAAAGATTTATTTTATGTGTGTGGTTTGTTCAAATACTTCAATATTAGAGAAAGAAGTAGCAATACTGATGCCTGTCTGACTGAATCCAGTGACACTAAAGATAGTGGTTTTAGTCCTAAAGACAAAAAAATACGGTTTAGATAAAGATGCGCGATGGAATGTACATACTGAGAAGGAACCATGTTTTTAGGCCTCAATGAAGAACTCCCCATCATTCGGCAAGATTTGACCCTAGGTTCTGTTCTGAATCTAGAGACAACTAATACAGTAATATACAAAAAGGTCACGATTATTTTCACTGGCCAGATTTGTTATCTAAAATTCCTTCTTTGGTGATGAACACAAATTTCCTACTAAAACATTCACCTATCACGGGCCGGTTTCCCACACTTCCGTGATTTAGAATTTCACCGTAAACACAGAATAATAATCCCTCGGAAGAGGCTTAAACGCCATAAAGCCGACGCACGTGTCCGTCACGTGATGCGCTGGAGTCACGCGACGCGGGAAACAACAAGGGTTGACGGGTCAGAAAGATGCGCGAGCAGGTGGGCTTCACACGGCAGAACCCGCTTCTCCCACCCTGACCGGAAGGCACGGAGCTCGGCGAAGCGCGTATCGTTAGTGGCGGAACAAAAGCACGTGTTTCTGCTTCATAACGCGAGAGACAAGGCACGCGAACATGTGCGCGTGTGCATCCACACACAATCCAACTGCTGATATGTTTAGAACCGGGGTGGGCAAACTTTAACATTTGGCAAAGGGACCGGGCTTCCTGGTCAAGCAGCTGTCAATCGCATTCTCACCAGCCAATCAGAGTGAGGGACGCCCCCACGTGAAGCTAGTGCCAGAAGTTCATGTGGAAAAAAATATGAAACAAGCGAAGATTGCGAGCGAAAAGGTCCAAATCAAACGTAAATGTGAATTTTTGTGTGCATTTTCCGTTCGTTTCTTAGAAATGTACGTTTGATATATTTGTGCCATCTGATTCCATAGAGTGACAGTGTAAAAAGAAATGATTAAAAAATACTAATTCCTTTTCGTACATTTTGTGTTTATGGTTCTGCTTTTTAAAATGTGATATATATTTAAAAAAAATAAATAAGTAAAATAAACTTTTATAACAGACTAACCGAGTTTACATAAAAAAATTCCGACTTTCATTACATTTTTGCTAGTTTGGCGGTCCGGATTAAAACATTTAATGGGCCGCATGTGGCTCCTGGGCCGTAGTTTGCCCACCCCTGGTTTAGAACCAACGCACCGGAACCTCAAAACTCTGTTCAAAACAATCAGTGGTGACCAAAAAAAAAACACTCCGACAGCAGCAAAAAGCGTCAAAACCTGGGGCGAAAGACATGTAAAACACCTCGTATCAGTCCAGAAGTTCCATCCCAAACTTCATCCACAGAATTTCGATCTTTAAACACTGGAATAACAGAAGACGGCGCGTAAAGCTAGCCAGGAAAGCTCCGCTGCTCTTCACAGTGCATTCTTCATTTCAGCGCTTAACCTGGTGAAACCGAAGCGATGTGAAGAGCTGAGCACAGTGATGAGCTTCAACATTAACCCCGAAGAGCTCGGTTCAGCAGCAGAGACGAGTAAACTAACCCGGCCACTACTAGTTATAATACACTAGCTGGTCTCACTCGCCGCTCTTGATTCTTGTGCGCGTAAGACAGAAGCGTGAAGAGTAGCGGGAGATGTGATGCTCTTTCTTTCCCAGGTCGTCCATGTGAAGCTTAAATAAGTGTCAGAGCTCAGAGCTGACCAGACCGGGAACGTCCTGCGTGTGTAGGGGAGAACGATTATCGTAGGATCACTGTCCAGAAAAGACGGAGATCTTTCCGGCCTTCGCCAGCTTGTCGATGATCTGGGCCTCATAGTCTGCATCGTGAACGCCTGTTTTACGGAACTCTCCAGAATAGCGATTTTGCTCCCAGTAGTGGTGCCAGTTTCCTCTGCTGTCGGCTCCAAAACCAAAGACGTTCACCTGCGAAGACAACAGACCCACTGTAAAACTGGATTTATTGGACTTTAAGAGCTGTACTAATTAAGTTGTAATAATAAGTTGCATTGTTTATTATTTTTATTATAGCATTGCTATCGCTGAATTTGTCAAACCATGTTATAGCATCGTCAATTGATTCAAATGAAAGCTGTTTGGATCATGTTAGATTCTAATTTGTCTATATTTAATTTTTATTGTGGTTTTGATTAGTCCAAAAATGTATTTGCGATTTTTTTTATAAATAAATTCACATTTTATTTGTCACATACATATATTGGCAAATTTGAATTTAGAATCAAAATTAAAATTAAATAAACACGTAAATATAACCATCCCTTTTTTTACATTTCAAGTCAGGATCAATCACAAATAAATGGAAATACGTCGTTTTTATGCAGCGGTGCGCTTCTGCGTTATGTCCTCTTTTCTTTAAAAAATACAACGAACCAGTTTACTTAAATACCAGAAAACGACACTTAGATAGAATAGAATAACAAATAAATCTACCGCAGCGTGAAAACCAGAATACGCCAATATATGGACATAGCAAGTGGAATTATAGCACCCTCTACTGGACATACACTCAACTACATTTACAAAATACGTAACATTTAACGTTATTATTATTATTATTATTATTAATATTTTTTATCTATTATTTAAGTGAAAGAGTCACAAGTTAGGTTGGTTAAAAGAAGTATTTTAAAGAGACGCATTTAGCCAGAAGCATTTAGGTTTCTGCAAAGTCAGGGCACCAACAAAGTAAATATGTTCACCTAATAAAGGACATTTTTAAATCAGGGAGGTGCTTATATTGACGTAAACACGGTACTTAAAGTTTGAAAGAGACAGTTTTGAAGAATCACTTCAATGCTAAAGTTTAGACGGAAAGTGTGTGCTCCTTTCACCTCATCACACACGTGTAGAGCGAAAAACAGGACCAGCATTCCAGTGGAGGGGTAACGTCCGTGATGCCTCGTCCAGCGGTCGTGGATGTACTTGAAGAACGCTGGGTTGAAGATCTGGACCTACAAGACCGATGAACATAATCAGCACTGATGGTGGTAATCCAGGGATCAGGAAGCGGTCTGACAGGTCGTAACCTTTACCTTGTCTTTATCCACACGCAGGAACTGCTTCACTGGAGCGTACGTGCTAGAAGACAGGAGAAGAACGTGAGCAGAACTTGCAAGTTGACGTGTGTGTGTGTGTGTGTTCTCACAAGCGGATCTGGCCGTTGGACAGGGCACTGGTGATCCATAACAAGTCCAGTGTCTTGAAGGGCACCAGCACAAAGCTGACGTTGGCAGCGAGGTTCTTGGCACTCTCGGGGTACATGAAGTGGTGAGTGGTCCGACTGCCGGCGTCCTCTTCATAGCCCACGGTGGGAGCCAGATTCATCCTGGAACACAGCGCCGAGAGAAGCGTTAGTTTGACGCTTCACACCAGCAGACGACGGCTTTTCAAACAACGTCTCTTCCAAAACCTCGTAAACGAACAAAAGCGGCGGGAGAAAGACATGAAAGCTAATTCAAAGGCCGCATCGTTCCTTTCAAAACCGTTCAACACAAAAGTGTTTAATACTGTTTTTTTATCTTTTAATATTCCGAAACTAAAAGGAAGTAAAGGAATATACGTTAAGTAAAAACCATACTGTACAAACATAAGAACATCAACACCGCACACTACACAACTGAGACGCCAGATTATCAGTTTAATTTATCTCTAATCGCTCAAATGGATAATGTTGGTGTCAAAGGTCATCACTGGTGGACACAATTGCGGAAATTCATTTACACGGATTCTGCTCCATTTGGTTTTGACTTTAGTTTATTTACTAATGTTTTCTCCAACGTCGTTTTCTTCTTTCTTTTGTTCTCAGATTCCATCACAAATAAGTTTTCACTGCGTCTTTGTAGGAGACAAACAAAACGCTCTAAAAACGTGTGTATATTTTGGGCGGGTGTTCTTCACCTTCACGGCAGAGACACTTCCGCTCACACGTCAAACCTCAAACAGATTCTGACAGCAGGATTCGACTGGAGATTTCAATGCACATCAACAAATTGCGCTTCCTTTATCTTCCCAAGACTGAAAGCCTCGAGAGGTATCGCTCAGAGCTTTAACCTTAGAGAAGTGTGTGAGAAGGACAGTGAATTGTGCTTCTCATGGTAAAGTGCTTGTTCTAGTCCTGATCTAAACTCACTCCATTAACATTCCACCAGTCCAGATTCCGTTGCGCAGCAGCTGGAGAGACTCTGATTGAAGCTTTTCTCATTAACATCTGTGGTGAAGAGCATCCGAGCGAGAGCAGAGAGATGGAGACGGACGAGATTCAGTGGAGGATCAATAAAGAGCGTCTCGGCCCAAATCTCTTCTAGATCGAGTCGTCCTGACCAAAACATACGTCGCCCTTCACCCTCAGGTCGCATGCAGACGTTGGTTCGAACATTTACATTTAAATTGTAATTACCAGCTGCAGCACAATGCAATGGATTGATAAGATTGACAGATGCGAATAGAAAGAGATAAACGGACAGAGAAAGATAGAAAAACAGACAGACAGAATTAGAGATAGACAGACTGACAATTAGAAGAATAGATGGATAGATAGATAGATATAGATAGATAGATAGATAGATAGATAGATAGATAGATAGATAGATAGATAGATAGATAGATAGATAGATAGATAGATAGATAGATAGATAGATAGATAGATAGATAAAAAGACAGACAGAGATAGTTGGAGATAGACAGAAAGACAAATAGAAGAATAGATAGATAGATAGATAGATAGATAGATAGATAGATAGATAGATAGATAGATAGATAGATAGATAGATAGATAGATAGATAGATAGATAGATAGATAGATAGATAGATAGATAGATACATAGATAGATACATAGATAGATACATAGATAGATAGTTGAATAGGTAGCTGAATAGACAGACAGACAGACAGATAGATAGATTGATAGGTGAATAGACAGATAGATAGATAGATAGATAGATAGATAGATAGATAGATAGATAGATAGATAGGTGAATAGGTAGCTGAATAGACAGACAGATAGATAGATAGATAGACAGACAAACAAATAACAATTACAGAATATTGTATGGAATCAATTCTGTGTTTAGCGGCTGGCCACTGGTTCGACTGGTTTTACCTCATGATGAAGTCGTGACCGTCGATCAAGCCTCCGTTTGCGGCCCCCCGCAGGTTCCCCGAGTTGCCCACCACGGCACAGCGCAGGCACCGGGCCGGGTCCCAGGATCCGTACGGAGAGCGGCCCGGAATGACCTGGAACAGCCGCTGCAGAACTTGCTGGATATTGTGGGGCTTGAATTGAGGCTGCAACATCTGCAGAGCCGGAGGAACATCAGCCCGAAGAGAGAAAGACCAATCAGCTCCACTGCTTCAACCTGCCTCCGCTCAAATACTCGTCCAGGCTGCGATTACAACTCGGCCGTGCACTTCCGGAACAGACGCCTAATTAGTCAGGACTGGGCTTTTATTCGCATTATTCTCTCTGGAAGGTTCCCAAGGTTCCACCGGACCTCAGAATTCTAAGCAGATGCGGACCACCGGCGTCAGCACACCACGACAAACGCAGATGTGCGGTTCTAAATTTAAACGCAGTCGGCCTGAAGATCAGAGGAATCAAGAGAATAAAAGACTTTTCGGGGAATTTGATTGGTGGAGCAGGAAATACATTTCATGATTAAATACCGTACGCCCATTATAACCTTTGACTATTCGTTTAAATAATCTATTAATTCCTTGTAAGATTAACGCGCGTTTAAGCAGTTAAACCCATTTAATCCTCCTAGAAAAACAAGTCACGTCTCTGATTTCACTTTCCCTCAATCACTATTGTTTGTTACGCTCCTTTGAAACTCGTTTAAATTACAAATACAATGTCACATTTACTGTATTTACTCGCATATAAAACCAGTAATTTGTAATTTGACCAGGGAGATTGTTAGTATTCTTTTTAGACCTGTTTATAAGACAGAAGAAAGCAAAGCAAGAGATAAGCAAAAAAGTAGAAATGAGTAGAACCCTAATTTTGAGTTACATATACGCATTTTAAAACTCGCACGCAAATCTTTTTGGCACTAATTTGATCCCATAGCTTAGTGTATGAGTTAATAGAGTAGAAACGAAAGTGTGCGTGCCCCGTTTTCTGAAAATGTATTTAATTCATATCATGATGACAGTTAATTTATTTACCGTGTACGGTCTGTACGTCTGTTGTTCGTTTTTGCGAGAGAGGGTGAAATATCTGCACACTGTTTGGTGTAAACCAGGGGTGGGCAAACTTTTTGATTCGCGGGCCACATTGGGTTCTAACATTTGACAAAGGGGGGCTTCCTCGTCCAGTCAATCACATTCTCCCCAGCCAATCAGAGTAAGAGCCGCCCCCACATGAAGCTAGTACCAGAAGTCCAAACGAAAAAAAAAGAAACGGACGAAAAAATCTGAAAAAATGTTCATACCAAACGTGAAAATTTTGGCTTGTTTCTTAGAAACGTTTGAAATTTTTGCCATCTGATTCCATAGACGGACAATGTAAAAAAAAATGTAGAAGCATACTAGTACAATTCTTTTACATACATTTTGTGTTTATGGTTCCGCATTTTAAAATGTGTTACATAAAAAAATAAAATACATTTTCATCAACAGATTAACTGGATTTACAAAAAAAAATTATCTCACTTTCATCTCATTTGTACAACTTCGGTGGGCCGGATTAAAACATTTAAAGGGCCGTAGTTTTTCCACCCCTGGTGTAAACTATTTTCAATGTCTGTGGAACTCGCCTATAAGACGGGTCGCTCAGTTTGAGCCCGAAATCTCAAGGTAAAATGACCAAGTAAATACCTGTTTATCGCCCTGTCGATCAAATAATGCATATAACGAAACAAAGATTGCATCCATTAGGAAACGCTTGAGTCTGGAGCACTTACCACCCACCAGTAGTAAACATCTGACGGCAGCTGAACGTTGTCCCGTATCCACACGGGCGAGACGTCTGGATCATAGTTCTCATCAAACCAGTCCGAGACCCCCGGGTCGCCCACACAGCGCTGGCAGGCGCAGGTCTTCGGCTGCAGGTTCTCAGCTGGGACGACCCGATGGGAGCCGGCATAGTTGGGAACGAGCTTAACCTTGCGCGATTCTTCCCATCCCGGAGGCTCCAGGTAAGGCAGGCTGGTTCCTCTCAGTGAGAAGGAGAAGAAGAGCGAAGTGAGGAAGAGCAGGGCCAGCGTTCCCAGAACGATGCAGAAGCGCAGGGAGCATCTCATGCCCCCCGCTGCCACGGGTGAAGCTCCGGCTCCGGGTGGGACCCAGGGCTTCGACTCCTCCGTCTTCTGCCCCCATCCGGTGCCCAGGCGTCCGTCTCGAGGCAAAGAGGGCATGCGCCCGCCCCACTGGCCTGAACCGGCCCCTGCCACCGTGCTCAGCCTGGGCTCGTCCTGAGGAACCGTCTGCACCAGCGCAACGGCACAACTCCTCACTGGAGTGCCACTCTGTGACGGCTCCGTCTCTCGCCTGGCGTGGGCGCCGTGTGATGGCTCTACTCTGCCCGCTGTGACAGTCGAGGGAACGGCGCTTTTGACATCTCAGTGCCAGACAAGCGGAGCTGCCGTGCGTGTCTGTGCCATCACAGTGGCGTGCCAGTGGAAGTTTGTCACAGTAATCCGGCTGGTGAGAGCTTCTGTCGCCGCTAGGAGAGTTTCCTCACAGACTTGTAGTGGAGCTCGTTCACGGACATTTTCAACACCTTTCACGTCAAGCACCAAAACGGACACTTTCTAGATAGACGAATCAAAGATGAAAGGTGTTTTCGACCACACTTTTCCCGAGTAATGTAAACCACACGGATTAGTAAAGGAACTGAACATGGGATTGTTTGCTTAACTAGAGGCAGAAAGATGGATTAGAAGAGCCATTTCTTCCAGCTCTGCATCTGTCCGGCACTGAGAGAACGGACGGGCTCTGCTTCGTGGTATTCGCCTGCCAGTTTCACAGTAACAGCTCTTAACAGAATTGGTGAGGTGGACCAACTGGGATTTCTACACGACAGTGAGCGCTGACCTGCTGTTGTCCCGTAATCTCCAAATCTATAATCTCTGGCTGCTGCTGTTGGCCCACCTGCGTGCGCTCTCTTTCTGTCTCTCTCTCTCTCTCTCTCTCTCTCTTTCTCTCTCTCTCTCTTCCAGCCTGGTGCCAGCGAAACCCCTTCAGCGCTGCATCAGAATCATGGTGGAATCCAGATGCTGGTTCCTACAGCTGTGCGTCTGGATATAGGACGACCTTCCAAACTACAGAGACAGAAAAAAAAAGAAACTGTTACGTAAAGCAGAATGTCATTTCAAGCCAGTTCTTTCCCAATTCCAGGAATGAATGACTTTTTTTTTATCCCACTAAGGAGAGATTTCGACCACTGAGGCTCGTAGAAAGTCACGGCTGACAATTTCATTCTAGAATAAACAGTCGCCTATGGCTTATGGATTACTGTTCATTTTTAAACTCAAATTTTTTTTCAACTTTTAATTTCATTGTGAAATCAATTAACTTGCTGAATATCGTTATTTAATTTTTATTATTTTAACTTATTACGGTAGAAGTTTACTCTGCCGCTTTAAAATCGACAGTTTCCTGCATAGTCACTAAAGCGAGGATGTTGGACTCGTGGCTGTTTCAACAAATGGAAGTATTCACATCACTTCACTTTTCATCACTGTGAAGTGTAAACTATGTCCTGGGGGTAAAAAAACCTGTCGACCGCTGTCAATAGCACGAGCAATCTGCCAAAGCACTTGACACGGCAGCACAGACAGACGCTTCTGAGAGACCCGAGCACATCATCGACGGCCGTGCCAACTGGATTTTAACTCGACAGCGCAGAAGGTTTCTGAAGGTGAGCTGAAAAAAATGACTGCATGCTTTATTTACGCTGCGCACTGTAGAATCTCCATCGTTCAGACGCATTCTATACAAAATACCTGTGTGTGGCGCAAAAGCAGCACTGCTCGATCAAAGAGCGTTTTCGACTTACTTAGATAAGTGTTATGCTGACATGAACATGGAGCTTAAAGGGGCAGATGCAGGACGTAGATCAAGTTTTTCTAGGGATTCACATGATTTGAATAGGTTTTGTGGCAATATATGTATTATTTGTTGTTCGCTAAAGCAAACCATTTTGTGTTTATTGTTTTAGAGATAAAATTAAGATTAAAGATCCGAATCAGTTAAAAGAATCGAACTTCCCATCACTAGTGTTCCGCAATGTGGACAAAAGCAAATCTTTTTTACTTTAACCTTAGTTACAGTGGCACCTCCACTTACGAATAACTCTGTTAACAAAAAGTTCCTTTTTACGAAGGGCGTCGTCCAGAATTTATCGTCTCTTTCCACTAATTTTTTCACTATACGATAGGCCAAATGTTGTAGCGACAGGAATGTTGAGCAAGTTTTTTTTTACCACTATTATGCAGGGAGATCGCCAAAGAGATCAGATTTAAGGAAAATGTTAATGCACGTTTCTTGTATATTACCAAAACCGCGCAGTGTCCCGCATGCGGACGCTAAGTGAGCAGGTGTCATGTGACACAGGTGACCCCGATTTCCTCACGTGACTGCACGCAGCTGCACATTCCGGATTCTGTTTAAAGCAGTAATAAATGTCCATTACTTTCGCTTAAAGCCTTGTTAAAGCCGCTAAGTCCTTTAGACGCGCTGCGTTAAATACAACAAAACGCATTTAAGCTCCATCAGCAGCTTTAAACGACTGATTCGCTTACAAGGGTCGGGCGGCACCAATCAAAATGATAATGACGCTAAAACGATCAGATTGCGTTGCGTGTCTTTGCTATAGTGTAGATTAATGTACTACAACACTCAAACCCTTTTGTTATGCACTCGTGAATGGAAGGAATTTTTCACAGTCTTGTATTTCAAGAGTGAATAGAAAGACATCATATTGAATGCTCCGACTCTCCCAGTCAGCACGTCTTACCGATCTCATCCATCATGTACTAAAACACGCAGTTATCCTGGTTATTTTCCTCCCCTCTGACAAAAACAAGCCGCCGAGACAAGAAACCATAATGATGCTGTCGGTGACAAACTGTGCTGATCCAGAATTTCACATTCCGTTCGTATTCTCTCTGAGACAAGAATCCAGGATCAAATTCTGTACGTTTCAGTCTCTTTGTCTCATCCACTGACCTTCACTTACACCTTTTCCCTCTTTTTTTGTGATTCAAGCACTTTTGTAGGTCTTGACCAGCCTGCCAGCTCAGCAAAGGTGAAGCGGAGACTGGCGAGTGGGTGTCTCTGTTGCCGTGGCAACAACATCTCACAGCTGGCCACAATGGAAATGTAATTGAAAGAGCAGAGCAGACACGGACATGTGCTGGGTGGGCAGATCCATATCAGGTTACTGGATCACAGGAAATCCTGGATGTCTGCTGCAGAGATGGGCACTTTTATTCCAGAGGGGAGCATAAAGAAATATGGTGGAGGGCCAAAACAAAGGATTGAGCTAATTTATGCACAATACCTATTATAATTACGCAAATATAAGCTCCCTATTTTCCAAATTTACATGCTCAAAATCTTAGGGGTGCTAATATGCACATAAATATAAGTGCGAAAATGTGAAAAATGCACCAAATACAAAAATTATTACAATAAAGCAAAAAGAAGATATAGATCAGAGCTAATGGTCATAGGAAATTTTTATTTTGTGACTGAAAAATTAGTGTAGAGTGCTTATATTTGCATAGATATGGTACTTTATTTCTTAGTTAAATTAAGTAAATAAATAAAAATCTTTTCTTCTTTCAGAGCACGGATGCTAAACTTATTTTTACACACTACCACGTCAGCACAATTGTTGTCCTCAAAGTGCCAGATGTATTAAGTAACAAATGTAACAATTTACAAGTGTAACTAAATGCATGTTAACTGTAGCTTTGACGTAATTAGGTCTGTTAACGCAAACCTGGTAACGCAGGTTTCCAATAGTTGACGAGAGTTGTGGGTAATCTAGTTTTTGTTCAACACACTCTTTTTTAAATAACTACATTTGGCCTGCGGGCCTTGATTTTGACACATGTGCTTTAGAGTGTTAAAGACAAGTGTAAATGTGTGTAAACATATGTTCTGTGTGTTCTGTTGGACTACACAAGCCATGTCGCTCTTAAACATGCGATTTGCTCTGCAAACTAAACACACCTTTACATCAGGAAATACAGTTGCAGTTCTGGTTAAGCATCAACCTACATTTCTGAGTGTGTGTGAAACTGATTAACATTTTTGTATTTACGAATTGAACTTCATATGCAAATAAAATATATATTTAGCATTAATCCAATGCAGTTTTAGTTCATGCAAGGTCGATCAAATATACAGTAAATGTTTTTTTTGGTCCGCGGGGCCTGACGATGCCCAGGTCCGATCTAGAGGACACAACTAGCGCCAGTGATTCTATCGTCTGTATGGAAACTGACCCGATGTGCACTTTCCTCCGGCTGAGGATTAATCTAATCATGAAATAGTCATTTTCAACGGCCCAAAGGCCTAATCTAATTTCATGATTAATGGATTAAAGCCTTTAAAAGCTGGAAACATTATTACTCGTGCCGTTTCTCTTGGGAAAAAGGTGCGATTGTCAAATCTGTCATTTTAAAAGCTGAATAAAGTCACAAATTAGCCTCATTGATTTCTGTAACTCCTACTGAAATCATTAGACTGTCAAACAATGACTTGTTTTCAGAAGCAAGAGGCTTAAAAAGGAAACACGTCTTCACAGAAGAGCGTCATCACAGATTTGACGCTTGGCGAACACTTTTCCAGAAAATCTTAATAATAAATGGCTCGGCGCGTGTGTCCATCACAGATATGGTTTTAAAAGTGATGAATAATGTACGAGAAATGATTATTTCAACGTTCTGGAGATGAGGGTGAGGTCGTGCAGAGTTGAAAATCCTGAAGCTTTAATGTTGAAAAGACTTTCTTGAGTCTCAATCTATGAAAGACAAAACCACGAACTCCTTCTGCAAACACTTCCAGCTCCAAACCATAAAGTCAATCCCTTCCTGCGGAGAAAACCACAAAGATGCTGGAATCTCTAATCAGATTGACATCCAGTCTTTGTGTTCGGCCTAGAGCTGCAGCGACGCTTAATTTTCACTATGATTCCAGTCCATCCTTTTTTTTTTTTTTATTCCAAACCCACTGTGGGGGATTTAATGAGACACGAAACAAATGACACTCCCAGTGTCAGCCATTACCTCATCCTCAAAAATTCGTCTGACTCACGTCTCCTTTATTAAGAGGAGAGATGAAGAATAACCAATCCTGATCACTTCACACAATCATCACTGTGAAAAGCCTTCGTTCCGGGAGACTGGTGTGAGACGAAACACACACACACACACACACACACACACACACACACACACACTGCTGCGTGTGCCCAGGGGCTTGGGTTACTGACCCTTCATCATCCTCATCTCTGATAAAGAGCAAGGAGTGTGAAGTGGCAGTGGCTGTGTTCTATTTGGCCGAGAAGCGCCTCATTAGAGGTGAGTTAGTGCTCGGTGAAGAGATTCGACCAGTCGCTAGCACTTTACAGCTGTTAATAAATCCAGAAAGTTGTTTGAAACTAAAGAAACTGAAAATTAAACACTGACCTGTTTTGTATGGTCGTGCTTAATATGTCTAGAAACGTTTCACCAGTCATGGACCTTCAAATTATCAGGATTTTAAACCAATAACAAAGAAATCTGAAGCATGACCTTGACTAAAATGTCGTAATATTCAGATTAATCAATGATGGCAAAGCTTCTCTCCGCTATTATTTCAGAATCCTCTGCAATAGAAACGTTTCCTCTGGATGACGTGGCTTTTCTCGTCTTAGGCACCTAAACCAGAGCCAGAATCCTGTCGCAGAGCCCATCGATCCCGATCAGTTCCAGGGGCAGCCCTGGCACCAGAGCGGGCACAGTTAACCCCGTCCGCTCCAACACTCCCAGCATTATATCTGTTAGAAAGCCACAACAAACACCGGCTTTGTGCCAAACACACACTTCTGAAATGAAAAAGTGATTTGGATTAACACTCGATTAGTAAATGAGGTGAACTGCAGCGCTTCTTCAGCGTAACACGACGTAGTTGTCCTTTTTCATTCATCATCTAAACCACTTTTCCATTTCAGGGTCACAGGGAGCTGGAATTACGGCAACCAATCACAGAGCGGGACACACCAAAGGCAATTTTTCATGAGAAAGACTCTAGTTCTTCACATGATTTTGGGCTGTGGGAGGAAACCAGAGACCTGGAGAAAACCCACGCAAACTTCCACAGAAAGTTCTCAAACTTAGAGTCTCAAATGACTGTCCCCGCTGTGTGAAAACCGTACAGTTCGTACAGTACGTATCCATAAAAAGAATATGGAGCACGCACACTGTAAAATAAGAAAGGTGCCGTGCTGGAATCGCTGGAGCTCCGTGGGCTGATGGAGGCTTTCCCACACAGTAACCCAGTTAGGAGCTCTGGTTATCAGCACTCTCTCTGTACGGAGCGCTAACCTAGTTAAACATGCAGCAGCGGGACTTCTGCTGGCTCCTTCATTCCCAAGACGAGATGCTAGCCTAGTTACAGAGAGGGTGATGAGCATCTGTCAAAGCGACCCGACCCGGCTCAAAATCTTTCTCTAGCCGTGTCTGATCTGCCTGTAAAACACGGCGCTTCAGTCCCGGTTTGAGTCCAACACTGTGGATTTGCTGCGGCAGATCCTCCATTATGTCTGGAAACACTTCATCTTACACGACAACAATAAATCTGGCAATGGCTTTGGCACTCGAGGATCACACCAGGCTGAAACTAGAGAATCTCAAGGAATGTATTAACCATATAATTCCACGTAGAATCCCAGAGACAAGTGTTCGCTTCATGTAGAGTGACTTTAGGAGACCACCTGACCACACTAACAAGTACTTTGAGTTTTGACTTGTTCTTGGAGAAGAACCAGACAAAGACTTGATTAATTCACCCTATCACACTCGCCCCAAGAACATTCTTTACTTCTTCTTTTTCTCCTGTATCCAAGCAACGCTGGCAAACCGGTAAGGGTGGGATCACAGTGAAATGAGACCCTCACACAAATGAGACGGTCTCGAACACAAAGGGCCGAGCAACGGGTCCCTCTTCTGCGCCGCTGCTGCAATGATGAGGGTCAAGGACCATCTATTAATATCAGCTTCGACATGTCCACCAATAGAATAAAAAAAAAATTCACACTGATTACAACAGGTTATTGCACACACTCTTTCTTACCTTTCTGTCTCCCAATCTGCAAAATCCTGTGTCCCCCCTGTAATATTCAAGCAGTGCTCGGAAGTGAATGCACCCTATTCGGTTCCTCTCTGGAATGTAAATTTCTGCAGAGTGTTGTAGATGTTGAAGAGCTCTGAGCATCCACACGTCTTCACGTGGATTCTCTGTCGGCGCTCCGCTCCAGCGTCCGGGACCAGAGGGATACAGATGTGCACTTGGATCGTGTCTCTTCCGGCGGAATTGTATCGTTTCTGGGGATTTGGACGATGTGCAACGATGTTATTCTCCCCGCTGCGTGTTCTCCGTGTGTGCAAACCCCCCTTAACGAGAAACCCCCGCTGCACATTCTCCCAATGGCTTTCGATATTCTGGGAAATGTAGTACGTTTTCCAGCTTCTCGTCAAACTGAGGAAACATTAACTCGCTTTCCAAAATAAGCAACGCTTTCGTGTTTTTCTTTTGGGTGTTCTAGAATTTATATTGCCAAATAAAGCAAATTCTCGAGGTTATGTGTGATGATTGCGGGGATCTCGCGATTGGTGTCTACTCCATTTCCCATGATGCAAAGCGTTACAGCAGACCGCTCATTGCTGTGATTTAGATGGGATGCGCTACACATCATATTATAAAATGTTAGTGTATAAAATTATAAAGTACGTTATTCAATTGTATACTAATTTCCGAACCGAAATGTGTATTACTCAATTATTCATTTTAATAATATTTAATAAAACACATTATAATTACACTTATAATATAACTTATAAACACTTATAATAACTTATATTAATTTATAAAAACGTATATACATTGTATTGTATTGGGCTAGACTTGGGTCACAGTATATGTATTTATAAGAATGTATTTTTGATCCTCTACTTACTATAAAATATACGTTGCGATTATTTAATCATGAGTCTGATGCTTTGCTGCCACCTGTAGGAAGTTGTATTTTTGAACAACTTTTAGTAAAATCAAGGCATTACGTCAAACAAAAAGAAACAAGAAAGTGCTGTGTAAGAAAAAAAAATAATATATATATATATATATATATATATATATATATATATATATTACATAAAAAAGCAAGTTTGTATGTTTTGAATAACCAAAAAGACGCGTCACAAAGCCTTGGATCTTATTGCAGATATTGTTTAAATAAAGATCAAATCCTTCACACGTACATGACTTTACAAAAATAAGTACATTTTCAAAAGCAGTTATTGTATATGTCGCTTATACAAGTACGTTTTTAAGTTTTACAATTAAGTATCAATTAAGTACAATTACAATTTAAGGTGTAAGTGTAAGGCGTAAGAATACAACCTTTACCTATTAAGAATATACTTTTGAAAATAATTCAGTCGGTTCGTCGGTTCATTTCACATGTAGGCAACATATTACAGATTTTCAGTTCATTTCACTCTTTTCGCAATTATTAGCGTATCGCGTAACAGTTTCGTCATGAATATCGGTATTTTCTCTCAGGCGTGTCATCGGTCAGTCCATCATGTGCGACACGGCCAAGCAAGGACCCCTACCGTCCCTGTGCCGTTTGAAAAAAATCCAGCGACGCGGCTAATGAAACGAATAACTTTCTCATCTGACTAAAATCTACACCATCCTGGTTCCCTTTTTGGTAAATACTGTTCATCCATTAAGCAAATAACCCAGATTAATTTCCCGCGCTAGTATTGTTGTTCAATTTTGAGCACTACGGGTTTCATTTTGATTCTATAGTTTGTTAGCCACATTAGCAAGCGTTAGCCGGTAGGGATGAATGGAAAGCAGGCTAGCGCTTTGCTAATGTTCTAGCAACAATAATTTCATTGTTTTTTTGTTTATCTGGCGAATGAAAGTACAAAACGTAATATCGTTTGTTTTTCGTTACGTTCTTTTTCAAGCCTCGACTTTTTGCACAAATCCTGTTTAGCAATGGAAGTTACTTTTTTATTAAATGAGTAATGCGTTTAGTTTAGGAACGAGTTTAGTAATGCTTCTTTCGTCCACCACGTAACTGAGACTTTTGATTTGTTCTCAGGTGCTGGGTTTTGCTCATTTGTCCTGAGCCTGAAGGTCCAGTGTCAGCAGCCATGTTTTTGTACAACCTTACCCTGCAGCGGGCGACTGGCATCAGTCATGCCATCCACGGCAACTTCTCAGGTAGAACCACAACATCACATCGCAACCAATAGTTACTGATTTTAGTGTGAAGATAACGATGAAAACTAAACCAGAAAAAATGATTTAACCCTTTTTTCTTTAGGAACCAAGCAACAAGAAATTGTTGTCTCCAGAGGAAAAATCCTGGAAATGCTGCGTCCTGATGCCAACACTGGGAAGGTCCACACTCTGCTCACGATGGAGGTGTTCGGTGTTGTTCGATCTCTCATGGCCTTCAGGCTGACCGGTGGAACTAAAGGTGAGATTTCACTTGACCTAAACCTGCTGTTGGTGTTAGTTTTGGTTTGTACTGACAGTTGTGCTGATTTTCCTCATAGATTACGTTGTGGTGGGCAGTGACTCTGGCCGTATTGTAATTTTGGAGTACCATGCTTCCAAGAACATGTTTGAAAAGATTCACCAGGAGACGTTTGGCAAGAGTGGCTGTAGGCGCATTGTTCCAGGACAGTTCCTCGCTGTCGATCCTAAAGGCAGAGCTGTTATGATAGGTAAAGTCATATACACTACTTATACACTATACTTAAAGTCCTTTTTCAAGTCTTTGTTTTTTTTTTTTTTAGCAAATTTGCACAAACCATTTTATTGTTATGTTTTCTGCATTAGTTCTATCAAATTAGTTTTGATTAAAAATAGTCTAGCAATGAAATTTACTTGAAGATTCTATGTAGATTTAGAGTTTTTTTTGCTGTCAATGTCTGTTCAGTATTATCTGAAACAAACCTTTTGTTGCTCTGTTTTTTGGATTCATCCTCAGGCGCCATAGAGAAACAGAAGTTGGTGTATATTCTGAACAGAGATGCTGCGGCTCGCCTCACCATCTCCTCACCTCTTGAAGCGCACAAAGCCAACACACTCGTGTACCACGTGGTTGGTGTGGATGTAGGGTTTGAAAACCCGATGTTTGCCTGCCTAGAGATGGACTATGAGGTTAGTGCTTTACTGAACACTCACATATTAACTGTATATTTTATTAGAGGAGCTAACAAATGCCTGGACTAAAGTAGAGAATTTCAGCTGTACACGTTTAAAAAGGCTGCTTTGACAATATTGTAAAGTCTTGTAGTTAAGTGTAAATTATATTTTTTTTCGCAGGAGGCTGATAATGATCCCACGGGAGAAGCTGCAGCAAATACACAACAGACCCTGACCTTCTACGAACTCGATCTAGGACTCAATCACGTAGTCCGGAAGTACAGTGAGGCTTTAGAAGAGCATGGCAACTTCCTCATCACAGGTGCTGATTGTGCAGTGATGTAACGTGTTTTGTTGGAGTAGTTAGTTTTGTCTATTACAAAGTGATGTAATGACTCATTCTTTAAAATGATGATTATCTTCATGTCTCTTCTCTGACTGTTTAGTGAAGAGGATGTTTAGATATCTGATCTTCAATTTTGCAACAATTCCATTTTCTCGCTGAAGAATTTCTCAAGAAAAACTGTCAAATCAACTCTGTCATTTCCAAACTGACAGTCGTCCATCGCATCCACTTTCTGCAGATTGCTGATTTGGCTAATGAAGACACTCCGCAGCTGTACGTGTCGTGTGGAAGGGGTCCGCGGTCAACACTGAGAGTTCTGAGACACGGACTGGAGGTGGGTGTCTTTCGTTTTCACAGCTCTGCAGTTCTACCATGGAACTTAAGACACCTTCCAAATCTAAAATTCCTCCGTGTCATGTGCGGTTTCACGGCTGAGCATTAGGGTTTTTCAGAGTCTATTTATACTGATTGTGTTACTGCGTTTACAGGTGTCTGAAATGGCCGTTTCTGAACTGCCCGGTAACCCAAACGCTGTGTGGACTGTCAGACGCCATATAGAAGGTAAACTAGCTTTTCTGTGTTGTAAAAGTGTACAAAATTGATTTGGGTTTTTTTTTTTTTGTTTTTTTTTTATAATATACGCCTCAACTTTCTTTTTTTACTGATATTTAAACTAGTGTCATCCGAAATAGAGCGTGACAAACATGCAATTTAACTGGAAATCAAGAGCGGCTGACACTTTACACCACCATACGTGTGCGTACTTGCCGAGAGACTGTGGTGTATCAGGAAGTGTTGACATCTCAGCTCTTTCCTTAACACTGGGGAAATGATGTAGACACAGATGAAACGTTGGAGATTAGACTATTTGAAAATGCTGTGTCATGGTTGCCGAACCCGATCTCTGCAAGCACATGATGTTTACAGGCTTCAGTCAGCTTTGTTATAAAAGAACATGCATTTATTAGACAAGGAATTCGTGTTGTTGGTTTTTTTTTTTACACTAATTTTATGTAATAAAACTATTTGCCACAGTTCTGTTGTTTTGTGAAATTCTGATTTATGTAATTTATGTATGTTTCACATATTTAACAGCGAGTGGTTCCCAAAGCAGAGAAAGTAACAAAAGTATTACTCAAACGCAAGAAATGAAACCAGCCTGAGTTGTCACGTCAAAAAGTGCAGCTGGAGCTCCACAGAAGTTCTAGATGTTTCTCTGAAATCACATGATTTGCGCTCTGGTTTCAGACATCCGTCTGCGAGCTGCCAGGTTTACTGTGTGGTCAAGATAGCTTTGATGGTTACAGTTTTGTTTTCACTAAACACTTAGGAGATCTTATATGAACTTTGTTCTTGGTTTACCAGCCAAGCCAATATTTGCTCAAGCAGGTACTTGTTTGCAGATCGAAAAAAGTGCGTTCAAAATGTCATTTGTGAGTTGTAGTTGCTGATCCAGGCCCGTGGTGTTTCTAAGACATCTTGATCATTTGTGTTTCTATTCACAGATGAGTTTGACGCCTACATCATTGTGTCTTTCGTCAATGCCACCCTGGTGCTTTCTATCGGCGAGACTGTAGAAGAAGTGACGGACTCTGGCTTTTTGGGCACGACGCCCACCCTGTCCTGCTCTTTGTTGGGGGAAGATGCGCTCGTGCAAGTGAGTAACCCACATTCCTGCTGCTCCTTTACTGGCAAGAGGAGACTGAACTTATCTTGAATGGTTTCTTTCTGCAGGTCTATCCTGATGGGATTCGGCACATTCGTGCAGATAAGCGAGTGAATGAATGGAAGACGCCGGGTAAGAAGACGATTGTGCGCTGTGCTGTCAACCAGAGGCAGGTGGTCATCGCTTTGACTGGAGGAGAGCTCGTGTATTTCGAGATGGATCCGGTATGTTATGGTTACTATTTCTTCCTTAATTTGTTCTATACATGTGGTTTATTACTTTACTTTCTTTTGCTTGAAGTCTGGCCAGCTGAACGAATACACCGAGCGGAAGGAGATGTCAGCCGACGTGGTGTGCATGAGCTTGGCAAACGTTCCTCCTGGAGAACAGCGGTCCCGTTTCCTGGCTGTTGGGCTGGTGGACAACACCGTCCGCATTATTTCTCTGGATCCATCAGTAAGACACACACCGACCCGAGTGCCTTAAATCCATGTTTGCTTTTGTATTATCAGTGTGTGTGACATGTGACCTCGCTGTACAGGATTGTTTGCAGCCTTTGAGTATGCAGGCACTTCCAGCTCAGCCGGAATCTCTTTGTATCGTGGAAATGGGAGGAGTAGAAAAACAGGATGAGCTCGGGGAAAAGGGCACAATTGGGTTTCTTTACCTCAATATCGGACTGCAGGTGGGAAACACAAATGTCGGATTAGGACCTGAATGTGCCAGAAAACCAAACACGTGTTCCTTCATACTCTACTTTGTTTCAGAACGGAGTCTTGCTACGTACGGTTTTGGACCCTGTAACCGGAGACCTGTCTGACACTCGAACCCGGTATCTCGGATCTCGTCCCGTCAAGCTTTTCAGAGTTCGCATGCAGGGCCAAGAAGCCGTGAGTCACAGTGTTTGATGTCAGGTGCTGGTTGCATTAGGGCCCTTTGATGACCTCATCGTTTGACCGACACAGGTTCTGGCCATGTCCAGTCGCTCCTGGCTGAGTTACTCCTATCAGTCTCGCTTTCACCTCACGCCACTCTCATATGAGACGTTGGAATATGCCTCGGGTTTTGCTTCGGAACAGTGTCCGGAGGGAATTGTGGCCATTTCCACCAACACACTGAGGTACATTCAAACCGAAGTATAGCATATTACAAATGTTGCGTTGTTTAGACTTGTTTTTGTCGAGCTCATTGTTTCTACAATGTTGTGTCCACACATCGGAAGTTTGATTTTCATTCTGTTGTGTCTGCCACAGGATTTTGGCTCTTGAGAAACTAGGTGCCGTTTTCAACCAGGTGGCATTTCAAATGCAGTACACACCTCGCAAGTTTGTCATCCACCCAGAAACCGCCAACCTGATCCTGATCGAGACGGACCACAATGCCTACACGGAAGCCACCAAAGCCCAGCGCAAGCAGCAGATGGCTGAGGTTAGTGATGCGTGTTTGTGGAGTGAAGCTAAATTGAGTCGTGATTGTCGTCCTGTGGGATTATCTCTCCGTGAGCCGCACATTTCCTGCCTCTTGTGAATCCAAGGCTCATTTTCCTTAATCTACTGGCGAGAGGGAGTTTCTCCAGCCGATGGTTTTTGAGATTTTTTTTTTCTGTTGCGGTGCATCATCATGACTTATGTGTGTCGGGTAATTCCAAGTGGCAGGTCCAGTGCCGTCTGCCGGCCGTGGTCACTGTGGTGGTCTAGAACAAAAATTATTGATGAAGCGCTGGCAGTTTCTGAATGCTATTCTAGACAGAATATACAGTCCGTCCACAATTCACTTTGAAAAATGATAAAACGGCCATTTCTGGATGTCTTGCTTAACAGAAGTTCTCTTGTTTATCCACAAAATGTCTCGAACCGGTTCTTGTGTACACAAGAAAAAGGAATCTGGACACTCTTTATAATCAAGGGGTTCACTATAATTTTGGTGAAAAGTAAATCACTATCCAGTGACACTTCTGGGAATTAAAGCCATGCTTCCAGCATAATCCACTCTTTCTGTTGTTATAAGAAAATGCAGGACTCATTTGATTGTCATATTTCGAAACTGGCCAAAGATTCTGTAACGATCCATTTCTGTTCTTTCCTTTCTAGGAAATGGTAGAAGCTGCAGGAGAAGATGAGCGAGAGCTGGCGGCAGAAATGGCAGCAGCCTTCTTGAACGAGAACCTTCCGGAATCCATCTTCGGCGCTCCTAAGGCCGGTGCTGGTCAGTGGGCTTCACTGGTCCGTATGATCAACCCCATCCAGGGCAACACACTGGACCTGGTGCAGCTGGAGCAGAACGAAGCGGCCTTCAGGTGAGCGAGACGAGCAAGATGTTCCGTCACGTTAGGAATCCTAAGCTTTTATTCAACTGCAGTGATTTGTTTTTTCTTCTCTGGTGCAGTGTTGCTGTTTGTCGCTTTTCCAACGGAGGCGAAGACTGGTATGTCTTAGTGGGTGTGGCCAGAGATATGATCTTAAATCCCCGCTCTGTCAGTGGAGGCTATATTTACACCTATCGACTGGTAGGAGGTGTGGACAAGCTGGAGTTTCTGCACAAGGTGAGTGGCGCACGATGTGATGAATGTCTTCCACGTAACCAGAAATACTCAATGTTTTTTTTTTTAATCCACAAATTTTTCATTTATACTATATTTGGTTTTTAAAAAATTACAAATTAATTTGAGGTTCTTTGACAGACGCCGGTTGAGGACGTTCCACTGGCTATTGCTCCTTTTCAAGGCCGCGTGTTAGTAGGTGTGGGAAAGCTACTGCGCATCTATGACCTGGGCAAGAAGAAACTTCTGCGCAAATGTGAAAACAAGGTAAGGACGCGATTCAGTCTGCGTTTATGTGATATAACCAAAACACTGTAATCTCTTCTCTTGAGTGTTCAAATGAAACTGTTCTCTTCTTCAGCACGTTCCTAACTTGGTGACGGGCATCCACACAGTCGGGCAGCGCGTCATCGTCTCCGATGTTCAGGAGAGTTTGTTCTGGGTTCGTTACCGACGCCACGAGAATCAGCTCATCATCTTCGCCGACGACACGTACCCTCGCTGGGTCACCACCGCCTGTCTTCTCGATTACGACACCATGGCCGCAGCCGATAAGTTTGGGAACATCTGCATTGTGAGTGACTGCTTATAAAAACAGTGTCAAAATCAACTTACAAAATTTTCACGTTACGAAGTGCGTCTGAGAGAATCCCAGACCTAATTACAATTTTTTTTTTTTTTTTTTTTACGATACGAATGGCAATAGTTGTGATGCGGCAGTACGATAGTTGGCTCCTGATCTCACACACACCAAGTGTTTCTTGTCAGTGTTATTGCTTTTTATATCTTTGTGTGTGTGTGTGTGTGTGTGTGTGTGTGTGTGATAACATCTATTCACCATGAGCACCAAAAAAGTGGTGAGAAGTTGTTGATGGAAACAAGGCAAGATATAATAAAGTTCTGTTACCCGTTTGACACACACAAATAAAAAATCCCACACGGTCAGAAAAGGCGACTATAAAGTTACTGCCATTTTCTAGGATCTCTTGACAATATTGTGGAACTAATTGCGTATGGTGAGGTACTACTGTATTAGCTTTGTTCGGATATGTCTGGCACCATTTGTTTTTTTTTTAACTATTATTGTTTAGAAATAATCGTTTTTTTCATGTATAAATGATATTCCCACAGTTTTCTGGGAAATAATAATTGTGTTTATTGAAGAGGTAATGAATCGTTTAATGTTGTGAAATTGAACAGAAGAAGCTGTGGTGCTTTTTACAGGTTTATAAATGTTGTTTCAGGTTCGTCTTCCCCCCAACACCAGTGATGATGTCGACGAGGACCCGACGGGGAACAAAGCATTGTGGGACCGAGGCCTGCTCAACGGGGCATCGCAGAAGGTACGAGAAGTTGTTGAGGAAGTGGCTCATCGTGAGTCTGAGCAATGAGCTGTTTCTGTGGTTTTTGTTTGCCTGGTTCTGGTTGTGGTTGCCGAGACCCGACTGCCTTGGTAAACACCCAGACCTGAACCCAAAGACATCTGACTGCGGTCCACGCTCATCTGTTCAAACCTCAGCAGCAAATCTCTCTGTCTGGCCAGGCATCATTATGAGCACGTCGAGATCTTGGGAATGTTGGGATGTACGGAGGGAAAAATCCTGTTTCTCTCACCAGTGATTTGAGTCTAGAAAACATCCGGCGTTCCCAAATTACAAGGGTCCACCAGTCAATGCGTTCAGCTTGTTATTCCATCGTCTTTGGCCTTTTTCAGGGTTAATAATGAAAAAAATGTATATTCTCTTCTTTTTTTGGTGATTGCAGGCTGATGTCATCATCAATTATCACATAGGGGAAACCATCTTGTCTCTCCAAAAAACCACCCTGATCCCTGGAGGGTCCGAGTCCCTGGTGTACACCACCCTCTCCGGAGGCATCGGCATCCTGGTGCCCTTCACCTCTCACGAGGTACGTGGCCCTCAAAAAGACGTGGACGTGCCCTTCTCGTTTATCTGAATTGTCTGACGCTACTTTGAACAGGACCATGACTTCTTCCAGCACTTGGAGATGCACATGCGCTCAGAGTTTCCACCTCTGTGTGGCCGAGACCATCTCAGCTTCCGCTCCTACTACTTTCCAGTGAAGGTAAGGGAACGTTAGTGGCTCTTTTGGGGTTGGTTGATCCAGACTGTGCATTTGTTCTTCCAGAATGTGATTGACGGAGACCTGTGTGAGCAGTTTAACTCGATGGACACTCATAAGCAGAAGAGCGTGGCTGAGGAGTTGGACCGCACTCCTCCGGAAGTGTCCAAGAAGCTGGAGGACATCCGAACACGCTACGCTTTCTAACACGCCGGCGTCTCAAGCTTTCCATTGCTGTGCTTTTGGAATTTTTCAAGCCACAGGTTTAATAGGAGCAACGTTTTGGTGACGGCTTAAAGGAAATTCCCATTGAACTGAGGCCACAGGAAGCGAGCGGCCGTGGTCGGCGTCCTGTCCCACACTGATCCCACTCTGGTTTAGTTTGTTCTCAACAGCTCCAGGAAACATCGGCTGCTGATCGGCCTTGTTTTGCTTTGTTGCTGTTTGCTTTTCGTTTCTAATATGTTATACTGAGATGATTTCATGTGTGATAGTCAATATATAATTAAGAATCGTCCACGTTTTTTTTTTTTTTTTCCAGTGTCAACGACTTTGGTATGGTACCTCCCACTTTTGTAAAAACAGTGCATCTGTAAAATAAGTTTAGTTTTCATAAATTTGATCACTTTTTCTCATGTGGAACTTCTCAAATTCATAATTCACCATAAAAAAAAACAAAGCTGGATTGAAATGTGAATAAAACTTGTAAATAAACGTTTTTGTACTTTTACAAAGTGCTTTTCAGACTCAAGTTATTGCAGATTCATGCGGTTTCCTGCCATGGGCTAAGGCGGTTTTTGTTTTTTGGTGAAAAGCAAGTAGTGATGGAGCAGCTTCTTCATAATCACATGATCAAAGGTCTCTCCAAAACGGTTCACCTTTAGTTCCTAATTATTTCCGACGGTTCTATTTTCTGTCTTCATCAGACTAATCCAAACGTTGACCAACAATCAACCACAGAAACATGTTCATGATTTCTTTTTCAGTCAAACCAACATCCTTGGTGTCGCAAATGTCGTTTCTAGAAGTTGAGCCACAGGAAATCTGATTTCTATCAGCTCGCTTTGGGTCTTTCTGGTTTGTGAAGCTTGTCCTGTGCTGACTTCAGTTGTGTCCTCAAACTTAAGAGAAGAGCTGCAGGCACTTGTTGATTTCTGTTGTGGAGACGGTGTTATTTTTAACGCATCATGCTTGATTTTTCTACTTTTACTTGTCATTTCAGCGTGACAGATCATGATTGGTGTTTCCTCACAAAGTGTCACAGGGTCGTTTTGAAACTGCGCTGCTGGAAATCCCACATCCAATGGAGTTCACTACAATTCTATTTTCTAAAAACAACATCCTTAAGTCATGTCCGTGTTAGTTGCGCAACGCAGAGAATTTTGCACTAGTTTGGCTGAGAGTGAAATCATTACCTCGTTCTCTCAGGTCTTTTATCTGCTCACGTGACGTCATCAGCAGAAACTTCTGGAGAGGTGGTGGGGAAGTCCAGAACTTTTCCTCTCTGGGGTCTTTCTGGGCTGACAGATGGTCTTGTCTGTTTGGTGGGGGCTTGTTTGCGTCTGGTGATGTCTGAATCCACAAGTGCTTTCGCCCATCAGAGTGCCATTATAGGTGCCACGGAACAAGGAACCATTGTTTCCATGACAATACAAGCCTAGAGAGAGAACGCGTCCTCGTGCCCATTGTGTGGAATCAAAAATGCTTTTTATGAGTTCCCAAGCATGAGAGGGTCATGGTGCACATCAGTTAAAGCCGGAAACGTCTTGGAATCTGCTTGAGAACTTGTGACTGATGTGCCTGAATTGTTGGATGGTTTCACAACCCCAGGGTCCCAGGCTTTAATCTCACCTTTTTTTAATATGTGAAGAGGTTGAGCCAAATTTGGCGGATTTACAGTGAATCTACCAGTAGGTCACCTGGAAAACTTCTGCAGCGGGCTTTCCTTTTTTAAAAAAAGACGTTATTAAATGATACTTTTTAAAAGTTATTAGCGTGACAGCAGATCGATACATTGTTTCAAAGAGAAACCGGAACATTGTAACAACTGGCCAAAGTAACGTGTTGATGAGCTGCAATTTTGACACGTTCTCTTATATGATCAAATAGTTTTCTACCCGAAGGGCCTGGGCGCGCGCGCGCTCTCTCTCTCTCTCTCTCTCTCTCTCTCACACACACACACACACACACACACACACACGCACACGCACACGCACACACACACACACACACACACACACACACACACACACGCGCACACTTGTGAGTGAGTTGAGTGACTCACACTCCCTCGTGACCGGCTGTGCACATAAAGAGGGAGACGCGTTCGCCCCGTGATGAGTTAATACTGGAGTGAAAAGTGAAACCAACTCTCGCGTGGTCCGCGGCGGAGCGAAATCAGGAGGTACGATAACGCGGAGAGAGTTTCCGATACGGCCGCGACGGGTTGATTGAAGAGCCGCTTCACTTCAGGCTCGGTTCCGTGAGATCCCCGCGGCTCGTGGCAACCAAAGGTGGGTCACTTTTGCGCTGCACCGTGGCTTTACCGTATTACGACCGCCGCGTGGAAAAATACGCGCACAATCAAATGCACTGGAGCAAGTGCACATTAAGTCACTATCGACTGTCTGCTAATGTACAATGTAATGTGATTTACTATGTGAATCGAGAACAATGTAATACTTTGTAATACTACAGAACTACAGAAGTAGAAAACAATGCTTCTCTAAAGTAAAATGTTACTAATTGCTTTCTAATAGTCATAAAGAAATCTGATACCTATAATATGTCACTGACATTATATGCACGTATTATATTTCGTATTATGATTCAAATGTTTATTATAAAATCTAATTGTGCATTAATTACGTTCTGCTGCGATGCACTAAGTTATGACATGTTGATTAAACGACACAATCGTTCACTCAAGGTCAGTGTTAACTTGAGGTGCACACAAAATGAAATGCTGTAATATCTTACTTTCAAAATTACAGTTTCTCGTGCTTCTTCATGAATAAAGTCTGAAGCTTTATTATATCTAGAAATACCTATAAAAAAAGATAAAAACAATTAAAAACAATACTAGTCTAAGAGTAGTATTAATAACAAACTAAGAAAACAGATTTGTTTGAATGCCACATGAACATATAGAAATGTATGTATCGGTTATTTTAGTAACATACATTTTTGGGGAGTTAAAAATGAAATCCTCCATGCAAATGTTTCATTATAAATTGCAAATTAAATATATTTTTCAAAATATTTCCCACATTAGGATTCTTCACATCTGCACAGCAGCACTAATTCTCATCAGATCATTATAAAATGATCTGATTATCACATAAAATTATTAATATAATTTTAATTATTCTGGGTTAAAAATTATCTGACATTTAAAAAAAATGTAATTCTTTATTTCAGAGGACAGACTGTTGGTCAGAGCATTTCCACTGCACATAATGAAGCAGAGTGGCTGCGGAACCATGGTTCAGATAAACAGCGGGCTCTTCCTGGGCCTTCTGGGTGAGTGAAGACCTATACACTTACACCTATACACCTACTCATAGGTCTGAAAGCCAACTACTCATGCCTTTCTCCAACATTAGAATGCCCGCAAAGCTTGAGTTAATTTAGCCTTCACAGCTTGAGTTTTCCTTTGCCATTGTCCACCGCCAGCATCATGGTCATTAAGTTACACTAGTGGTTCTGCTGTTTTCTTTTTACAGCTGCTAGTTAGTGTGAAACTGAAAATTGCGCTTTATATATAAACTAGGGCTGTCAAACGATTACATTTTTTAAACTAGTTAATCGCACTTTTAACCAATCGCACGAATTAATTGCGATTAATTGCGATTAAATCACAAATAATAATAATAATAATAATTCTTTAGTATTAACAATTATTAATAACATGAACAAGTATAGAATCTTGTAATATTGAATATTGAAGTGTAAAATGTAAATTAAGGTAATCTCAACACAAAATAAACACTTGTTTAAATACTGTAATATACCGTTTTGGCCAAAGAAAACAATGGGTAAGCCGGTCATAATAATTAATAAAAGAAACAAGTAATATATTTTGAGGAAAAAAGACAACAGATATGTATTTGTATATTTGTGTGGCAATATCATGGCACTGATAATTAGTCTAGCTGAAAAGACTAATCACACATTTTTATCTAAAGGAACAAAAGTCCGACAAATGTTTTGAAGTGAAACCGGAAGTGCCGGAAACACCGGAAGTGCGATTAATGGCGTTAATAAAATTTGACGCGATTAAACCAATTTAATTAACGCGTTAACTTTGACAGCCCTAATAAAAAACTCAACTTGAAATTGTGCTGCTTTTAATGCGTTAATGCTGACTACGCATGCAGGGACACACTTGCTGCTGTTTTCTCTGCAGTGACGTTGCAATAATAGATGATTAATTTCTTCCTCTGCTAACTGGTGAGAATGTTATGCAGTGGTAAACACCATGACAGATGTGAGAACATTGGTTTCTGTCATGTCTGAGCGGACACACATGAGGTAAAAGCGAGGGCAAGAAGGGAGATGCCAGGCCAAAGGCTTTAACCTCTTCTTGAGGAGGGGGTCGAGTGGTCGGACAACAATAAATTGTCCAAATCCTGCGGCATGACAAATTCCGCCGGCTCTGGGAAGTCTGGGACTTTGCTGACAGTCAGTCTCGGAACTGCAGGGGCAAACCGCCGTGATCCACAGCAAAGTGACAGATGTCTGCTGGTGCCGCGCTCCAGTCACATTCACTCTTCTTTACCAGCTAAAATAGACTCAGCACTTGCAGAAATCGTTCCCACAAACTTTGCATCCTACGCCTGCCGCACTTGACCACATCTGGATCCAGATGCTGTTGTCTTGTGGCTCCCTGGCTGGTGAAACTTGAATTTCACCAAAAACCCGAAACGTTGTCTCATGACATGCTTTTTTTTTGGCATGGTACTATTTTAAATAATAAAGAAAATACATTGCATACCTGTTTTCTTGTGGTTGGAGGTTTGTAAGTTTTCATGTCTGGGCGCTAACATCAGTACAGTAAAACAAAAAGTGCCATCCATTCAGTTTTTTTTTTAGATGCTTGCTTGAATTCTTAAGTCTTCACAAGTTCTACATAACACTCGCTCATCTCTCCTCTGCAGGTTTCGTTTGTGTTTTGCAGTTGTGCGTGAGTGAAGCTCCACAGATCTGCGGCTCTCTGAAAACCGTGCGCAGCAACCTGAACTCCACGCTCAGGAGACATTACATGGTAAAGAAAAACCTAATTATATCTACAAATTGCATGTACGCTTTTATATATATATCAAAAAATTCAATCTGCGAATTATTAAATAATTGAATCTTTTTTATAATGATTGATTTTGCAGAAAACCAACTTCCCCATTAACTACACCGTGCTGGTGCGTTACGAGGAAGTGTTCCGGCTGCGTAACATCAGCAGACTGGTATGTTCGAGTCCCACTGACTTCTGACTCACGTTCACCACACACACACTCCTCTGGATTCCAGCCGCTTTACTCACGACGCTTGATAAAACGACTCTGGGTTTGATTTCACTCAAACAGAACACATCTTGTTCCCTCTTCTCTAGAGTGAAGACGAGCAGGTGACGATCACCGATTTGCGGAAATTGTGGTTGTACATCACCAAGAAAGGAATCCAGAAGATTCTAAAGGTCCTGCCAGAGAGACACCCAACACGCCGCAAATACCTATCCAGTCTGGAACAGCTCTTCCTGCACTTTGAAGGCCTATTTTACCCAAACGTTAAAAAGGATTACGAGGTTAGAACACTAATGTGTATTGTACTGGCTTCAAACACGTTGCCTGTTTAGAAACCATATTTATCCCTGTTGTTTTATATGTTCGAACTTTATAATCATGCTCATTTGAATTCTGTTTTTTTGGCAATTGTTTTCTTACAGAGTGAAATTCCAGACAGCTTACTACAGATTTGGGACCGTTTGGAGGACCGTTCTTATCAAGGATGGAGGCCTGTGACTCCAAAGTCAATACTGGATAACAGTTATCGAACCATGCGCTGTCTATTCAGAGAATGCTTCACAGAAGAGGATGGCACAGTTGACTGTGAGTCTAGATGTTTTAGACTTATTGTAACATTTGTCATAAATGTATTCTCTGTAAAATGTGAAAAAAGTAATGAGTATTACAGACACAAAGTATTAGTGACACCAAGTGTTAGTGACACAAAGTGTCACAGATACAGAGAATTACTGACACAAAGTACCGCAGACACAAAGAATCACTGACAAACAATCAGACACAGTGTATCAGATACACAGAGAATCACTGACAAAAAAATCACTGACTCAGAAATTTACTGACAGAAAATCATGGATACATAGTATCACTGACAAAAAGACTGATTCAAAAGATTACCGTCTCAGAGCTTTACTGACATAGAGTCACTGACACAGAGAATCACAGAAAAAGAGTATCAATGATACAGAGAATCGCCAACTTAAAGCGTCACTGACACAGAGATTCATTGACACAGAGCATCACAGATATAGAGAATCACAGACACAGAATATCACTGATTATTGATGAGATTTACTGACACAGAGTATTACTGACACAGAGATTTACTGACACAGAGTATTACTGACACAGAGAATCACTGACACAGAGAATCACTGACACAGAATTGCTGACACATAGATTCACTGACACATAGATGATACAGAGAATCACACACTCAAAGAATCGCTGATACAAAGTTGATGGAGTCACTCAATGGTGTTTGAGGTACAAACTATTTCATGATTCCTACCTCTAGGAACGACTTTTTCAAGTCAAACCACAAGATGATTCTTTAAAGCCACACGCAGTTCAACAGTGTTGAAATTACATTTTTGTAATCTTTTGTGATAAAGGAGTCAGTTTAGTGTCAGACTGAATGAATGTAATGCTTCTCTAAAGGCTGAATGTCTTTACTAGTCTGGACATGCAGATTCTCTGACATCTCTGTTAGTGTCTCTGCGGTTACTATTTAAGCGTGATGGTTACAAACTCTGCTGATTTATGAATACGTATGATCATTTGTTCAATCCTAATCATCTTAACCAAGCTATAATTGTTTTACTCATACGTCATCACCTTTTGTCTCCGCCGCTTCTAGATTGCAAAGTTCTCAACTGGAGGAAAGGGAATAAAACCACAGCGCCACCGATGAGATGATACTCCCTGAGTTCCTGGTGGAGCTGTGTCTTTCCTGGTTCTGTAACGACACGCCGAATGTTTGCCTTTTGTCCTAGTCAAGTCCTTCACTGGCTCCATCAGTGTTCGCCAGATGGAAAAATGCAGTAGCAATTAAACTCCACTTGGACAGACACGTGGAACCGACCCTGCGGCGATCGCTCACAACCAGACAAACACACACATCTCCATTACTCCCTCCACCTATTTATGCAGTTTTTCTACAATAGGATCATGTATGCACTGTGTGTGTGTGTGTGTGTGTGTGTGTGTGTATGTGTGTGTGTGTGTATGAGAGAGAGAGAGAGAAAGAGTGTGTCTGTGGAGAAATGAAGTATTGATTCTTCACTGTAACATTTCTATTTTGGTAATTCCAAAATTGCCACTGTGAGATATATATACAGTATACTTTATACAGTGTATATATATGCTGTATATACATATATACTTTTCTCGTTTTTTTTACTCTAAGAGAAATACTCCTTTTGTCTTAGATATATGCTGTGTTGTAGTTGTTGTTTGACATATTTAGAGCTGTATAATAATGCAAGCTTATTTTGTACTGGTGTGTGGCCGCTGGTCTGGTCGCACTTTTGCTTTTATTCTTGAGCTACTGCTGGGTCAATGCTAAAAGTTGCACCAAAGTATTTTTAAACATCCTATAAAAGGCTTGTGTCGTGATTTAGAGGAACTGATACCAGATATTCATGTTTTTTTTTATCTGGGTTATTTATTTGGATTCCTGCCACAGAATGTTCTGGTAACTTTGCCGAAAGAATAAACCACTCACTACCGCCCCCGTGTGTCCAGCTGTCATTTCTTTTTTTTTTTCCAAAATGACCGGTCTGGTTTGTTAAAAAATCGTTTTTTGCCCACAAAAATGTGTTAGCTTAACTATTTTAAGATAATAAAAAAAAAGAAATACACAGTTACATAAGTTAGAGTTGTAACATATTTAGGAACCATTTAACAAGGCCCAAGAAGTTAAAAAGAAAATTGTATAAGCTAATATAATTTAAGATAAGATAGACTTTACTAATCCATGTAGGGCAAGGGTGTCAAACTCATTTTCACCGAGATCCACATCAGCATAATGGCTGTCTTCAAACGGCCAGATGTAACTTATAAATGTAATAAAATGTAATGTAGAATAAATGTAACTACTCCTTAATGTTAAACAACTCATTATTTGTTATAACTTATTCAAGTGAGAATTGCAGTTGCGTAGAAAGATTAGCTTGTTGCTCTAACATAAATCTTTTTCAATTTTGTCAGCTTATGAAAACACACATAACTCCATTAAAGAAGGATCGAACTGCTAAGAGAATAAAGAAAGATAACGCAAAACTGTGGAAACACTGCCACGGCTACCGTAGTTGAAAGGCATTGTGGGAAATGTAGTTTTTGTCAACGCACGCTCTTAATTTAATAATAATAATAATAATTTTTGGGTATTTATTTTTAGACACGTTTTAAACCATTTAAATCTTGTAAGCTCATAAAAATGCTTGTAGCACATAAAATCACATGGCGGGCCACATCTGGCCGCCGGGCCTTGAGTGTGACACATTTTTGTGTTTTACAGCAGCAAAAACAATAGAGAAAGTGGTTATGACAAGGTGGTTAAATATCACAGAAACAACATAAACAGAAAAAAAATAAATGTAAAAAGGAAGAGAATAGATGGAGCAAAAATACAAGTGCACATGTTGTAGTGCCATCAACAGCGAGCAGTGCAAAACGACGAGAACCAGTAAGGAAAATTTCTTTGATTATTGATATGAAAGACACTTTGATTTAGTCCGAGTTTAGATTGTTTTGTTCGATTTTGATTCTTTATTAGTTTGGTCGTTTTTTTTTAATTATGTAACAGCTGAAATAGCATTGATGTGGGCCACTAGCGCCCTCTAGTGGACACTAAGCATCACTGCGCGTCAGAATTAAATACCTTCTGATGTTGCCCGGCTTCCGTAGCTCAACTTCCTGTTTTCACTTGCCCCCGTTGGTGGCGTGATGGAGGCGTTTCTGGGTCCGTAGGCCGCCGCGAGGACACTGTAATCCGGACAGTGACAGCAGGATGAATCCCAACAGTGACATTCAGATTCCCCGGCGGCTGCCGTTGCTGTGCACTCATGACGGCGTCCTGCTGCCCGGCTCCACCGTGCGCTTCAGCGTGGACACGGCGAGGAACATGCAGCTGGTGAAGAGCAGACTGCTGAGGGGAACCTCTCTGAAGAGCACCATCATCGGGGTCATCCCCAACACCCGCGACCCCCAGCACGACAGCGACGAGCTTCCGTCCCTGCACGGGTGAGTGAGGAACCAAGAGCTTCTCGCTTCGGTTCAGGTTCCAAGTGTTTTCACCGACGATCACGTGGCGTGTTTGTTTTCGAGAATGACGGACTTTAACCTGCGCAAAGTTACAAACACAGAAACGACGTTCTGGTTCGGGAATGCAATCCTGCTCATACTCACTGTCTTTCACTCACATTTTCCCCACTTAATACTAACTAACCAACCAACTAACTAACTAACTAACTAACTTTAGACGCCCTGTCTGTCTCTGTATTTATCTGTGTTCAACTCTGTCTGCCCTGTGTCAGTCTGCCTGTCTTTCTCTACCTGTTTGTCTATCTATCTTTCTAGCTATATGCATCATTCTGTCTGCCCAACTATCTGCCCATTTATCTGTGACTGTCTAACGTAGTCTGTCTACCTATTGTTCTGTCATATCTAATGTCTGTTTGACTTTCATCCAATTTGTTTGTATTCAATAGTGTATTTAATCTATCTGCCTATCACTCTGTCATTAATAGTGTCTGTCTGACTTTATTCCCATTTATCTTTTATAGTGTCTGTCGATGTATTTTTTTTATATAGTGTCTGTCTATCTATCTGCCGATTGATTGCTCTGTCTTATATACTGTCGAACAGTGTCTGTTCGACTATATAGTATCTACCAATTTACCTGCCTTATATAGTGCCTGTATAAGCGCCCAGCTGTCTGTCATTTAATGTGTCTGTCTGACTATCTGCCTATTTATCGTGGGGTGTGAAAGTTTGGGCAACGTTGTACACTTTCATGATTTTTCTGTATAAATTGTTAGTGGTTAGTGGTTACAATAAAATATTTTATATATTAAATGTATCATGTAGGACACACACACACACACACACACACACACACACACACACACACACACAGTGATATTTGATAAATGAAGCACATGTTGTAGTATTTATTTAAGTCTGCAATAATTATTTAAACAAAATGAGACAGGTCCATACATTTGGCCACCATTGTCATTTTTCATTGATTGCAAAACTTGTAGAACAAATTATTGGCACTTACATTGGCTTGGTAAGCTCGGTGAACCCTGACCTTCATACATAGGTAAAGATAATTATGAGATAGAGATAGTATGTAAAGGTTGGCAATTGTAAGTTCAAGCTGGTTTTTATTGTAATTCTGCTACATGCGTAAACAAATAGTAGAACGAAATGTCGTGTCTCACATGACCACGGTGCTACATACATAATCAGGTACACATGTTCACACAAACAGATAACAATAAAATAAAAACTACAAAAGTAAAAGTAGAAATAGAAAACAATAACTTTACATGAACACTGTGCTACATTTTAGTGCAAATACCGTATTTACTCGCTTATAAGTCGACCCCCCCACTTCAGCTGTGAGATTGTGGTATTTTGTTTAGACCCCCTTAAAAGTCGGGGGAAAGAAATGAGAGAAAAGTGAAAAAATAGAAATGAGTAGAAACCCAATTTTGGGTTTCATATAAAGTCAACTGTGGTTATTTGGGGCTCATCGGGATAGAAAAAATGATATAACCCCTGTTCAGATGCTCTTTCATCCAATAGAAATAATAAAACTATTCAGACATGCTTGGTGGTAAAGGATCCTAAAAATCAAATAACCCTGTTTGTAACTTATTGTTAATTTATGTTTAAGGTTTAAATTGTAATTGGTATGGCTGCATTATAATTTTAAAGAATTGTGGGAAAAGTGCTCTGCCCCTTTAAAGGGGAAAGATGCGACGGCTAATGCTAACTCTTGGTTTGGGAATAAATACTACATTCGAAATCCATCGTGTGACTCGTTTATTTGTGAAGCATCACGCCAAATAGAGACTAGAGTCAGAAGAGTCGCTCTTATATGAGAGCTGAGACGAAAGTGTGTGTGACTCTGCGCGTCAGCGTGTGTGTGTGTGTGTGTGAGCGGAGCAGCCAGCACCAGACGAGCTGCGAGCAAAGTGCTACTCATTTGTCCGGCTTGTGCCGATTTCTGAGAGATTTATTTAATTCACGTCATAAATGTTAATTTAATTACCGCGCTTGTGTCTCTGCTGTTTATTTTTGTGAGAAAGGCATATCTGCGCACTGTTCTGAGTAAAATATTTTCTATTTCGGTAGACCGCGCGTATAAGTCGACCCCCCCACTTTAAGCCCGAAATTTTAAGGAAAAATCCTCGACTTATAGTCGAGTAAATACGGTAGATTTTTCTATAAAGTGACTGGTGTGCATATAGTGGGTGGGATGAATTGTTTGGTTTGTGTAGTCCACTGGCCTGTAGTAGTACACTCATAATTGCACATTCAACTGTCAACAGTCTTTAAAATAGTTGTTTCTCTAGTAAGTTTCCCTCTGTGAATATTCTCTGAAGAACATCAACATTGAAATAACTCTCAAATGACCAAAACCGAAGATTGCATTACAGAAATCTGTCTCAGATAATTCAGCAGTCTGCTTCCATAGTTAAAAACATTTTGAGAAAAGGGAAGAACACAGGCACAGTTCAAGTTAAGGCTCAAAGTGGCAGACCAAGTTAAATCTCTGATAAACTGAAGAGACGACTAGTGAGATCATTCACAGTCAAGCCACAGACCAGAACCAAAGACCTACAACATCATTTTGGTGTCATTGTGCATCGCTCAACTATTGGGCATATTGAAGGAAATGCTGTATGCGAGAGTGATGCAGAGGAAGCCTTTTCTTCCTGGCTAGAGCAGAAACAGAGGTATGCCATAACACATTTGGGCAAGTCAACTTCATTTTGTGAAAAGCTTTTGTGGAACGATTAAACTGCAATTGAGTTGTTAGGGTGTCTCATTGTTGGATCAAATAAAGGGTTTCTTGTTCTTGTTCTTCTTGTTTTTTTCTCCTTCTTCTTCTTCTTCTTCTTCTTCTTCTACTTCTTCTTCTTCTCCTTCTCCTTCTTCTTCATGTTAAAAAGAGGAGTTAAAAAGAAGTTAAAAAGGGAGTTAAAAAGAACACAGCATTCCAAGAAAAACGCCTGCTACCTACAGTAAAATATGGTGGTGGTTTCATCATGCTGTGGGGCTGTGTGGCCAGTGCAGGGACTGGGACTTGTGGAAGTTGAGGGATGCATGGACTTTATCACCAGATTCTAGAGACAAATGTCCAGGATACAGCGACAAAGCTGAAAATGCGCCTGGGCAGGCGACACCCCTAACCTGACTGCTAACCAAGGCTAACCAAGGCATTCTGACAAAGATCATTTCAAAAATCTATTCTATTTTTTCCCTAATTCGCAAAATGACTTTGCATTGGTCTCAAACTAAGAAAAGCACCACATAAATAAACTTGAACTTTAATTTATTTTGTGTTGGCCAAATTTATTGCACAGTTTCCTGAAATCATATAACCTTTGCTTCACTTCTCAAATATCACTTTGTGTTTTCTACATGATATATGGAACTGAAATGTTTTATCATGACTGATTTTTCAAAGAAAGTCATGAAAATTTACAACGCTGCCTGAACTTTCACCCTACTGTATCTCATATAAAGTGCCTGTCTATCTTTCTTTCTATTTGTCTTTTCTGAGAGGCATGTTCGATCAGAACCGTTCTCCAGCTTGTCCAGGACTGGTTCCTGTGACCTCTGACCTGAACACTGGCTTTGTCTCCTCAGCATCGGCACGGCTGGACTGGCGGTCCAAGTTGTTGGCAGTAACTGGCCCAAACCGCACTACACGCTGCTGATCACGGGTCTGTGCCGCTTCCGCGTGACCCAGCTGCTGAAGGAGAGACCCTTCCCCGTGGCCGAGGTGGAGCAGCTGGACAAGCTGGAGCAGTACACGGAGGGTCAGCAGATGGACGGAGAGCTGGCCGAGCTGTCCAAGAGCTTCTATCAGGCGGCGGTGCAGGTCTGTGGTGCTGGTTATGAATAATTGAATATCATTTTAATACTTTAATAACTTTAATACAATTTCACTGCTTTTTAAATACTCTAATTACCATAATTGTCTTGAGTGTTGACTTCATTTTGTTCTATGTCATCCTTCTCGAAGTCAAACTGTGTTCTAACGAAGACCTCGGCTTTCCTTTATTGTGTGCCACACTTTAGACGATGTTAATCACGTTTTTTGACGCGCAGCCATGTTTGAAAGAATGGAAAAAAAAAAACAATTGACGCATTTCTTTTTCTACGTATTTACGTAATCGCTGATGCCTGCGTGTCGTTGCAGCCATGTTTTGTTTATTTCTGTTCATCGGGTAAATTTGTCACTTATCTATGTTAAATGACAGTGTTCTTTAGCCAAAGCCACGTGTTGCAGCATGGCTACTGTTTCTTTACTTTTTTATTCGGCTTTTATACATGTCTGCCACAGGAATCATTTTTTTAAGATAGAAATGAAGACACAACACATAAGGGCTACATAAAGACAACATATTTCTGTTGAGTTTGACTGCTCCTGACTTGAAATCTGAAACAATGGGCGCTTATATTTACGCACACATTTGAAATATGCACCCCCTCCAGTTTATGAGGGTCTAAAATTACGGCATGTCCCATTAAAAGTCTCTGTTTGTGCAGTTGGTGGGCATGCTGGACATGTCAGTTCCCGTGGTGGCCAAACTCAGACGAATGTTGGACAGTTTGCCGAGGGAAACACTGCCGGACGTTCTGGCCGCCATGATCCGCACGTCCAACAAGGAGAAGCTGCAGGTGCGTCTCCACCCCTCAGGCCATGGTGTTCTTCTGTGGCGTTCCCTTTCTCAACGGGCTTCTGGCAGGTTCTGGATGCCGTGGACCTGGAGGAACGGTTCAAGAAGGCTCTGCCGCTGCTCACCAAACAAATCGACGGCTTGAAATTGCTGCAGAAAACCCGTAAACTCAGACCGGACGACGACAAGCGAGTGAGTGTTTCCTCACGCGCACCTTCTGCTTCTCCACACTGTTCCTCAGACGTTCTTCTGGCCCGCAGGTACTGGCCATCCGTAAAGGTGGCGTGTTCCCCGGCCGTCAGTTCTCGCTGGATGAGGAAGGGGAGGATGAGGATGGTGATGACATGGCTGTGCTGGAGAGGAAGGTGAAGGCAGCAGCGATGCCGGAGACGGCTCTGAGCGTGTGTCTGAAGGAGCTGAGACGGTGGGTTCTCCAGCCCTGCACCTGGTTCTAAAGCCTCAAGCTCCTGCTGATGATGATGATGATGATGATGATGCTGCTGGTTGGTTTCATGGCGCAGATTGAAGAAGATGCCCCAGTCCATGCCTGAGTTTGCCCTGACGCGGAATTACTTGGAGATGATGGTGGAGCTTCCCTGGAGCAAGAGCACCACAGGTCAAAAGAACCAGAAACCTGCCTATTACCCGACAAATTATACAATCATTATGAACATGATATACGTTATATTGTACAATATATACAATATATTATTATGAATTATTGTAACCAACAAGATTTTTTTTTTCAGACCAAAATAGAATTTGTAACTAGTGGTCTGAGTCTTTTGGTTAATCACTTCTAGTTGTGTCAACTAAATAGCAAAATATTTAATAAATCTATTAACTAAATAGAACGTTCATTTGTAGTTTCAGGTAGTTTGAGCCTCACATGGAGTCACAGACCAATAGAGATGGAGATTTGGGAACAGAAACTATGGCAAGCCAAACGTACACACACCTCTGCTGCGACTACTCGGAATGTTTTTTTTTAATCGATCTCTCTATGTTAACACAAAGTCAGTAGCCAAAGTACAAACATGGAAGTTAAACTAGTAATAGTGACAGTGTGTAGTTTAACCTCTTTAATATTAGTGGCGGAGGTTTAAATGTGAATGTGGCTTGCCATAGCTCTCTATTCTTCTCTGTGTTACATAAAACACTCGCCAAAGTACCAGAGTCCATTTTCGAGTGTATTTCACGTATTTTAAGTGTCTTGTAGTCTGAAAAACACTGTATTTTTAAGGCGGTAAAAATTCTTAGTGTTTGTTTGCTCCACCAGTAGAGGGCGACTCGCCACAGGTTTTACACACTTTTTCTTTCGCTAGTCAATGTAAATCAGGTCAACAGGACAATTGTTCTGTCTGTGAGACATGTAATAATTACCTATTGTTAGAAGCTCTTAAATTATGTAGTTAAAGTTATTATGATCTCAGAGCATTTCAGATTGTTATAGTGATGTGTTTTTGTTTAAATAATAACACGCCATGCATTTATCCAGGCATGCACGCACATCACACACACACACACACACACACACACACACACAGAGTTTCACCCTAATTCCGGACAGGTCTGTACTGCGGGAGAATTCCTCACCACTCTAAGGTTACAGGTTCGCTTGGAATCTAATCTGATGAAACACACACACACACACACACACACACACACACACACACATAGCTGCTAAACAGACGATAAAGTGAAACAGACCTTCAGGCTGGAATTCATCTGGGAAAATCTGTGCTACAGAAATCCCGTCTTTAAGTTCAGCGCTGGAGGCCAGAAGGTTCCGAGCTTGATTTAGATCTTGAGATCTGCCCTCACAAGAATGTCTCCACGTTGGTCGTTCGTGAGAACCATAAACAAAGCTCTGCTGGTTTGAAGCTTTCTAGACCAGATTGTGACATCACGCCCTGTTGGTTCTGTTCAGATTGCCTGGACATCCGCTCGGCCCGGGTTCTGCTGGATAATGACCACTACGCCATGGAGAAGCTGAAGCGGAGGGTCCTGGAGTATCTGGCGGTGCGGCAGCTGAAAAGCTCCCTCAAGGGTCCCATCCTGTGCTTCGTGGGACCCCCGGGTGTGGGCAAGACCAGCGTGGGCCGCTCCATCGCCCGCACCCTGGGCCGAGAGTTCCACCGCATCGCCTTGGGTGGCGTCTGTGACCAGTCGGACATCCGCGGCCACCGGTGAGAGAAACGTAAAGTTGTGATGAATCACACGCAATGTAAGACTTGACAAGAAATATTGTATTTATGTGAATTTAAGCATCATTTCCCCCCATTTTAAAATCTCAAAAAATCTGAAGGGTGCTTATATTTACGCACATGTTTAAAATATACGCATACAATAACAGTTCAGTCAATATTTTTCTTTCTTTAAATAATGGTTCCCGAAGCAGACGTGCAAATATGCTTTTATTGGCTGAGTAATAGAAATAAATAAACATTGTCGTGCCATGTCGTGACACTCAACAGTGGCTAAACAACAAAGCTGCTGTTCGTACAACCAAATTTAAAATATATACATTATACATTTTCCTGAATAATAGAAAAAATAATCCATATCCACGCAGCAGTGACTAAATAATATTATATTTTTATTTATTTAATGACATTAATGAACATAAAAAGTGTATCATAGCACCTCGTACTAGAAATAATATCTAACTATTACTATTTTTTTCATCTTTTATCCAATTAAAATGAGACCGAAGTGAAATATGGGGATGAGTCACAAGTCATATTTGTTAAAATATGTATTTATTTAGCCAGACATTTTTGTTTTATGGAAAGTCCCCTATTAATAGAATTAAATACATTTTATTTAATTCAAAATAATGGAAAAACCAGGGGGTGCAAATATTTGCGTAATTACGGCAGGTCTTTTTTTTTTAGTTTAAATGTCGTTGTTTTGAGGCGACTGTGAAAAGCGCCTTACAAATGCTCTGAACTTGAACTTGAGTCGTCAGCTCAACGTCGTCTGCAAAGTCATCTACACGTTATGTGACTTTCCTTAGGAATAAAGAGGCGTGGCTTGTCTTGTCATTGTGTGGGGGCGGAGCCATGTTCCTTACCTGCTGCTGTCAAGAAAGTAGATAGTGTTAAGATCCAGATGAAATTTTTTTTTCTCAGCTCCGCGTGTTAAATTCTGATAAACGGCAGTTCTAGAATCCCGCTAGGTCTTATAATCAGGGAAACTGTCGTCACACTATAGTTTATACGAGTGATGTAAAGGAGGAAACTCTGGACTGCCACTCTGATCGTTTCTGTGATGTGTGGATCTTCTAGAATCCGACTCCAGCCTTGCCGGCTCCTGATTGGTCACTTTCTGGGGTCTTTTGTCCCTTGCTCTAACGTTCAGCTTCCTGCTAATAATCAGCTGATCCTCTGTCTCTCCGTCTGTTTTAGCCGCACTTACGTGGGCAGCATGCCGGGCCGCATCATCAACGGACTGAAGGCGGTGGGCGTGAACAACCCTGTCTTTCTATTGGACGAGGTGGACAAGCTGGGCAAGAGTCTTCAGGGCGACCCGGCGGCGGCTCTGCTGGAGGTGAGGACGTCACACCATTACGCAAGATTCTGTTTGTTTATAGGAGATAATGCCCACATGCTCGTGAAGCTCTGAACATCTGCATCTCTCCGGTCGTAATCCGTACAGTAATCCCTCAGATCTGCTGTAATCACTCCATCAGTTGGGCTCGTGCTGAAGCATGTGACCTCAGGTGGAAAGTTCCGGCACAAATCAGTGCGTCGCTTTCATTGAGACGAGTGTGAGTGAAGAGTAGAACTCTGAGAGGTGGATGGATGGAAGTGTAGTACAGTGGTACCTGAAATTACGAATGTCTCTACTAACGGATGTTTCAAGTTACAAAGAAAATGTCGTCTCTCCTTATGAAATTGTTTCACGTTACAACACAAACAAGTGATTGTAGCAGTACAGTAAGTTTTGTGTGTGTGCACGTTATTCTCCACCGTCTTCTCTCCCCACTCGACCGGAAAAGTAAATAACCTGATTTTTATTCTTTTTTTTGTCACACAGTACGTGCATAAATACAGTAAAAATATAAGCATCCCACGAATATAAGCAGCCCCCTAATTTTTCAGACACAATATTGAAAAAATTTGTGAAAATTAGTGTTTTACATTTTACATACGTACTTTTTTTTCCCTTCATTTAACAAACCCAACTTGTGACTTGTATAATTTTTATATCGTTTTAATATCGTTTCGTTGATTAATAGATAACAAAAAGTCGATTCTTGTGGTCAGAACTTTATTGCAACAGCGGGATGCCCTTCTAGCTCGGTTTATCCGACGCTGTGAAGAGAATCGAAGCGAAGGATTATTATCCCGTTCAGCAGACCGAGCGTTTTGATTGGTCAGTTCCTTGAATTTTTTACTTCTTGCCGGTGTTCTTCGTATGACTGTTTTGAGACTTTATGCGATTACTCATTGGGACCGTTTGTTAGCACTGAGCTAAGCGGTTGTGGTTTGTAGTTTCGGTTTGTTGTAATATTAATGATTGTATTTAGTTTAGTCTTCCAATGTTATTTTGTGTATATACGTCTGCCTATGCGTTAAAGACGCAGACGTGCGCCGCTTCATAAAGACGAAGTGTTTCTGTTTGTGATTGAAATATAGAAAAATGCGCATGTATATTTATGCGCATATTTGAAATCTGCGATAAGCACCTCCAAGTTTTTGAGCGTCAAAAATGAGGAAAAAAAGGAGAATGTTTTGAATGTTCTTTTTTTCCATAATCTGTTATGTAACATGTTTTTTTTTTATTACCGTTATTACTAATATTTTATAATTTCTAAAAAACATTTGTCAGGGCATTTACGTACATGTTATTTGCGTTTCTACTTACAAAATTTTCAGTTTACGAATCTGCTTTGAGCAGAAATCAATTTCATTTTAATTTTCATTTCATTCATTTCAAATACATTTTCAAGTCAAGTTGCGGTAATGAACCAGGTCAAGTGTCTCTTCATCTGCTCATCAGGTTCTGGACCCCGAGCAGAACCACAGCTTCACCGACCATTACCTCAACGTGCCCTTTGACCTCTCGCAAGTCCTCTTCATCGCCACGGCCAACAGCACCGCCACCATCCCCCCCGCGCTGCTGGACCGGATGGAGGTTCTGCAGGTCCCGGGTCGGTGGACGAGACCTTCTCAGCGTCTGACTCCTGGAGACTGATCGGATGGTTCTTCTGTGTCCACCATCAGGCTACACGCAGGAGGAGAAGGTGGAAATCGCCCATCGGCATCTGATTCCTCATCAGCTGGAGCAGCACGGACTGACCCCGGATCAGCTCCAGATCCCTCAGGACACCACGCACCAGATGATCAGCAAGTGGGTCATCAGACCAGTGTGACGTGAAGGTCGTCTGACGCCGTGGTGTGGCAGGTACACGCGTGAGGCGGGGGTCCGCGCTCTGGAGAGGAAGATGGGGGCCGTGTGTCGAGCCGTGGCCGTGAAGGTGGCAGAAGGTCATTCAGGAGGTCAGAAGGTTCCTGGAGCTGCGGAGACGCACACTGAGCAGCAAGCAGGTAAAAGCTCGACGGGTTCTGATCAGACTGAAGTTTCAGGAACACACACATTTTTGCATTGTGATTGTGATTTTGTGAATTTACTTGAAGTGGACAGACGAAAAGTGCATCAGTTGACCACCAGTTCTCCAGTAGACGCTGGTGTGTGTGTGTGTGTGTGTGTGTGTGTGTGTCAGCACCTGCTCACTCACGGATCCAGTTCCTTCTGGATGTTTCTTCCGACTAATGACTGTTTGGACCCGGAAACCACATCAATCACAATCACTGGGTTGCAGTCACACACACACACACACACACACACAGTCATCAATCTCTCTAAACGCGGGCCCCTGGGGGGAGGAGCTGGCCAGCAGACGGCCGGCCCCCGCGGCCCCCCGACTCCGCAGCTGTTCCTCTGTAACTGAAGTAATAGCACAGTAAAGTCACTGATTTACCGCAGCGGCGTGTGTGAGTCGGGGGTCCGGCCGAGGGTCCGCGCTTTCTGTGGCAGGTGTTGTTCCTCAGTCGTGACAGCTGACACATGCGCTTCCTGCTGCTCTTTCAGCACATTCAGCTCCATCTGATGATGAGGAGTTAAACCCCGGGTTGTTTTTCAGCCCCTTCTGCTGCCGGTCACATGACCCACCACATTGTGGAAACACGGCCTGGTGCGTCTCCCCGGTGACATCAGGACTTGATCTTCTCCACACACACACACACGCGTGATGATGATGAAGCACTTTCTCTGTTGAAGTGCTGGCCGTGTGTAATGCAGAATTCCGTGTGCATTTTTCTCGTTCTTCAGATCGTCCTGCAGAAAGAGCCGAGGAGGATTCTGGGATGGCGGCTCCTCCAGAAATGCCCATCGTCATCGACCACGTGGCGCTGAAGGACATCCTCGGCCCGCCGCTGTTTGAGATGGAGGTGTGTAGAACGTCTGCACGAGGCGGATCACATAGGCCAAAAACTAAGAGTATAAATCGTAAATCATGTTTTAAAAATACCTATTTTCTTTTAGCATAAAGAACCCAAACAAATCAAACGTTGGTCGTAAAATTCAAACAGAAATAGGTTTCACACTACTAACCGTCTCCATTACACGTGACGTCTGATGGCAAAACATTTTCACTTTTTAAATTATTGACGTTAGATTGGATTTTGTTATATTTTGTTACTTGTGTGTTATAGCGGCATCATATGCAACCGGTTTGTTTTCGATCAAACTGAAAGATAGTTTCCTATTATTTTACTTAATGTATTGTGATTTTTCCATTTAAAAAAAAAACATTTTATTTATAACCATTATAAAACTTATGTAAATGTATTGAAATCAGGAGAATCAAGGGTCCGACGACTTCTCAAATAGAGACGAGACACAGATTAACTCCTTTTAGAAAGAAACTTTTGTATTATTTTTTAGCGGTTTATTATTATGAATTATTTTTTATTGGATTACTTCGGCTCTAAAAGTCAAGAATTGTGTTTTCAATCATTGTTATAATGGCGCCTGAGCCTGAAGGTCTAGGAACATTTTACTGTTGTAAACTATTTTCATGTTCCTTTACCTATATTAAAACTTCCACTTATTTTACTTTAAGGCTTCGACGGCGCATCTCAAATATTCTCTTAGAATAAACAGAGACGAGACATCTACGCCAATTAACACAATTACAAATAAACATTTACAGAATTATTTTAGTTCTAAAAGTAAAAAATTGTGTACACATAGCAAGTTTATATTTGTAAAAATATATGTTTGGCCAAGTTGCGAATGACAACAAGGAATTGAGATGGTGTGACTCACTTTTCCCTCTTTTACATATTAGCATAAATATATAAATATAAAAAAAAACAACAACATGAAATGAGTGAAACATAAATAATGTTATTGCACATTTTCCGTAATTGTTATAATAGGTTATAAACTGTTGTAAACAATGTTCTGAAACAACACTTCTGTCTGGAGCTGACGACGGGCGTGTGCGCAGGTGTGGGAGCGTCTGACTCTACCGGGCGTGGCCATCGGACTGGCCTGGACGCCAATGGGTGGAGAGATCATGTTTGTGGAGGCCAGTCGTATGGACGGAGACGGTCAGCTGACCCTGACGGGGCAGCTGGGGGACGTGATGAAGGAGTCGGCCCACCTGGCCATCAGCTGGCTCCGCAGCCACGCCAAGACCTACCACCTGACTAAAGGTCCGGCTCGGCCCACTGTCCCGAGCTATGTTCGCCAGTCTTCATTTTGTTGACAAAATATTTTCGTCATCGACACTGTTTCCCTGACGAAAACGAAACGATAACTATATAAAATGTCCCGCTTAGGGACGAAAACTATAACTACATTTATTGACACTTTCGTCAACGAATAAAAGCCAAACAAAATTGCTTTTGTGACGACGTCTAATCATATTCCGAGTTTGTGGAGAAAAGCGGGTGCAAAACGCAATTTACATGTTCATAGTTAACTACGTATTCAGATATCTTTGACATAGCAACTTTACTGAACGTTTAGAATATGTAGCACTTATATTTTCGTTGACTAAATCGATACTGTAATTTACTCGACTAAGATGCTGCGGTATTTAGTCGACTAAAACTAAATGACATTAAAATGACTAAATTGGGACAAACTAAAAGACTACGACTAAAACGAAATAAAAAAAAATCTTTGTCAAAATGAACACTGCTGTTGGCAGGCGGCGCCGATCTTCTGGAAGGTTCCGACATACACCTGCACTTCCCAGCGGGGGCGGTCACTAAAGACGGACCCTCGGCCGGCGTCACCATCGTCACGTGTCTGGCGTCGCTGCTGAGCGGGCGGCTGGTGCGGTCAGACGTGGCCATGACCGGTGAGATCACGCTGAGAGGACTGGTGCTGCCGGTGAGAACCCGCCTCAGATGCCTTCACTCGTACCAGAGAGCCTGAGAAGATAAAAGAGAAGATAACACTTTATTAATCCCACTAGGGGACATTTGTGTACAGCAGCAGCAAAGACGTTTTTAACAGAAAAACAAACAAGGACAATTTAAAAGACAACAGTGAGGCAAAAATGCAAACAGCAACGAGAAAAAAAAAAAAAAAAAAAAGATAAATAATAGATAATAAATAGGTTGTGCAAAAATACAATGTTCCGTGTTCTCTACGGTCTCGTTCTGCAGGTGGGAGGAATAAAGGACAAGGTTTTAGCCGCTCACCGCGCCAATGTGAAGCGGCTGGTCATTCCCAAGCGCAACGAGAAGGACCTGGAGGAGATCCCCGTCCACGTCCGAGCCCAGCTGGACTTTGTTCTGGCCGGAACACTGGACGACGTGCTGAACGCGGCGTTTGATGGCGGCTTCCCCGCGACGGCGGCGGCTCAGACACACGTAGCTAGTAAACTCTAACACACAACAGTCACCGTTACTAAGCACTTCAGTTGACCAGTGTGACGCTCAGGCACGTTTTAGGACAATTAAAATATAATAAATACTTTCTTGATCTCGATTAATTATTTAATGCTTCAACTTTTCTTTATACATTTGACGGGAAGACAATAAAGGTCAAATGACAGCGATTCTGCTGGTTTGTTCATTTAATGTAAAGTGCAATTACCAAAATGGCCAATCAAAGTTATGCTCTGCATCTAACCATCCAGTGGAATGAACGCACACACACCTGGAGCAGTGGGCAGCCCAGATGTGGCACGTGTGGGTGCAGCTGGAGAGCGACTCGAACCTGCAACCTCTTAGACACAAGCCCGATTCCCACAACACTGGACTGTCGGTTCTGGTCTGGAGTTTCACTGCAAACACATCAGGTTAAAACACACCGGTCCGAGAAGAAACGGCTGAACCCTGAAGAACAAACTTAACCGCTCCATATTTTTAGGGCAAATGTGTCATCACACACACACACACACACACACACACACACACACACACGTGCATTTAGTCACTGTGTTACTGTTCTACACAACAGAAGACGGATGTGGCTGGACTCGGCTGGTGGTTCCACTAGAGGGCAGAGCTTGTTTCAGATCATCATGGCTAGGGATCACACCACATTTTCTAAAGAACTGAAAAGTCCACCGATACCACGCTCTGAAAAATGTTAATCACATGCGCAGAGTACTACAAGAAAGAAAAATGTTAGTTTCATTATTGTGCTCTAAATGGCAAAGATACACAAAGGGGAAAAATAATACTGTAGTTCAGTCAGTCAAATGTGTTTAAATTAAATACATGTTTGCGTAAGATATAGTTTATATTTATGCTGTAATGTTGCATACAACATGCTTATCATTTCAAATAAATCTCAATTCCAAACTAGCCCCTTGCTTTTGTCTAAATTATTTTATTTTTTTAATTATTTGTCTAAAGCTGTTAACCGTAAATGTAAATATTTTTTATGATTTTAAATTCAAAAAATGGTATTGAGAATGAGAAGAAATGATTTAATGTTCAGGTGGAAGAAAAATCTTGACGCGTCCAATAATAATAATAGAAGACGGAAGATATGAAAAAGATAGATTTATTTACTGGCAAAATAGAACGAAAACATAACAAAAAAAACAAATAAAATGAGAGTTCAGGACTAGCAACAGAACGTTTCCACAGAGGTTTGGCTTTGCTTCACCCTTTCTGCAAAAGAATAAAAAAAAAGAGAGACGAGACAAACGGAACAGACATGTAAAGAAAGACTCGTGAAGAACGACACCATCTACAAACACTGAAGATTAGTCACGAGGAACGGCGGCCGTTTCGCGCTCACACCGCCACTGCTAACCGATGCCTGTGAACAACTAGATGAACGGACACGTGTGGTGTGATGGAGGAGCAGCGCGTCCTGAACCAAACCTCAGAACCTGGACGAGTGTGTGCGAAACTCAACCCAACCGCTCCCAAGCTGCCGTGTCGACGGTGAGGAACCCACAGGACATGGCCCAAAGTCTGAACTCCCTGCGTCCTTCTCAAGGAACCCAATAAAAAGGGGGAGGGAATCTAAAATAAAACAAAACCTGATATCTGAACGTTTTGAGTTAGTGTTTTCTCTGCGCTGAAATGCAAACCGAGCTCGGGACTCACGTGGAAGAAAAATAAAAACCTCGTCTCCAGCATCTTCAAGGACAGTGAACGCTGCCCTCTGAGATGAAGAGTGCACGAATCTCTCTTAATTTAGCATAAAACACCCCCCCCCCCCAAAAAAAAAAATCCTCAACAGGCCGAGCTCCAACCAATCAGGTCCCTGCTTCCAGGCGACTACTCGGAACGCACTAGCGCACACAACGAAACATTCCTAGAAAGCTGCCGCGCGGGTGGCGGCGCTCTGAAACGCGAGTGGTCTGGTTCCACGCGGGGGTTCGTGTTCAAGTAAAAAGCGCCGCTGGTCCTCAGCACATGGAGATGGTGACGTTGATGCCCAGGTTTCCGTTCTCGGCAAACAGCTGCGCGATGGAGGTGTCGAACACCAGGCAGTCACTGTTCATGATGGCGGTGGCGATGCCCTCGTGGATGGAGCGGGGCGTGGCTTCCCAGGTCAGTCTCCTCCGGTGGCCGTTCAGCTCCAGGCGGTAGGCGAAGTTCTCCGCCTGCTTCCGCGTGCCGATCAGCTGCACGATGGCGAAGAACTGCTGGTGCCCGTCGTACTTCTCCTGCTTCTCCAGCACCAGCATGAAGTGGAAGCCGAAGCAGGACTGCATCATCACCCAGTCCACCGCGCCCGGCAGGTTGATGTCCGTGGCCAGGAAGACGATGTCCTCGCCCTGCAGCGTGGTGATGGACTTGTGCTGGTGCAGCAGGTGCGGCATGACGGCGTCCAGCGAGCCCTGCCACTTGCAGGAGGCGCCGGGACACGGGCACGAGTAGGGCCGGAACTCGCACAGCTCCTCGTGCTCGGCCTTGTCCGTGTGGGGCAGCGTGACCTCGCAGCCCGATGAGGCGTACTTACAGGGGAACAGCACCGAGTTGGCCACCTTCTCCATGGCCAGGTTGCGGATGGAGCCCAGCGGACCCCGGCAGGTGGGGCAGCAGGTGAGCTTGGGCCGGCAGTTGCTGCAGACCAGGTGTCCGCTCTGGCACTGCAGGATGGGCGGCAGCACATAGTCGAAGCAGACGGGGCACTCGAACAGGCTGGCCAGGTCGCTGTTGGACGCCGTGGTGCCCGACAGGGTGGGCACGCGCTGAGACGGGGGACACTTGGATGTTCCTGTGGGCAGCGCTGTGGCGGTCTGGCGACTCATTTCTGCAAACACGAGACAGGAAAAGAGTCGGTGGGGGAAATTCCATGGGTGAGAACGGGCATCGGGCACAAACCATCTAAAAACACACCCCTGGAAATCTGCTTGATGTCGGGATGCAGCTACCAATTATTTTGGTAATCGATTAATTGGTCGACTTTTTTTTTTTTTTTTTGATAAATCAGATCCCTTTCTAAAAAAAAATAAATAAATAAACCTTTTAAACCCATTTTAAACCTAAAAAAAATGCAACAATGGTGCTGAAGAATTAGGGTTAGACACAATAACATGTTACAAGGGATTATCCATCAATATAATTAACATGTTGTTTATGTCAGGCGTGTATTAGATTTCTGTAATTACTCAGTGACGTAGAAAAAAAACTTTTCAGATTTTTAATGCCTTATTTTTACCAGAGGTTTCATGTAGAGTTTTGAGGAGCTCTAACATGTTTAAGCTGATGCATACATTGATGCATTTTATTCATTTGTTTGTTGGTGTTAAGCTGATGGCTATGACTATGACCAGAGAGCAAGCATAAATGCGACAGTAACGTGCATTAACGCGAATATAAGCACACCCCTGATTTTCACTTTGTGCCTGAATTCAAGCATTTTCTTTATTAACGTTTCTGGTTCAATTACGTTAATAATCTCTCTTAAAAGTAATATTTTTTCTTTAACAAACCTAACTTGCGACTCATTTTGATATAGTTTTACTTATATATAAGTAATAACATATAATAACATAAAAACACAATATATATAATAATAACAAAAAGTCACGTTTAGTGGTTAGGACTTCATTTCCCGAGATCCATTGCGCCCCAGTCAGACTCCGCACATGAGCAGAGCAATGGTTTCAAGCTCAGGCCTGCTTCAAGATCTCCGTTTATCCGACATAGTGAAGCATTATTAATCCCTGTGCAGCAACCTAGCATTTTGATTGCGTCAGTTCCTTGGATTTTTTTTTTTTTACTCCTTGCCCCTGTTCTTCATTTTAGACTTTTTCAACTCTTTCTGCAATGACACATTGGACTCGTTTGTAGCCGGTGGCGCTAAGCTAAGTGGTCGTGGTCAATATTGTAGTTTTTGGTAACATAAAACATTGTGCTGTATTTAATTTAATCTTACTTCTTCCAGTGTTATTTTGTCTCTGTTAAGTGTCACAGCGTGTCTAATGTTTCTTTATTTCGGTTATTGGGCCTATAAAAGCTTACACTGTAGAACGTCTGCCTACGGACCAATTTTTAACATTATATAAATGGACACGGGCGCCGCTGCTTAAATACAACGTTTTTCAGTTTATTTGTGATTGATACTGACTTGAAAAACGGAAAAATGGGGGCTTATTTACCCGCATGTTTAAAACCGGCGATTATAACCACAGAATTTGAACAAAGGGGTGCTTATATTTGAATAAATACGATATTTCAATCAAAACATTCACACAGTGCAAGGTAACAACCGCAACACGATTGCATTTCCACAAGTTCTTTGAATTTAGCTGCGAATATCGTTTAAAAAAAAAAAAAAAAAAACATTCTGAGTGTCCACTCTACAAATTCACAATCTCAGCTGAAGACCGCCAAAAGCCGCGATAGGCTAGACTTGCGGCGAGAGAATGAAAAGTTCAGCGCGTCTAGCGTTGGAAGACCGGAGCGTTTACGTCTGGCCGGATGCCGCGTCTGCAGCGAGACTGTTGCTATGGTAACCGTGTGCAGGACGACCTGTGGAGAACAGAAGCGGCTGAGTTGGTTCCTCGAGCTGACGGGTCAGCCGCGCACAGGAAGCCGAGGCGGAAATCAACACAGGCCTTGTTCCTGGATGTAAAGAGACGGCAGTTGAATGGGCTTAAAAAAAAGTGGCGGATCTGCACAGTAAGTCGTCTCACTTGGGCAAACGAGGACGGAGCCGGAGAGGAGGGAGGAGGTGTGGAGTGATGGAGAGCAGCGCGTGTAGACGGTAGTAAACACGATAAAGCCAGAGCTTTTTTTATCCTCTTTATGGTGGCGCGCACTATAATGGTAGCGTCTAAAACCAGCAGAACAGATAGCGCTGTCGTAGAGCGCTGGAAGAGAAACAAGACTTTGTGCATCAGGTACAAGCAGGCGGGTTCCGAGGGAAGGTCTTGTGTGGCTGATAAGGCCTGTAGTAATCAAAGACTTCCTGTAGATAAACGGAACGTTCGGATTCAAGATGTTGTCGTGTTTGCAGAAATAATGAGCTTAGTGTTCAAATAATGTTCCCGACTAAAGTGTTGAGCAGCTTTTCCTACGCAGTCTTACGCTTTGAATCACGACCCATTTTGGCTTAAAAAAAAAAAAAAGGCGATGCACAGAAACCAAGAAAAAAAAAAAAAAAGAAAGAAAATCAGGGAACCAAAGTTCAAATTGGAATGGATTAAAACAGAAGTTACTTTACACAACATTTTGTGGAGACACTTTTCAACAAAGCAGCGAAATGAGGATGAGAAATGATCTCCAGGTTGCTGGTTCGGGATTTGAACCTGGAACCGTTCAGTGACTGTGCGTGGCTTTATTATTGGCTATTACCAACAGGCCTCAACTGTCTTTTCATCTCATACTTGAAAATGAACAGTGCTGTAAAGTACTAGAGTAAACTGACTTTGTTACTTGAGTATTTATTTGCTACGTGGTACTTGAAGTATTAATAATGCAAGCAACTTTTACTCTCTACTTGAATACATTCTGATCAGTACCTGTACTCTTTACTCCACTACATTTCAATTTGCACTTACCGTTTTTCATTACATTGTGATGTGCGCGACAAGTGATTGTGCGGCATCTATTCTAACGCAAATAATTTCTTAAACAGACTACGTGATATCGCCATCTGCAGGATACTGAAGGTACTGTAGCTTTGAGCACAAGTTTGAGACTGACTTTGTTCTTTTTTTATTTATTTTGTTGGGCCATTTTGAAACATTGAGGTGTTACATTTAATTTCTCTATTAGGAAATAAAAGCAAGAACCTTTTATTTATGAGTTTTTAAACATTTTCGACAATGGACACGTTACAACTTTTACCCAAGTCTGCTTGGAATTGGTGACTTGTAGCGATTTTTACAGTGAGGTACTTTTACAGTATCTGTACTTTTTATTTAAGTTACGAGTGTGGTTGTCAGGTGTCGCTTTACCTCTGAAAATAAATAATGTGGGATTGCGTGTACGGAGAACACTACTGAGAACCACTTGCTGCTCGTGTCTCGTTCTTATACGGTTCATGTTGTCTGAATCAAGAAAGCTGAATTAAACTCGGGCAGATTTAGCGTCTGTTCTACGCTGGCAGCCGTCTTTCCTCAGCTATTCTAAGACAGAACGTTTCCCCTCAGACGACGTTACTGCACGTGGCGTGGCTAAAACCGTCTGGATCAGGAAGTCAAGCCGGGACTGTTCTAAACCTCGGCCCGAGCCACAACTGACTCAATCTCTAGTTAAACCGAGGATGAGAAGAAAGCAAGTAGGCTTTGTCAGTTTTATAGCCATGATATATATACATATAAAAAAAAAAAACGACTGATCGGTGAGAAAACTTTATTTATGGAGAATGACATTTACAAGTCGTGGTTGGAAGCACAAAACGCTTCTTCTGCCAAGCCTGATCTCCATCCATCAAAAACCAGGTTCTCCAGGGGGAGAGGGATCAGGATTCCTGGGAAGCGTGTTTAAACATCTTACTTCATCCCGATCACGGTCGTCTTATCTGGAATAAACTCCAGTATAATGTGGAGGAGTAAAGGCCATTTATCTTTTCTGAAACCAAATCCCATCTGGGTTGAATTTATTTCAGCTCACGGTCTTGGCGTTAAAAACGGTGTCGATGTGGTTCGGTATAAGAGACGCTTGTTGGTTTACAACGATTCTGTTCTGTTCGGAAAAACTTTGACTAAGGTTTTAGCCATTTTACAATCACAGAACAAACACAAACGTCAGAAATCATAAAAATGTTAAAAATAATCACATTTGGATTCCAAACAAATGTAAACGCACAAAATCCGAAATGGAAAAACAAATAATTCTAACTTGACATGACAGTAATTACCAAAAGTAAAGCTCACATAGAAACTGATTTAAAACCAGAGACGATGAACTGACACCAAACTATTTTACCTGGAGGTTTCAGTGTCAATCACATGGAGTCTAAATTCTACAAGAAGCGTCTCAGATGTTGTGGGTGAGCTCGACACGTTCATGTCTCCAATATAGAGAGCCATTAAGAGTGAGGAACACCTTCTAATCTGAAACGGAGGGACATGTTGTGACACTAATGTCAGGGTCTGTTGTGTGGTTTTGGCTGTGGTCATGTGACCTTCTGTTTGTGGTGGAGGTTTAATTCCTGGGATTCCAAGGGAAGTAGAAGCTCTTTAAATGTCTGCACGCGACTGGCAGATGACCGTGAAACACGTTTGTAGACCAACACCTGCAGTGTGGGATTGTGGGATACAACCCGAAATACGTTCTAATAAAACAGGCTCTCTGGTTTCATTGAAGCATATTTTTGGGAGACCAAATCCAGAACTGACGAGAGGTGGGGAGGTTGAGGAGCTTCAGGAAGACCGGATTGTGTAATTCACATTGGAAATGGGTGCAAAAAACCCTCGAGAACTCTAAAAACAAACCTAACATTAACAGCATTATTTTAATCAACGTCCATTTCGAACGACAATTTTTCTACTGTATTTAAGCAAAAATCTGCCCCCCCCACTCCACAATTTTAGACGGTCAAAACGTTGGGGGATTTGCTTATATTTCAAAAATGCAGGCATTGTTTTTTCCCCACCCAAAATAAAATGACAGAAACCCACACAGAAAATAGAACTAAACTTGCCTTCGTCCATATGATTCCCAAATACGTCTTGCTTCTTTCCTTGAAATGTGTGGACCTCTGAAACGACAAAGAAAAAAAGGAATTGGTCAAGACTCTCATTTAATCATGATGGTTTTTATTAAGCCTAGTGAAAACCAGATCTAGTGTTTCAGAACTGCGGTGGATTTTGTCATTCGTCCATAAATCACACTTAAAAACACGTCACGGTTAAAAATGGCGTCTCGTAAGATTTCCAACCCAGCGTCACATCTTTATCGGAGGCGGCAAATTCGGTTAGAAGAAAACAAGTAGAACAGACCTTTCTTCATACCACAAAATCAAGAAACGCCCTCGAAACATTCTTTTGTTTTTTTGTGTGCGCAGGTTCCAATGTCTTGTGCGCTTTGAGACAGTTAAAACTGTGAAAAGCGCCTTACAAATACTCATTATTATTATTATTATTATTCCACCACGGAGCCGGTTAAATAAGAGTGGAAAAGATTAATGCACATCACAATGGAGACGGGGCCTTTCATCGATTTCTTCACATGAAGTCACACTCCAATATTTCATCAGAAGCCAATCAGAATAGAGGATCAACCCAGTGAATAGCAAAGAATCCAGCTGCTCAATTTAAAAAAAAAACAAAAACAACGAGAAGGTCACAATCTCTACAAATTAGTGTCGTTTTTACAAACATCTCACACCACACCGATAATTCCTCACAGGAGTCGTCTGAACATCCAGAAATCCACCAACGTCACAATTTACACCAACAGCAGATTCAAACATGTACAAGTGCACGTTCTCCTTATATTGTACATTTTCTAAGAGATAAGCAGCACAAAAGCAACACGCCATCAAAACACAACTTTGATCTGATCGCAAGATGCATGATGGCTTGAACAATGGAGATGTGTGGAGGCCGTGTTCAGCAGACAGACGAGTCCTGGCCTGCCATCACACTACCTACGTCTGTCTACACCCGCCCTCCTCCACCCACAACCCACATCTACACCAACCAAACATCAGAAAAACACAATGGGAACAACGCAGACAGATTTATCACGGTCCGCACACAAGTCTCTGGAGCAATTCAGCTAGCGCGTTCAGCTAGCAACTAAAAGGTTTGGGTGGT
>MU204410.1:8651757-8703024 GCA_017309775.1 Paedocypris sp. Pulau Singkep
CAGTACGGTTTCCACCAAACCTTGGCACTTTCCTTCCTTTCCAGCTTAACAGAGCCAGGTTAAAGAAAACAGAGCCGAGGACAGGAGGGATCACTGCATCACAAAGAAAACAATGACTGTTGACTCTCAAAACAGACCAAACTTTCCCTTCTCTCTCCTCAATAGAAAGTTCAGGAATGTAACCAGAGGCCCGAGAAAATCAGCGGCGAGAAGAAATGCAGTCCGACACACACACACACACACACGGGAAGGAACTGTAGATTACACAACACCACGAGCCTAATCACAGGTAAGACCACAGCCTCCATTCACAAAACAAGGGTGTTAAAGGAAGCCAGACCACTTCACGCCAGTTACCTTTGGTTTTAGCAGCGGTTCGAGCAGCGATGCAGGAGAAGAGCTTGAGCAGCCCCTTCCATGAGTGCGCAGGCTTCAGACTAACCGTAGCGGACATTAGGAGGCGTCTCACTCTTCATCCTTCTCTTTGCACAAACTAAAACCTCTTAAAAGAAGGGTTCATCCTTCCCTGGACGGTGGAACAGTATCCAACACCACAGACACTCGGCAGAGGAAGACATGAGGACTCAAGTCCTGGGTCGTCCACAATCAATCCCGAGTTTCTCCGTCAAGAGCTGGAAATGGTGGTCCGACTTCTCCAAGTCTAGAAAGGCTTCGGTACATCGAGCCGTGAGAAACTCCCCGGGTAATGGAAAAAAACTAACGCGTCGGCCCGTCACGCTTTCCTCACGCTCTTGCACATTCCATGGCTGATGTGAGAGACCACTCCTAGAACTCGGCGCGTTCTGTCAGCAATTTGCTCTCAGAGCGACCGCAGAAGGAAGCAGCGAGTCTGGCCTGCTCCGTCATCAGCCTGTGGATTGAGGAGTCGGATGTCAGACTGGAGTCAGCACCACTGGCTTTGAGGAGGTGGAGCGGGACAGGTTCAGGTTACATGGCTCCGCCTCCGGCCGCCGCCTCTATTCATGCCGGCCAGACAAAGAGACTTTAGAGCGCGACACCTCGACAGCCGACTTAAACAAAACACTCCAAGAGTTCAGTCACGCCGCTCATAAACGTCACCCATAAAACTAGACAGCCACCGAGCAGCTTTATGGACACGCTTACGTATTTTAATGGAGAGAGGGGCAAGAACAACCCACTTTACTGCACACGTTACATACAGCGGCAATATTTCAGCAGGCCTGTAGAAGCTCTGACATCACGGAGGAACTCTGATGTTGGTCCAATGGCGCTCTCAGCCAAAAATACACCAGCACATGACTGCGGTAAAAACAATCTGACCTTTTAGCGTCTGACAGTGACATTCAGGCCTGAACGTCTGCCTTTCTCCAGTGACGTCCACCAGCGACCAGTCAAAACACGGGTGGATCACGTCGAGGCGACGGCTTTTTCTGAGCGTGGGACGATTTTGAGTCCCTGCAAAAGTCCCTTGTCGGTTACAAATAAAGACAAAAGCATCCGTCAATATTAAGGTCGTCAATGCACAGATGCTTCTACAAAGGACATTAAAGGCGTGGAGCGCATCAAAGCTGAAGACCATTTGCCGGGTCTTTTGTCCCCGTGTTTCTCCATTAGCATCAGAAACGGCAGATGTGAGGAAACTCCACAGCAACACCTGCAGGCTCTCTTTGATTTGTAACACGCTCTACATGATCATTTGTTGTCGTTCTAGTCCTTTTACTCGACAGATTGGGCTGAATCTTCTAATGTTTTTATTGTTTAAGGAAAGCTTAGGTGATGTTATGGACATGTTACACATGCCCTACAGCAAGACATTGACCCCCACATGCTCTCTGGGCATCACGGCTTCAGGCTGCCCACTGCTCCGGGTTTGGATGTAACTTCAAAGGATGATTATTTTTTGATACAGTCCCTGGTGGCCATAATGATAAACTCACTTTGTTATGAATGGATATCCTATTTGTTTTTGTTAGTATTGCTTCCACTATCTTTTAATCTTTAAAGTGCTTTGAGAAATGCTGTTTGAGAGTTGCTATAGACAAAAATGACATTTGGTGCTTATAAAGGTGGAGAATCAGGATTAAAGGTGTACAGTGAAACGATCCTGAAACGATACAGAGCTGCTGTGTTGAGCAACATAAGCACTCTTTTCTTTTTTTTTTAATTAATTTCTTTTTTTCTTTTTTCAAAATTTTCAAAACTTGGGGAGTGCTTATAATCACCGATTCCAAATAAGTGTGTACATATAATTTTTCCATATTTCAAGTCAGGAGCAATCACAAATAAACAAAAGCATGTTGTTAAGCAGTGGTACATGTGTGCATCTATAGATAATGATTTCGGAGACAGCTGTGCATATACGCTTCCATTAATGACACGGCTCAATAATAGGAATAAAAAAAAACATTCGCCTTAACAGGGACAAATGTACACCACAAATTAAGTCCATAGGTACGTGTCAGAGCTGTAAGATAAGAGTTTAAAACGTAAACACTGGACTCTAAACACAGGAGCAAAAACAATCAATTCTCTCTGTCTGCTACACAGAGCAAAACAATACGGTTTTGATATTTATGTCTTACGCAAGGAGTTCTGGGAGTTGGAGTTATGACTAGATTAAACCACTAAGTAAAAACGACATTGAAGATGAGACGGAAGTTAAGTTTGTTAAACGAAAAGGGGGAAAAAAATGAATTTAAGAGAAATTGGAATTTTTATTTTGTGCCTAGTCTTCATTATTTAAAAAAGTAGCCATTTTTCAATTCTAATAATTGAAATTGTTCATCTAAATTCAGACACTACATGTTCATAGCATCTACAGAAGCTCACATCAGAGAAGCGACAGGCACGTGATTGGTCACTGCTGCAAACCTTGATGAAGCTCAGCTGAACTAAAGGACTGAGGGCAAATTGTGCCCAGGGTTACGATTTGAATGAGAGTTCAGGTAGATTTACATGCAGAGGAGAAGAAGAAAAAAAAAAAAACACCTCACTTATCAAAACCCACGCCATGCAAAACATGCCAGCGGACATGATGGTGGAGAGCGATTTCTCCTGAAACTTCAGTGCATCAGCCTCCATGCGAACGCTCGAGTGAGTGGCGTGAAAAAGCCGCGTGTAGTCTAAACACAAGGCCGAGACATTCCAAGCGTTCAACACACACCTTTAACTCCAAACATATGAGCCGACTGCTTGCGACCCTACGTCACACGTATCGGTTCCCTCGCAACGTCAACACCAGTGATTTATCTCTGAGAAAGTCTCTTCTGTCTTGGCCGAGAAGCCAGCATGAAGGCATTACACACGGTTACGATCACGGTGCCAAACAGAGTTCATCCTTATGACCGCACTTCCAATGGGAAACACTAGATGTAGCAACTAAAAGACAAGCAGAGGAGATCAAGGAGAACATACACACTCTTATCTGAGATATCCATGAGCTGGTAGCCTACAGCTGCAGACCAAACCAGCGTTTAGAACAGGCATGGGCAAACTGCGGCCCGTTAAACTATTTAATCCGGCCGCCGAACTTGTAAAAAAAGAAAATTGAGAAAAGTTGGATATTTTTGTTCAATGCTAATCCGTTGTGAAGGTCTTTCTGAACACATTTTAAAAAGCATAACCATAGACACATAATGTAGGCAAAATAAATGTAAGAGGATATTTTTTATATTTATTTGTACACAGTCAATCACAAAATAAAAGGTTTGCGCTTATGTTTTTGCGCATATGTTCACCGATCTCTTGCTGCGATAAGTCTGACGAACACCACAATAATTTCCACAATAATTTCACAATTCATTTTAAAACCTTGCTCGCGCATCATTTCTGCACATTTTGATTCAGTTCAGCAATCGCTCAAACGGGTTTTTATGTCTGCGCCGCCGGTTCGCAGAGGGTTTTTTTTTGCTTGAGAACAGAGGTACGGTGAACCCTTGCTATATTGCTATATATATATTCACTATTCTGATTTATTTAATTATTAAAGGCATCATATCACTGATTTTCCAGACATTTCTAAAATAGCAGTGATATAGGAAGACAAATAGCTTGTTAACTACATTAATAATTTGTTATATTATTTTTATTATTTATTATATTTGTCGATATTGAGCCATAAAAATCCAATCACAATGTTTTTCCAGCCTCGCAAAAATGAGCCAGTTTCTCCGGCTACCTATAGACTTCGCAAGAAATTGAAGTAGTGTCCCAGGAAAGGAATGTGTTCGCAATTATGCTTCGTAGATTTTCAGCCTTCGCGGTCGGACGCGGAACCCATCCACCACAATAAACAAGGATTCCCTGTACCACTGTATTTCCTCCATATCCTAAAATGTGTATTTTTTTCTCCTGCCCGGTGTTCTAACATTTTTCCTACCTGAGAGAATTTCCTCGCACCGAGCGTGTTACACAAATGCCATGTTCTGGCCACCTCGAGAAGTAGAAACAGTTTCCATATTTTAGGTATTTTAATCTAGAAAATCATGTGAAATCACGTCATTGATTTATGTTTAATTGCTACTGGTAAAGTTGCATTGTCATTTGAGGGATTTGTGGGAAAAGCAGATGTTAGAACAAAAATAAAAACAAACACTCGGCCCCTTTGTCAAATGTTAGAACCCAATGTGACCCGCAAATTAAAACGTTTGCCCAACCCTGGCTTAGAATCATTAGCCATTAGAGAAGGACGCAATCAAACAGCACAAGCACCACTGTGTCATTTACTGAATTCATCACCATCCAGGTAAGTGGCTTGGATACGGAGGCGAGGACCGCTGTTCATGGAGAGCATTAGAAGCCACAAAAACCACAGCCAGGCCCAAAATAAAACCTTTTCATGTTCCCTAGAAGCACATTTGGACTGTAAAAGCAAACTTGCCCAAAATAATCAAGACTGTGCTGGTTCATCAGCTCTGCAGAAAGAAGAACATTTTCACATTCGAGTCGTGGAGGAGAAACCGCAAGCAGCAAGTGAAAAGCAATTTCACAAACGCTCCACCACAAAGACCATCAGGCTGCTGGTCAGACAGGATTGGGCAGATGGACATCCTGAATTATGACTGGGGTGATTATCCAGGGGACATATTGGTGACACAAGGGGGGAAGAGAAAAGTGACATGGAGATCATGGCGATGATCTGAAGAGTTCTGCATTCAAATTACAGTTTTGGTGCGAAGAACAATTATGGGAAAACGGAATCAGATTAGTTCCACAAATTTCAAACGCATATTTACAAGATTGCTTCACATTTACATTTGTTTTTTTATTTTTCGCTTGCAGACTTCTAGCACAAGCTTCATGTGGGGGGCGGCACTTACTCTGCTGCCAATCACATTTTCACTAGCGAACCAGTGATGACCAGGAAGTATGGAAAAAGTTCAGCAAATGTACACAGTGTCATTAAACGCATTTTTAAATATTAGTACACAATAATAGGTGTTGTTTTTGAACAATAATGCTAAATTATTTTGGTGGCAGACAACTTCAGAAAAACAGTAGAGATGTTTCTTCACATCGGAATACTGCATTATGAAACTGTGTACTGATTACAATTGGCTTCCTACAAATAAAAAGTGTAATATTGCGGTTGTTATTATTATTATTATTAATGAAAACAATGATTAAAATAATGTGTTTGCTTTTAAAAACTCTTATTCCATGCTAACTAGAATTTGTGAAACCCTGTGTACATACACACTAAATAATGAGTGCAGGCTGCGAGAGCGCAGTGGTCGGCTTTCTGGTGCAGTGATGTGGATGGTGTCGCGTTGGTCCAGAACTCATCACTACAAATATTCTGACGATGAAGGTGTTCCGGAGGTGTTCTGAATGCAATTAAGTGTTCGCTAAACTCCTCTCCCACTTCCTGGTCAAGCGGATGCCAATCACATTCTCACCAGCCAATCAGAGTAACGGCCACCTCACTTGAAGATTGTGGGGAAAAAAACTAAGTGTGAAGAGTGCAAGCAAAAAATAAATAACAAACAAACGTTTTGTTCGCTTCTTGGAAATTTACATTTGATATTTTTGGCACTAATCTGATTCCGTATGGGAAGCTAGATGCAAGAAAAATTGTTCAAATACACAGTAAAAAAAAAAGAATGAATTAAGCAGTGTTTGGTCCTTTTAGAGCCACATTTACACATGCATTTACATTATATTGCATTACGTTGAAGCTGATAAGAGTTATCACATGATTCCGCTTGACTCTGGGTTTCGGAACAACAGAAGTCCGTCTCCCATCGGTCAGAAAACACAAATGTCCGTTAATCTGCACCCAACAACCCTTCTGCTGCGGAAAAGACTTAGTTACCGATGGGATTTGACCCGGTCCTATCTCGAGCTGCAATTTAACCCCAATTACGGTAATCGATAGGGGACGCGGTCCAACGGATCTCCGACAACAACAAACCCACAACGTGAAGTCCAGCTCCAACTCAACACGGCCGCGGGGCCTTGGTGAGGAACAGCCGAGGAGCATCCAACCGCCAAGTTCAAGGCGTCTGCTGGAGCTTAAAATAAATCCCGTGCGGTGGAGACACACGGAGCCGCGACTTTAAGCGCCTTTGCGCTCCAAAACAACCGCAAAGACACAAGGCGAGCGTAATGAAATAACATCATTAGCATCTTTCTGCATTTCACGGGATGTTGGCGTTTGCTCGTGAAGCGAATCTAGCCCCCGTCCAGTCAGACATTTATAACAAAAAGGCAAAATAAACCCGAACAACAGATGCAACTGAACATCCCAGTGCACGAATCCTCCGCGATCACGAGCAAACGATAACATGTCATGTCTGCATCCCACAGACTCGCCTCAGTTAGCACGACGGCTAGCAGCGCCGGCTAACGACAGCCGCGTTTCAGCCAAATCCCGGCGTTTGAAACGACAACCACAACGCCAGTGACTGAAAAACAACCGCACTGCCTCGAAATATCGCCGACCAGCGAGAACGGACAAAGCGGTTAAATGATAAATGAGGTAGGAAGCGAGTCGGTAGCATGTTCGGCTAGCCGCTAGCCTCGTCAAATCAACAAGAGCCATTATCCGCTCGGACGACGAGCCAAACGCGCGACCCACCTGATAACGAAGCCTTTCGCCGCAGAACGGGACGATCCAACGAGATTCCGGCGGTCGTCGGTGTCGTGAGGAGACGTGTCGTTTAATGGCGTGTCTATTTCAATCCACATGAACCGAGCGTCCGGCAGTTTCTGCTGCGCCGAGTCTGACTGGAGTCGGATTTATACTCGACGTGTCTGCAGCGGCGGATCGTGGCAAGCCGAAAAGCCCATAACGCCTCTGTTCTTAAGCCTAAAATAAATTAAATAAAACAAATGAATAAACCAGAGGGGTAAAGAGTACCGGGAAACCATACTTGAGTAAAAGTACGGAAACCTTATTGTAAAAATTACAAGTTACAAGTCACTAATTCCAAGAAGAATTGAGAAAAAAGTCGTAAAGTCTCCAGATTCAAAAGAACTTAAGCATTTTAATCGAACTAATGGTGGCAAAAAATAAAACACACCAAGAAATGTGGAAAAACAATTTACTATTTACAATAACTATTTACGAGGTTGTATTTCGTATTATACAAGAAACGAAATGTAACACCTCAATTAAATTGATCAAAATTGATTTAAAACAAAACAGACCCAGTCAAACTGAAATGTGCAAAAAAAAAAATTTTTTTGTCTTTGTCTTGTCATAACCGCAGCCACTTACTTACCACCAACAATCCAGACGACAAATTGAATAAAAAGCAACATTTCCCTTACATATTTACATGTGCGCTTTGAGACAGTTAAAACTGTGAAAAGTGCCCAACAAATACTCATTATTATTATTATTATTATTATTAATAAAAAGTGCTTCACGTTTACATGATTTAGCTCGTAAATTTCATCCAGTACCTTCAGCATCCTGCAGATGGCGTTATTACCTTGTCCACCCAAGAAATTTACCACGGTAGAAGACTCACAATCACAGTGTAACGAGTGACTTTTCAAATGGAGTAAGGAGTACAGAAACGCAATTACAAATGGAAAGCATCAACGTTGCTTATTTTTTGATACTCAGTACAAGCTCAAAGTTACCAAAACAAATACAGTACTTGAGTAACAAAGTCCCTTTTAGACCACTGAAATATACTCAAAAAGCGATAAAAACATAGAAAATCAAGTCAGCTTACTAAATTGATTTTGGTAAGGAATTATCCTTATACAGTGATATTTCTGAGTATAATGTTTTAAAAGGACGTTCAAATGGAATTTCAATATCTTCTATTTTCTGTTTTTGCACTGTAGCCTATACATTTTTAGGTCTGGAAACCGATTCTGAGACAGTTTAAACAATGATTTCCTTTGACCATAAGCTGGATGATTCAATTTTTCAAATTCCGATTAAAATTTGATACATGTTTACAGACATTTTACATTTACAATAACCTAAATAAATGGAAAACATCACAATCACCTTATAGAGAGGAGTTATATTTCATCTGCCAGGCGAGTTGTTCATTTTCTGAATTATTTTTGATAAATTGTTGTTTAGACACGAAGCAAACATTTGGCTGTTTTTGTGTGGACGAGTGCAGTGCCCTGTGATGAATACGGAACATTTTGGCTTGCCACTCAAACCGACTGGACAATTGTGGTGATTATTATAAGAACCTCTTCCCAAATCTCTCTGAACATGCCGGTAATTACGGCACTTTCTGCATAATTGTAAGTAAATTGTTTGGTAAGATATAACTTTGCCACTTTTCCTCTGGAGATCAATAATTCACGACGACAATAAACCTGACAGTTAATTTAATGCGAAAAGCAGATGGCAGTCTAGCATTTATTAAGCGTGAAATAGGTTTAAATAATCAAGTACTTCCGGCTGAGATACAGAAAATATAGGGTAAAAAACACAGTATCCAAAAAACACGGGCTCCACAGTTTTAAGCAGAACTCTTGCAGAGAATTCCCAATCCAGTTGAATTTCTGCGAGAGTTCTATATGATGAATGAGTTTCAATGAAGGAGAAAGTAATAAAACTGACAGAAGACCGAAGAGTGTGTGTGTGTGTGTGTGTGTGTGTGTGTGTGTGTGTGTGTGTGCATAAGTGTGTGTCTGCATTTGACCGTCTCCATTATTAATAAATGGAGGACTCCTGAGAGTTCCCCGTCTAGAATGATCAGATACCTTTACCTGTCACTGCATGAACCGTCTCCTGTTACTGACCATCACTGAAGCTCTCACAAACTGCACCACCAAACAGACACACTGCATCATCTCAGTGAAAACGATGCACTTTAAACAGCAGCGAGGGAGATGGAGAAGATCTGTGAAGCTGTAGAAAAAAACCGCCAGCTCAGCCACTGACAGGAAATGACATCATTGTTTACAACTTTGCAGCAGATGGAGGAATGGGTGGGGCCCCAGCCTCAGCCCCTCCCATCAGTCCATCATCCTCCCTGAAACGTGCCGCTGATGTGTTTTCAGTTTGTGAAAGGACCGTCCATGACCAATCACAGAAGATCCAGAACAAATAACATCCTCATTCTCCATATCTAGTCAGGCTTCTTCTAATAATGACCAGCATGAACAATGCTTCCGTTCAGACGAGTCTCCAAGAACAAAATGTCTCATTCAGATGGCGGATAAACGACGTTCCTCTGGACTTGTTTGTGCGAAGGAGATTTGCATCTACCCTTTATTTTTAAACCTAGTAGGTATATTTATATGTGTGTCTCTGTCAGGAAAAGCTGCAGATTTAACCAGTAGATGCAGAAGAACGGTGAAGGCCGAGGGGATTGAGTTATGTAAGCTCACGGTACGGGGGGATTAAAGCAGACCCCGTGTTAGACGGAGAGCAGGAGTGATTTAATTGGAGCTGAAGAGCAGTGTTCTTGAGAAGCTCCAGCTTTTCTGGAATGTCGCTGGTATTTGAACCAGCTGCCCATGTCGGAACAAAGAGAAGTTTCTCTCGGAGGGAAGTACACTACCGTTCACAAGTTTGGGCCCATTTAGACAATTTTGTGTGTTCTATGAAAAGTCACACTTTATTTTCTAAGAACAAGGATGGACTGTCTAGTTTGACATGACAGTTCTCCATTTCTGCTCATTTTGAGCGTTTGACTCACAAACGTGATGCTCCAGAATCTCAACCTGCTGAAAGGAAGGCCAGTTAGCCAGCTAAACTTCTTTAACCAGCTAAACTGTTTCCAGCAGTGCTAACGTGATCAAACAAGGGTTTTACAATCATCCATTATCCTTCTGACACAATTACCAAACACATTGTAGTATTAAAACACTGGAGGTCTGCTGGAAATTGACCTCTATACACTTAACTTATGCTATATTGTGCCAAAAACAAAGTCATTTACAGCTAGAATAGTTATTTACCTCATTAGCAATGTGCAGAGTGTTTCTGATTAGTATTTTCATTAACAAATTCAATATCAAAGTGACCCCAAACTTTTGAAAGGTAGTGTATACAGTATAATACTAAACCATGTAAAATAATTAAAATTACACAAGATCTAAACGTATCATTTCAGTTTGGCTGAACAGATAAAAATGAAAAGCATGTGTAATTTATCGGCTAATTCCTGAGTCTGGCTTCAGTGGTAAGGACCAGTTATGGCCTACATGTCTCTGCTGACCAGGACTGACCACTGCCCTGGACTTGTCACTTCACTGTGTGGACAGGTTAAAAGCAAAACACACTCCCACTCTGATGAACAAAGTGTGTATCCAGCATATATTTTCTTATCTTAAAAATTCTTCAGAGAAGAGAATTCCGAACTCCCGCTTAGGTGATGGCGCCCCCTACAGTCTCCTGTAAAAGAGAATCGTCAAAACACCAGCCCATTAAGTCCAGATAAACACATCAACTGCTTTTATTAGCACTGGCTTCCAGAAAAAGCAACCGGTTCCAGCAGCCGTACTGTGAGATACCCACAATGCCTGCTGTCTGTGAGTTCAACGCATGAATTATCATTCCCAAAAGTGAACAATTCACAAACCCCAACGCTACACCATATTTACAGCAAGAAAATACTGACAGTGAAAATATTGCACTTCCATTTTCACATCAGTGATATTAAAATAAAATATTTATATATTGATAAATCTGATTTATATGTTTTTTTTTTTTAACCCTCTGTCTTCAGTGACACAAGATTGGCGCCCCCTGGTGCTTAGAACCGGAACTGAGGGCTCTAGTTTTCTGGTTTGGCATATTTAAAAAAAATCTCTTAGGAAACAGTGCAACAAAAGAACGAAACAGCCAGATTATCTAGTGTAATAAATTATTGGAACGTGATTAATATTACTCAAAATCAAAACTTCGTGGTATAGATCACTTCAATCCCGTGAGCTGAGGAAAGGGCACTTCAGTGGGGCACTTGGACTGGCACAACTATAATAATTTCAATGTACACAAAGCAAAAAAAAAAAAACAAAAAGTAACAGTAAAACCCCCTGCATCAGGAGTAACTCCAGCAAAACCATTTTAAAAACGTTTGGGTAGCGGTCAGGGTTTAGAACGAAGACTTGTCAACCGCAACTCGTCTTACGAGAAAAGAAAGATGAATGACCAGAAGAAATAAACCTTGCATACAGACAAGATTGATAACGTGAACAATAGGCTCTGAAAAATAAAAGGGAAATAAATGTTTAGATGAACGTGAAGTTCATGAGGAAACGTGAAAGCGGAGCGGGCGTGGTGGCATTAACCCAGCAGGAGCCCGGACAGCGCGTTCAGGTCCCTCATGTAGGGGTTGTCAGTGAGGATATGGTCAATGCGCAGCTTTTGGTCTGGAAAGATGTCATATAACTTCCTCTTGAGCTCGGAGGTTTCTGAGGGTAAGCGCTGAGAAGGCGGAGCAGGGGTCGGCTGAGGGAGGAGCCAGTCCGGAGGGGCGGAGGAATGTGTCATCGACTGGCCGCACACTGATGGAGTGGAGCGGAAATCTGCCCTCAGTGCGGGAGTGATGGGGCAAAATCTGGGAGAAGAGAGAACGGCACGAGTGAGACGTGACAGGGTTCCTACACTTTCTGAAAGATACAATTCAAGCACTTTTCAAGTAGGGTTAAAATCCGTATTGCGATATACATTGCAGCCTCTTGTGATAACGATATAATAATAATAATAATAATAATAATAATAATCGCGATATATAAATTATAATAGAACCATTCCAGAACAGGTTACATAGACCCTAAGGAAAGACAAACTGCTATTTTTTGAAGAAATAAAAAAACGTTGCATGTCGTTTTGAGAACTTTTATTATGCAAAGCTGTAATTAAACAACACAATCTGCAGGCAAATAAACTAAATGTAGTGCCTTTTAGAAAGAAAGACTTTTCATTTAAGTCCTTGGTTCCTAAATGCCAAGTTTCAGAGAACAAAAAAAAAAAACTTACACTGTACTGAAAATACTACCAGTATTAATTAGGCAAATAAGTTTAGACCAAACGACCAAAACGTTATCACTTGTGGAACGAATCGTCTGGACAGAAAAGGAGTCAGGTCATCGTCGCAAAGCATTTTTAAAAAAGTAGCTTGGCAACACTGACAACCCTGACAGAAAACGTGAACGAAAGAACAGTCAAAAAGCTTCGTTTTGATGATTGAAATACAGTCCATTGTTTTAGTAGTTAATTTAGTCTTAGCAGTAGTGGGGGTGTCTTCATCCAGGTGACTCGTAAAATACAGAAACCGCATGCTCCGCCCATTCCTCGGACCCTCTGTGTACAGCACTTTGTTGTCAACTGCGGTTGTTTTAAAGTGCTTTATAAATAAAGTTGATTGATTGATTGATTGATTGCTCCGCCTAAGCTCGGGTCCGGTCCCGACCACATGCACTTATCCAGATTCCACTGTAAAATTACATTTTCAAGCATTTTCAAGGCCTTGAAATCATTATTGAAATTCAAGCATTTGTAAGAATTTTAAGTACCCATAGGAACCCTGACTTGAGTAAATGGACTTTGTTACTTAAGTATGCGTATCAAAAAAAATTATGCAACTTTTACTCTCTACTTGACTACATTTTTGATCGAGAATCTGTACTCTTTACGCCACTACATTTGATTGGACACTTACAGTTACTCATTACATTGTGATTGTGCTCGACATGTCGTTTTTCAGATTTTTTGTCATCTTTTTCAGCCATTATCATTTTCTTGGGTGGAGGAGGTGGTATCGCCATCTGCAGGATGCTGAAGGTACTGGATGCTATTTTATCAGCTGAATCACGTCAATTAGTGGTTGCACTGTTCTGCACATTTGAGTTTGACCGAGATTGTTCTTTTTTTAATTGAGTTTGCTCTTCCATTTTGAAACATTGAGGTGTTAAAAATCATTTCAATATAAGAACATAAAACCTCATAAAACCTTTCTTGTTTTTCACATTTCCTGATGCTTTTTGAACATAAAATCAGTACAAGGAAAATACTTTTTTTTTATTGGATACTTTACAACCTATACTTAAGTCTTTTTGTAATTGGTGACTTGTAACTTGTAATGGAGTAACTGTTACAGTATTGTTTACTACAGTATGGTTTTCAGGTACTCTTTACACCTACCGGTTGTCTTTCAGCAGGAACGTGTTTATGTGAGGACCATGTTTCCCAAGCGGGTCGTCTGGGATCATAAAGTGATCCTCCACGAACGTGAACTGCAACAGTCTAACACACACACACACACACACACACACACACACAAGTCAGACAGGATGAGCAGCTGGAAAGGGAGTCCAGATGTTCTGCACCTCTCCAGGATGATCGTCCTCCAGTCTTCTGACTGGTACACAAATTCCCTCAGGTTGTCGTTGGTCACGATGATGCCTCCTGTTGTCTTGGCAAGATGAAGCATGAACCTGAGGAGCAGAGGACTTGTCAGGTAAACACTCTTGAGAGAAGACACCAGGGTCCTGTGGGGAGAGCGTGGACCCAACCTGTCGTCGTGAGATGAAATCCTCTGTCCACACACTTCTCTAGACGGCGTGAAGGACAGAAGCCGCAAGTTCTCCAGTTCAGTTAGGAAATGTTGTTCTGAAAAAGATTGACGTGGGTTTGGGTTTTATATAGCTGAAATTGTGGTGTTGGAGCCTTTTCACTTTTTGGATAATTTTTGATTTTTAAGTTATTTGATGAGTGCTTTTTAATAATTATTGTATTTTTGCGAATATAAGCAACCCCCTGATTTTAAAGGAACAAACAAAAATATCCTAAATCCAAAATCTAAATCCATCTCCTAAAATACTTATTTATCTTATGACTCACTTTGATGTCATTCTACCTGAATAATACATTAAAAAAACTATTTTAGTGATATATAGATATATATATATAACTCCCAGAAACCTCAGCGAATCCCATAAGCCTTTGCAGTCCAGTCAGCCACGGTCTTTATCAGACGCTACACGATGTTGTGAAGTATTGTTTTGCTCTGTGCAGCAGTTTGAGCATTTTGATTGTGATTGTTCCATGACTGACTCCTTACCTGTGTTCTTCGCTTTCGACTGTTTCTAGCCATTAGCCCCAAGCCTGCTATTTGGTTTGTTGTCTATGTCCGTTCCAATATTAATTGTTGTACTGAATTTATTTCAATTTCTAACACTATTTATCCACTGCTGAGTGTCGCTGCGTGGCTAATGTTTCTTTTGTTTGTGTTTTTCAGTCAATAAAAGCATATATGCACGTCTGCCTCCGGAACTATTATTCAAAGAAAGAAAAAAAGGACATAAAGCAGAAATGCATTGATGCATAAAGATGACATATTTCCATTTTTTTGTGATCGCTCCTGACTATAAATATGTAAAAATGGGCGCTTTTGTTTCCATGCGTTTTTTAAATATGCGCAAACAAGCACTCCCCAAGCTTTTAAGCTTCTAAAATGTAAAACTGGGGGTGTTTATATTTGCGCAAATGCATTACATAGCTATTCAAAGTGTCGCAAAAGCAAAAGTAAAGGCAATGTCATATCAACGAATGGCTGATTTGGTTTTCATCACCAAGCAATATAAAGGTTTGGTACCGGTGATGTTGGGGTCTTTCTTCTGTCTCCACTGAGGCACAAAGACGGTGATTTCCCTGTGACCTCTGCGCCAGAAGGCCTCCACGGCGATGGCAATGCCACGGCATGAAAACACTCGGTGCAGTCCGTGTCTGGTGAAAAAACAAGAGGTCAAAGGTGACGATCCGTGTGGACAAATACACGAAAAGGCAGCTGTGGTTAGAGAGATGAACTTCACGTTAATGGTTCCCATTAAAGGAACATACCCTACTTTCTAAACACACTTGCAGAGTAGGGCTGCACGATTAACCTTAATCGCATCGATATCGAGATTTAAACTCCCGCGATAACCAGACCTCAGGAGGCCGAAGTTTTTCCTCGGACATTTGAGTGACATACCTACTAGCCAATCAAAATGGTTGAATCTCACATTTTTGGCTCTCAGGTGGTAAATTTTGCGACTGAACTTCGGCAGATGAGAGAAAGTTCGAATTAATAACAATTACAGTTATTAAAAGTTATCAAAAACAAAGAGAGAGACACTGATGACAGAGGAATGGAGAGACAGATCGAGAGGCGATAGTTGGGAGGAGTGAGACTGAAAAAAATAAGAGCTAAATAGTCCAAAAACCTGTCCAAAAAGAGAAAGGATTAGAGAGAAAAGAGTTTTTTTCTTACAGACTGGACAGATTCTATTCTATTCATTGTACCCACTCGGAGATTAGACCAGCGAGTCTGACATGTTCTAAAACTGCTCAGGATATGTTCAGATTAGCACCTGTTGATAGATTAAAACTTTTGAATAGAGGGAAAATAGTCTTTTAGTTTTGTGCACTGCAAAAGTAGAAAATGCAAAAATCGCAATACTTTTCAGAAAAAACAAAATCGCAATCAGGTTGTTTTTTTCAAAATTATGCAGCCCTATTGAAGAGGCTTTTAAAAAATATTACCTTGATATTGAAAATGACATGAATAAAGTTTAGTTGTCAATGTTCGTAATTCCGGCCTTTACTTTCTCTTCTTACAGTTATATTATAAAAAACAGACTTTATGGAACTAAAAACACAACACGTACCTACACACACACGTCTTACACTCACTCAAACCACTACACAAAATGTACAAACACTCATTTGTGCGCGCACACACACGCGCACACACAGCTGAACCGCAGAGGGGTCATGGGGAAGTTCCCCCCACAAGAGAAAGTTATTTAAACAGGAAGTGTTACTAAATTAATACCAACTGACGTAAAATGTAAAACAACTTTCCCAGTCTGAAAGTATAATACAGGCAAATACGCAAAAAAACTCAATTTCTTCCTTGTAATTCTGCCAAAAGTACAGCAACCGAAAAGTTCCCGTGGTTGATTTAACAAAACAAATTAGTTTTGTTACGACTTTTTACACCGCTAATGACGGCTCGGATAGACATTGCTAATGGACGTTTGATTAAAGGAGTCGCACAAACAGTACTATACAAATTGTGTCGTCGTGTTGTTGCACGGGAATCGTTCGGTATTTGAGAATGAAAGTGCGTGTCCCGTTTTAAATCAATACCAATACAATTTTTGTCCCGTATTTTCCTTTTACCATTTTTTAAAACTGCATCTCAAGCAAATCGTCTCACGCATTATGACGCTGCCTCCTTTCGTACTTTTGATTGGGTAATACTCAAGGCCATCGTTAGTTTGATTGGTCTTCAGTGAAATGTTTAGTTAGGAGGGCGGGTCTAGTCCTGATGTCCCCGTCAGGTCACTACGGATTTTAACCTAGGATTTTAAATTAATAATAATAAAAAAAATATTACAATAATAAATTCTGATCGTCGAAGCACATTTTTCAGTTCATTTAAAAAATGCCGGACAAGAGGACAACCGATGATGCACGCAATAAGCAATTCTTTGCAAAGTAAGTATTTTGTTTTATTATTTATAGAAAATAATGAGCGCAATATTTAGGTAAGACATGTATGTTTGTTAGGACACGAAAGATCGATGAAAACTTTTAATTTGCCTTGCAACTAGCAAGGCAAATTAAAAAAAAAAAAAAAATGAATACAATTTCAGAGCTCGAGTCTCAGAACAGTGTGTACTGGCAGAGAGAATAATATAAAAAAGGCAGATGCTTCTCCCCCGTATCTAATCTCTTACTTTATATAGTTATAATGCAAATTTTGCCTGTAATGTAATCAAGATCACTAAAATGTAATGTCCATTTTTTCCTCCCAATATCGGTGTAATACCAACACCGTTTGGACACTAGAAAATATCATGATATGAATTTTAACTCCTACCGCCCACCTACTACCTACCGAGGACAAAGCTAAATCAGAAGTGAAACTCTTGATTAAAGTGTCTTGGGAGGAAACGCAGCCTTTACTGTAAGACGGCGTCCAAACTGAGGCTTACGAAACCATGGAGATCTTCTAATATCGTAGCAGATCGGCAGAGATTCTGGGTAACTGCACGAGCAAGTCAGTTCAAAACTACGAGGAGATGTGACTGAGACCAGAAACGTGCCATCTCTGCGTAAAAACCACGATTACGCAACAATGTATTTATAATTTTATACTTGGTATACACTTACTTGGTATAATTTTAGTGATAATAGTTACACTTAGTATAATTTTAGTGATAAAAATAATTAGTTCAAAGGCTGGTTGGGTTTTTCCCTAACAAACATGGATCTCAACCAATAAGAATGAATTCGATGAGAAATAGGCTGGACAATTCATTGGAAATTGCCATTCAGAACTTATAATCGATACATTTTTTCCAAGCAATTTATTTCAATTGCTTTTCCTTGATAAAACACTACTGTGTGTGTGGAGTCACGTGACCCTGATCCGTTCCGTTATGTTATTTCGCTGATGTTGATCATGGAGAGCTTAGACAATGAGTAACCAAAAAAAAAAAAAAAAAAAAACGCTGTCTCCGTCGTCTGGACACATTTTGGCTTCAGGAAGGATGACAGAACAAAACAGAACAGTTTGGGTGGAAACATTGTTACCTACTAACTTGTCATAGCCATAATCTTAACACCAAAGAACAATGGACACGTTTCATTTTTAATGACTCTTTTTATCCCAATTCATTTTTATCCTAAATCCTAATTGTAATAATTTGAGTTTGTAAGCGCTATATAAAATAAACTTGAACTTGTATTAAGAATATATTGAAAATTATTTATTTAGCTTCCAAATGCGCAAGTTACTTATTTATTTTATTTTTTATTGGAGAAACTGAGGGTATAAACACATTTAGAAAATGATTGTTCACAGTTCGTTATCGTGTTAGAATCTTCAATTAATCCAGATTTTGATGGGCCAAATCCCACAGCCCTACAACAAATACTTCTTTTTTTGTGTTCATCTGGATGATGCTGGATGAGGTGGTGTGCTCCTGCCACCAGTAGAAGATGGTGAGGAGAACGTTAAAACTGTGAAAAGCGCCTTGAAGGATGACAATAAGTCTGATTTTGTGAGATAACTTCAAAACACAATCTCCCACGATTCACGTCTATGTAGTGAAAGCCCACGCTTTTTGGTTGAGATCTTACAAATAAACAAAAAAAAACACCTACCCAACCATGTCTCCCCCCAAACTCCCACCCTTTTCTTTTAACATCACTACTGAGCAAACTTAGCCGTCTTTCCCCGTTCCTCACACTTTACACCTCCGTTTCCATTCTAGTGATTTTGCTCTTGAAGAGCGTGTGAGAAGCGGCTTGTGTGAGGAAAGAGAGAGAGAAAGAGAGAGAAAGAGAGGGGATTGAGGGCCATTACACACAGATTACTGGAAGTCGTCAACTTTGACCTTTACGATTCTCACAGTTAAAAATACCATTAAATTCACACACTTTTGCGTAAAAGCATTGATCATGGTATCCTTTCAGTGGTTTTCTTGTTTGTGTCCACATTCAACCTGAAACACTCGTCACATTTAAAGTTCATTGATAACAACATCATTTACTGTCCGTCATTCGTTTTTATCTTCAATGGAAAACAAATAAAAGAAACGACCATGAACTGGATATCAGATACGTTTTGAAGCCAAATAATATTGTAATGCTCCTGCGAGGTTCCGGCCTTTTTTTTTCTTTCGATTTTGACAATCAGGAGTAATATTTTACGTTTATAATTATTTTATGCTTACACCCTATAGCCCCTTTCACACATACACACTTACCAGTAAATTACTAGTAAAATGCCAGCATGCGTTTCTCCTTCATTCTCTCCGGCTCTGCTATCTGTCGCTCAAGGCTATTGTCTTTTTTCGAAGCTCTGCTGGTTTTGCTTTCAAAGGATTATGAAGTTTTTAAATTGGTCACTGAGCGCTTTAGGAAAATATTTCCCCAAGAAGGAACCTCACGGGGAACCAACCTGATCTCATGGGACACTCACTGCTGAGTGTGTCCGAGACTCAGAAGATTGATTTATGTTTTGGCTTTTCACCGGACTCGGGTTCGATGGACTAAATAGTAACATCTCAGCCACACAGAGGAAGGACGGAGACGTGCGGACAACATCGGGAAGCAGAGTGACCGTGGGCTGCTAGGACTACAGGAGATGTCCACACTTCTCCACATTGTCAGGAACTGAGTCATGATTGATAATGATTCAGAAATTAACCATGAATCTGAAATAGTTTTTATTGGCTTTGCATTAGATCTGTAATCCACACCCAACCCCTCCAACCATGGCTGGCTAACGCAGGACCAGCTCGGGCTTCTCTTCCAAGGCCATCCTGACAGTCTTTAATGTCTGTTGGGAGACTGATTGCAAGATTTGACAAATATTGATAAGGACACTCACACGGCTGCTAAACACTTTGCCTTTTCTGTCAAATTCCTCATGTGTGTCAAAAAAAAAAGTTTCCAGCGCACGTGACCTGTGCGTACCGTAGTCAAATGAAATGCTCTGCAATGCTGACTTTTTCTTGAGGAAGAAAAAGTTGGCGCCGCAGATGGCTGCCTCGGTGGTTGACACCAAGACAAATTCCTAGCTCTGTAAACACAAAACCTGGCATAAATCTGATTCAGATTTTTTTTTAAATGCCCGTAAATTTGTTCTAGCAATTTACCAGTAAGAAAAGCTGTAACATTAATAAAAATGCCAGAATGAGCATGCAGAAGTTCAGAACGCGCTGACGTAACACAATAAAAGTAACAGAAATGACTTTCACCTGGAACGACAACGAAATTAAACCGCTTCTCATAATTCGCCTGTGTGAAAGGTGCTTGTGTGAACAGCATTTACCGGGAAAGTCTTACTGATAATTTTCCAGCAATTTACCTATAAGGGGCTCTAAGTGACCACTTTCGTGACATCACATGCGCTGGGTGGGTGTGGCAGATGTTGCACCAGGTGATTGTCGGATGTTGTCTGGATCGCCACGGGAACCACGGCTTGCCGTTTAGTTTGTTTTCTACTCGATTGTAAGTTTGAATTGCATTGTTCTGCTTTTCTTTAATTCATTAGGTTTGATGTGTTGATTTATTTCATAAGAAGCGTTTGTGTGCTGATGCGTTGTATTTAGGCGGTTGTGTAGACTGTTTGCACTCTTGGTAAGCGTATCGAGGTATGTATTTTTGTTTATCCTTATTGTTGCTGTATGAGCGTATGACTAATCGTTTTTTTTAGTTGTCACGGTGTTTGAAAGCTACGGCGAATAAACTCACTGCACCTGTTTGAGACTCATCCGAAGTTTTTTTGGAAAACCAAGAGCAGCAACAGGGGCTGTTATCTGTTTTCACAAGACAAACTATGATCAGTCAATAAAACGAGGTCCGTCAAAATATTGATAAGATTCTAAAGTTTCATCTGAACCTGGTTAGTTTCCAAAAGACAGTGGGAAAAAGGGACTAGTTTGATTCGTAGTGAAGCGCGATTGATGGATATTAGCGTAAAACGATCATGAGCCAAAGAAAACGGAGGAATACACTTCGGAAGGAAGTGATGTAACATCTCAACTCATATCCCGAAAATACTTTCAAAACCAACCAAAAACGACAGTAAAACTTACGCCATGGCTACGTTACTCCCATCAATGATGACGTGTCGGAGATCGAGGCGGCCCGGCTCGTTCTGCAGGACGAGTCTGTATGGGGTCCGTAGCGACTGGTGGAATCGTGTTAACCCGGTGAGTGGTGCTGGTTTCGGCGCCGCTCTCCCCGGCAGAGTCTGGTAGGAGCATCCGGGTCGCGTGTCGACAGAGCGGAAGTGCGGACCCTGCGAGGCGCTGCGGAGGCTGGTCACACTCTCAGTCCGCACCGGGACCATGGTCTGAGAGCCACCACGGGGCAGGTAATCACACTGCTTCAGATCCAGCGTCTTCCCCCTCCGCTCCGTCTCCGTCAAGTCGATCTCTTCGTCGTCAATAACGATCACCTCGTAAACGTCGCTGTTCCTTTTGAGAGTCGCAGAAGCCAGAGGAACGTTACTCTTCTGACTCTTCAGGCTCACACCGTTGCTGCTCGGCGGCCGGATGTTCTCCTTGCACTTGGCGTCCTCTCGCATCAGCAGGCGCTCCTTCTCCTTGAGCCGGACGCAAGGGGCGGTGGATGCTGGGGGCAGAGGGTCCGGGGTGCGAGAGGGGCGCTGGACCCCCGCCTTGACATGAGTCTTCTGTGTCTCTTCCACGATTCGCTCCAACAGCAGGAAGGTGTCCTCCGTCTGGCCCGTCTCCTGCACCACGCGCTCCACCACCTCCTGCTGGTAGCCCATGGTCCTGAAGAAGTTCACCAGGCAGCGGAGGTTCGTCTCAGGACTCACGGCGTCTTCGTTGGCCACTTCGGGAGAGCTCAGCCCAGCTTTCTCGCTGGACTCGCATTGCTCTTCTTCTCTCCGTTCCAGCGAGTACTGCCTCTTCGTGTCCCTGGTCTCGCTGTCAGAAGAGCGCCGCTTGTTGCACGGCCGACCATTGACGGCCACCGCAACACCGGAAGTGCTGGGAAGAACCGAAGCTTTGTCCTCGAACGTGGCATCCAGGATGCGGTTGGAGAGGTCCGTCACTGGAGTACTGGTCTGAGACCGGTCTTGGTCCAGGTCTATCACAGTTATGATCTGGGTCGGACTGTGGGCCAGGCCCAGCAGTTCCTGTTTGAGAGCACTGGGGAGCAGAAGCAGCTCCATGGCGTATTTATCAGCCCTGTTCTCCACAAAAGTCTTAAACGTGCGCTTGACCACCGGCTCCTTGTCAGCGGGCACGCTTTGCTTCTCTAGGAAAAGGGCAACAAACTGCTGGACACGACTCTGAGCCATGACCACCGCCTCAGCGCAGCCCATCAGCTTGAGGCGACCGGGTTCCTGCACCTGCACCTCTGCGCTCGTGTCCCGGAGAAGCCGATCCAGGAAGAGTCCACGGGCCCCGGCGAAGATGCAGTGCATGTCCACGGGATACCACTCCTCCTTCTGCAGCTCCGGGTCGCACAGACCCTTCACATACTCCTGCAAAACAACACGGGCACGTCAGAACCAGACCAGTCAAGAGTACCTGAAAGTCCTACTTGAGTAAAAGTCATAATGAAACCGCAGAGAATTTAGGCTCAAAAAACACCAAGGAATGTAAAAAATGACTGATTTATGTGGTTTTATTTCCTAATATAGAAATGAAATTAAATTGTAAGTTAATTTGTTTCAAAATAGCAGAACAAAATAGATCAAAAATAGAACAAAACGTCAGTCTCAGTCAAACTTAAATCTCCAAAAAAGTGCAAACGCTAGTTATTTTGATTTAGCGCAAACATAGCATGTAGTACCTTTAGCATCCTGCAGATGGCGATATCGCCTCACACGACCAAAAAATTAACTGCTAAAAAAGATGACGACTTGTCGCACAGAATCAAGTCCAAGTTCAAGTTCAAGTAGAGAGTAAAAGTTATTTGTACTTGCACCGAGTATCAAAAAAATAAAGTATCTAAAAACACTCAGGTAACAAAGTCCACGGACCAAAGGAACCAAAAATATAGCCTACATGATTACTCAAATATAATTTTCAAGAAAAAAAGTTATTAAAGGCAAATCATTTTAAAGTTTAATCATTTAAAGTTGTGAAATTGATTAGAAACACCTCTCATTCAGAAGAGAATCACTGCACCACGGGAAGTCTTGTGAGTTTTGAACTGAATGGAAGTGATGGAGAAATGACTATACGCTCCTGCTTCCGGAGGACTAAAGGTGAAGGTGGGCCATTCTGACACAAGCCTCTGACTGAGCAAGTTACGGTAAAAGAAAGACCTTACGCAATACCAGTAATGACGGCGCGTTTAAAAGCCACGCTGAGCAGTAACTAAAACCGAAACTGAATTGGCAGGGGGACTCCTGTCATGTCCTGACTAAGCAAGCCCAACAAGAATTCCAACTAAATTATCAGCACTTCTGCTTCTTTAAACTTAACAAGTTCAAGTTCTGAGCATTTGTAAGGTGCTTTTTACCGTTTTAACTGTCTCAAAGAGTACGCTTTAATAGAGACAGGGTGAGACATTATTATTAGAGAGAAAAAAACTTAAATTTGCATCTCAGTGCCTTCAGACACAAGCAACTAATTGCTGGACAATTTGTTAAAACTTCCTGAATGGTCCAGATTTACAGGAAGTGCACGTGGTGGTGAAATAATCCAGCGACTGACGTTTCCTTGTTCTGTTTTAACAGTCAGGATATTCCACGTTTAGCGTAACTGCTGCTATAATTTCCTTATTAGATTTAAATAGAACTGCACTGAATGAACAATGACACTGAGTTCTAAAAAAAACCCACGTTTTGTTTCTTTTTAGCACATCAGCAGAAAACAAGTTCAGACGTTTCTCAGATAATTATTTTACGATTAGAAGTTTGTTTAAGGTTCTTCGAGTTACTCGAGGAACATCACGTGATCACCTGACGCTGGAAAAAAGCCACTGGGAACCACAAGGGTAAATCACAGAAACATCTTTTCAAGTCAAAATAAAACCTTGAATGAGTGTGTTTGTGTACTCACACACTGATTAAAAACATGCATGATAAATTTATACACACATACATTCATATAAACTTAACGATTGTATATATCATATCTTTCACATGTACATATGAGATATATGAAATATATCTTGTGTATAATAAAATTATATGTGTATACTGCATACACACACGCACGCACACGTATGACATACATTTACACACTCACCTATATATGCTTTATATATATATTTATATATATATATATATATATATATATATATATATATATATATATATATATATGTATATCATTCCTGTATAGATACACTGACAGACACACACAAATCTTAGATGCGTCCGCCAAATAAATTGACTATAAAGACAAGTTATATACGTACTAATATGCTCATACACAGATCACTTTTTGGTATAATAACATTCTATAGGCTGTGTCATTCTTTTGCGTAAACTTGTCGGTGTTTTTCTTTCTTTCTTTCCTTCTTTCTTTTTAATTAGATCTGTCGGCAATGAAGAAAAACGCAGGTGTCAGAATTCAACTTTGGACATGACGACACGTCTCGCGGCTAAACGTCTGGGTAAAACGTTGCATTCTTCTACACATTTAGTTCGTCTACTAGGAATTCTTGAAACTTGTTTCGCATTACCTTGGCTTTGGACACGTCTTCTTTCTTCCCCTTGAGCTGGAGCCAGATCTGCCTGGACGCTTTACTCCCGTGGGCTCCGGCGGGATCCAACAGTCCGATAATGGTAAACGACACCTGGAAGACCTGCTCGACCTTCGCCTTGCTGCACTGGAGCTCGGCTTGCTTGTCTTCGTGCACCGCGAACTCGTCGACGGTGAGCGAGTCCGGCTGGTCGCTGGTGCCCGTCGGGGACTGTCTGTCTCCCGGCGGCTCGACGCAAGACACATCGGTGATCCGGACGAGAGGCCGCGTTGTTGACATGTTTAGTTTCGCGATAAATTACCAATCCGTGTCGATCGAGACTTGTTACTATCACAGATACCGCGTGTAAAAGGAATCGTTTAGCCCCTTCATGTTCTTGTCTCTGGACGCACTAATAGCGCACCAGTGTCGGTGTTTTGGCTGTACTAGTCTGGATTAGCCTGCTAGCCTAACACACCACCGTCGCACCCGGAAACCCCCTCTGACGTCATCAACGGACGACGTTTGTTGTACAACTTTGCTTTGATTGCGGTCTGTTGCCTGGAAACCGTGTTTCAAAAATTCGGAATCGTTTGTGTAATCATTACAAACCTAACAAAGCGAACTCTACGGGTTTCTGAAGTAGAAAGAATCACACGTGTTGTAAGGCCAGTTTATACGTCATTTCGTATCTAATCTCCAAGGTAATGACAATGTAATAAACATTGCCAAATCTTCACACTCTTTCTATGGGGCTTGTGTACAATATTTGTTATTCAGAAATTGATTTTCCCCATTTGAATACAATTAACAATTAAGGTGCAGCGTTTTGAAGTTTGGAACGGATTAGGCATTTTAATTATGTTAAACAAGGAAAATTGATTTGATGTGCTGGTAAATTGAGACAATCTCGACCAGAGAACCATTTAAACTTGTAGGTCTCGCCACTGCTGTTTAAACATATTTAAATTAATTTACTGTAGGTTTAGTTATTTAATTAAATGTATGTTTTGTGCACGGCATTTACACACACACACACACACACACACACACACACACACACACTAGTTGTTCTACTCTGTGATTGGTTGGGCACCAATCCACTAGGCGTTTCCTGTTTTCAGGCCCTGAGACCCAGAGATTTAAATCACACGCTGCATTGTTTAGCATGTTAAGAGGAAATAAACAACTTTTATTTCTTTTCTCAAAATGTTGACAAGCCCATTAGTGTAATGATTTTATAAATTATTTAATAATATTCATTGTGTTACGATTACCTCTATTTCTCACTCTCACACACACACACGACCCCGCCATTTATAAATACGGGTCAAAAGCCAGTGAACAGAACGGACAGGAAACACTTCCTGAGTTAATGACAGTTAAAGCCGAGCACGAGAACACTTTATCCTCAGCGCTCAGGGACACGAAGTGTGTGGGCACGGAATCTGTGGAGGAACTAGAACAAAAGGCTGACTGATGTAAGAGCACAAGGACGTGAGAGAAAGCAGCGGCAGAACCTACAGCATTCAAGTCTCCTTCACTCAGGCCTTCACCGAAGACACCACAAAAGACACACACACACACACACACACACACACACACACACACACATTTTTTGGCACAAAACTGTAACTCCCACACACTTTATTTCTCAATCTAGCTGAATTATTCCTAGACAATCTTCAAAAACCTTCAAATGTTTCCATTATGTAACCTTGATTATACATTTTGTTACCAGTGTACAGATTAGAAACAAATGTTGCTCTTTAAGCAAAATCGAACCTCCTTTTAAACTCCAAGTGACCTACATCAAAAGCCTTTATATCACGTGTCAAACTCAAGGCCCGGGGGCCAGATGTGGCCCGCCATGTCATTTTATGTGGCCCGCAAGAGCTTAAAAGTTTTCAGTGTCTAAAAAGAAATACCAAAAAATAAATAAAGAGCGTGCGTTGACCAAAAAATACATTTCCCACAATTCCCAAAACCTTTCGAGTTTCGACTAAGGCAGCTGCAGCCGTGTTTCCACAGTTTTATGTTATTTTTCTTTATTCACTTGGACAGTTTGGTCCTTCATTAATGTAGTTATGTGGGTTTTCATAACCTGACAAAATCAAAAATGTCAAAGATTAAAGTTAGAGCAAGAAGCAAACTTGGGTTTTCTACGTAACAACAATTGTCACATGAATAGGTTACAATAAACAATGAGTTATTTAACATTAAGGAGTAGTTACATTTATTTTACATTAGGTTACATGTATTTAGTTACATCGGGCCCTTTGAGCACAGCCATTATGCTGATGTGGCCCTCGGTAAAAATGAGTTTGACACCCCTGATTTATATAATCAAACATTGAACGCGGAGGTACTGCAGGTTTAAGTTTAGGCCGCTAGATGGCGCGGTTTCTCTCTGCGGAGCCCGAAGACGCGTCCACGTTTACTGCCTTTCATCTGCAGTGAGTATTGAGCGAGATGCATTTCACAGATCGATATGTTTCATTATTTGGAGATCAGGGGAATACAGTTTTTTTTTATTAAAGTTCACACTGAGGCGATGTAGTCCAACAGTTCGGGAATGTTTGTCCATCCAGTGGGAGTCTGGAAGTAATGGCGGAGTTTTAACAGACCTTTAGCCGTGTGAAATTCTCCTGTCGATTTTTATACTGTAAATCTAAAGGCATCTTTTAAGCCAAACAAAACCAGATGCAAGGACAGAACAAACAGCGGCATGCTAATGTGACTCTAAGCCGAGCATTAGAATGGAAGCGGTGCAGTGCAGATGAATGGTCTCTGAAGCTGAAGGCAGCTGGTGGCCCCCGGACCCCGGGCCTGGACCGTCTCGACCCCAAACACATGGTCCACTTAAGCTTTGATTGGCTGAGCTCAGACTACAGCTGCGCACAGCACAGGTCAATCACAGGATCCAAGCTCCAGCAAATCCACCTTCAGTGTTCCACATCGCTCCAGGATTGAAGGTGATTTGGGTTGAGAATGCATGTAGAATACAATCCATTTAAATTGCAGAGTTCCTTCTGCGTGGTTTGTTCCAGTTCCTGTTTACATCCGGCAGTTTGCCTCAGTTTGACTATGAAGTTGGAGGATGGTGAACTCACTCTTTCTCTCTTTGGAATGTGTTGATTTGTGCTAGTAGATAAAAGCTTGAGGAATTTTGTGCCCATCCCGTAGAGGGCGCTATCTATAGCATACATGCACACACAGCTTATCAGGAAAGGAACCCGGAGCAGTGGTTAGGCATCTGGGAAGCAGATCGGGTTCAGTGTCTGAGTTCAAATATTAAAACAGGTTAAAAAAAAAATAATAATTACAGGTTAATCTGACTGGATTTTTGGTGCACAAGATGTCGAATTGGGGAACGTGAGATGGGCAGACGCAAGGTGTGTGTGTGTGTGTGTGTGGCAGGAGTGATGGACAGTCTGCTAAACTCAGCTCCACGTGTCGTCCAGCGGAGTGAGAAATAAATATAACACATAAAAGACACATCATGAATAATTAAACAGCCATAAATTCCCTAATCTGGCCGGATGATTTATGAATGTACAGTGCGAGACGGTCTCGGCCACACTGTAAATATTCATTTGACAATCGCTAAGCTCTATTTAATTGTGATTAATGGAAATGCATGAGCGCAGGACTCATAACTGCCTGCCGTTATTACCGACAGCCGGCTGAATGCAAATGTTATTCCGAGTAAAACAGGAAGACAAACTGTTTTTTAGGCCACTTCCCAAAATCCCAAGTTGTATTAATTAATCTGGGAAGTTAAATTCAATCTGTTTAAGGGCCAAAACCTACATAACTAAAACAAAATTATTTATTATAATTATTTATTTATTATTTGTGTAAAATACCCAGGTCTGTGTTAATGTTGAAAAAATATATATTTTTCTTATATAATAAAAGAATATTGTTAATTTACACAGTTTACGGACTGATGCTGAAAAGCATTCAACTGCTAAAAGCATTTTAATATTTTAGTCATTTAATAATTTAAGTTTGCTTGAACTGATGAGGCACACTTGTTAAAAGCTTCTGTGATATTCATCAGATGTAGATTATTATTTCAGCGTTGTCAATTTAACTGATGAATATCAGTTCAAGAAGTATCTCTTATCAACAAAAATGTTGATATTGATTTGAAATATCATATTAAATAACACAAAAATAAAAATCAATTCATAAAAATTGTTGGATTTTTTTTTGAAATGATACTTTTTAAATTGATACAAACATCAAACTTTTAGCTATAGATTTCATCCAAAATTTGAAAAATGGTGGCATTGTACTGACCGAAAGAGACGGATTTGTGTCTGTTTTTCTTCTATTGATACTTGTTCTGTCATCCTGAGCGACAGCATCAGGACCAAAAAACAAGATCTGCGATGTCACATCACAGTGAAACATTGTCACAGTTTGCCTTCGCCTCCATAGGTGTTAATCTACATCTGTGCTGGAAACAGTGTCTCTGGTCTATTATTAAACGAGGCTGGAGCAGGTATCCGATCTCATGAAGGAGAAGCTCTGCAGGGGCTGAATCAGCAGACATGCCTCTTCCTCCCCGACACACATTTAGAGCTGGCAACCGGGCCGGGCCGTAATTGGTGGCGATGCTGAGAATGGCACAGTGTTCGGCGGTGAGGGAGGGATGGGGAGGACGGTGTGTGCTCTCGCGCCCCTCACAGCAATTGCGCTGGTTAGGAAGAGCCGGACGCGCGCGGCGCTGCACACTTGTCAATGCGCGTGCGCCGCGGGGTCGCGCTCGTGCACAGGTTATAAACGAGCGCGCGCGGAAAACTCCACCGCGTTTCTATTACAGCAACGACAGGGTTTGCCATGTGTTAATGACACTTCGTTGGTTATTTTTGGACGTTTTACGTCACATCAGCTCCAGAAAGACTGTTGTTCAGCATTTTCAGCAACGGTTTACACATTTACGAACGCTATATTTAAGTAGTTGGGAAAACGTTACAATAGTCTCAAAAATATAAGTAACTTTTACTCACTTGACTACATTTTTGATTCAGTATCTGTATCAGTCTCAACGTAACTAGTAACAGTGAGTGTCGGTGCATGGTTAATTTCTTGAGCAGACGAGGTGATATTGCCATCTGCAGGGTGCTGGTGGTACTGGATGCTATTTATCAGCTATTTGTGCTTTTTTATTCTATTTTGTTCTGCTATTTTGAAACATTTAGGTGGTTACATTTCATTATTAGGAAATAAAATCTTATAAATGAATAGTTTCTTGTTTTTCCACATTTTTTGTGTTTGTCTTTTAGCCCAAATTCAGTAGGCGTAAAATATTTAAGTTTCTTTTTTAAATTTTATACATCACGACTTTTACTCAAGTCTTCCTGGAATTGGTGACTGGTAACTTGTAATAGAGTGATTTTTACAGTAAGGCATTGTACTTTCACTCAAGTTTTATTTTGAGCTACTCTTCATACCTGTGCCTCAATCGGGTAAAATGTATTCTTTCAACCAAAACCTTATTAAAATGTCCTTTTAAATAAAACCGAGCAGTGTAAATGTGCTTTGAATTATGTGTTTTGCTTGCAATAAAGCACAATAAAGAACAAAATAAAAGTCTTAATACAGTTTAAAAAGAAACCATGATTATTCAAGTAAATGCATTAATTATTGTGAACACTGTGTATTGTGCTTGAAGCAGCAAGCTGCTGTTAAAATAAAAATTAGTGGAAAAAAATGATTTAAGATGGAAATCATAATCACAATTAACAAGCCACAAATCAAAACTTGACAAGCATTTATAAACAAGGCTGGTTGACAATCACAAATAATACACTAATACAGGAAAAAAACCACAAAAAAAAAAACAACCTTATTTGCATCACTTACTTGGCGCGTTGTGGTAAGACCACTCGACCCGGTCCGGCCTCTGACCTCGGACCCTCCTCCTCAAAACACACTACATCCACCGGCCTGACGGCAAAGAGCCACAGGAGCCAATTAGCAGGAGCACTTTCACTCAAGGGTGGATGGGCTCATTAAGCATCGAGAATTCATGACATTTAACTTCTAAACACGGCAGAAAGCAGCCAGACATCTGATTGGCCGCAAAAATACAAACAGCTTCTGTTTACACTGAGACGTAGGTTAAAGCGGGTTGCACGGATCATACTTACCCGGCTGGATTTTATAGCACACAGATGTGCAGTTCAGATGATGGAGATTAATAATCTGCATGGCTCTTACACGCACAGTTAGCTTCACTGACCCACTATCGATCGGCTCGTGTCAAATAATGAAAGCCGGTCATGACCCGGTGCCGTAAAGGTTCTGTTGGACCCGGAGCTGTTGAAAAACACATTTAATTAAATAAAGGATTGATGTTTTTGTGAAGATCACTCTCTCTTTTTGTAAATCTTTTAGCTCAATTTTAAAACAAAAACTTTTAATTGATCCAAAAAAAATGTGTTTGATTGTAATAGAAGTGTAAGATAAGATTGGCAGAACATTACTAGTTTAACCCAGATGAAATTATTGGGTCAAAGGGTTAAATGTCATCAGAAGAACACCCTTGTGTTCGACTTCATAGTGACAAACAAAGTAGTGGAGTAAATTGCCTTAGTACATGTACAAAGTTGCCAAAAAGACTTAAGTGATGTAACCGAGTATTAAAAATAAAAGCAACGTTTACTCTCTACGTGACTACATTTTTATCTTTACTCCACTACATCTGAATGGACTTATCGTTACTCGTCATCTTGAATGGACAATTAACCGTTACTCTTCATACACGTTGACTCGACAATCGGCTTCTTTTTCTACAGCGGTTAATTTCTTGGAGAGGAGATATCGCCATCTGCAGGATGCTGAAGGTACTGGATGCTATTTATGAATTCAATCAGGTGAATTAGCAGTTGCACTTTTTTGAACATTTGAGTTTGACAGAGACTTTTTGTTCAGTTTTTATCCATTTTGAAACATTGGTGTGTTCAATTTTATTTCCAAATTAGGAAATAAAACCTATTAAATAAAGAGTTTCTTTTGACATTGCTTGAGCCTAAATTTAGTAGGAGCAGAATACTTAAGTTCTTTTAGAATTGGATGCGTTACAACTTTTACTCAAGTCTTCTTGGATTTGATGATTTGTAACTTATGGAGCAATTTGTTCAGTTTTCACTAGAGTATGCTTTTCACACTTTTTTTTTTGACAAAAAGTGACACTTTCTTAGTCTTTCACTTTCATCTGTGTGGAGTAAAACACTTGTGTGTTTCAGCTTTTTTGAATGTTTTGTTTTTTATGTGGGGGGTAAAATTCTAATCTGACAGAGATGAACCACGTCGTATATTTGTCACCAACAGCGTCTCCATTAATGATGTTCCGCACAAGCAGGAACCCGGGAGTCTGGATTCTACAGCGTTTGCACATTCTCACACCGCTGAGAGATTGATGTATAGTGTATTACGTCTTTGCATTGTTTGTTCAGTGTTTTAGTGTGTTAAAATCAGTGTAATTGTGTGAATCCTTGTGTGAAGTAATTACACAATTTAAAACACTCACTAAAGCTTCTACTACTGATCCATCCATTGGTCCACATCTCTCCTCCCAATTCCTCAAAAACATCTATTTTGCATCTTTACTTTCCATTAAATCTCGCCGTGTGTAGGTGTCGGGCCCCGGGGTCGCGTTTATTTCTGAATAGATGGCAAGCAATTAAAGAGACGTTCACCTAAGTGTCTCTGTCACAAGAATAGGTGCCTGCTACAGACTAACCGAAGACAAATCAATATGGCCCTGAGACCAAACCAGCAGGAGACGGTGAAGGAGAAAACAACATCCTCGCGTCTCAGCGCGGCGGGAGACCCGAGCGTGTGTGTTGTCTGTTTAAAGGGCGTTTAAGCAGCTTCTCTGATTCTTACGACCAGAATTAAGCTGGAGAAAGGAGCACTTTTTTCTGCTTTGCTATGAGATCAAAACCTTGATGTATGAGAAGGAGAGGCTGCTGCTAGATGAAGAACATTGAAATAAAGTGTGAGACAAGACCATGGTGTGTGTGTGTGTGTGTGTAGGACTCAGTTGCAAAGCTAAATGTCTACAATCTACTAAATTTATGAAGCACGTGGAGTTGCTTACGTTTTTAAGGCCAGACAAGTGTTAAATTAATGTCCAAGCTCCTCCCTCTACCAATAAGCTCCACCCCAAGCTGCATTCCCTAATTTTACTGTATAAAAATTAGTATATTAGTTGCTTCACACAATCTGTGTAGCATGTTATCATACTTGTTATTTTCTTATTTAATAACGTAAAACATAAAAAATTGGGATACATTTTAGGGCTGGAATGGATTAAGAGCAGAATTACATTTACACAAAAATAGTAACCCTGCAAATATAACCACTTTCCAGAATTTTCAGGCACAACACCCCCCCCAAGAAATGGGGATAAAATATCCCCCTAAAATTTTCCTGCAAATACTTCTCTTAAAAAACTTCTTTTGACGAACCTAACTTTCGACTAGTATTAATTTTCATGTTGTTTAACTTATATAGTATAAAATAATAATAGTATAAAAATGTATTTCTAAATGCAGTACAGAATATCTTTAGTGGAGGAAGGGGCTATAATTCCACTTGCAATGCCAATACATTTCGGCTTTTTACGGGTTTAGTTTCATTTTATTTCTTCCAGTGTTATTAAGCTACTGCCAAATGTCGTTACACGGCTAATATTATTTCTTTGTTTCTACTATTAAGACAATGAAAGCATATTTGTGTGTCTACCTCCAGAACCATTATGTAAAGAAAGAAAAGATGACAACCTAATACTGACGGGACCCGCGAAAATAAAAAAAATAGAGAAAAAGAGAATTGACGTGCGAGTGAATTAAAGTCCGACCACAAAACCATTTAAACTCTTATTGGGCATCTGATAGGCTCTTAAAATAGGCCGAAATGTATTTAAGCGCTAGTGCTGCTAAAAGCGGTAGATAACACACGGCACTTTCAAGCTTGGGAAGAGCAGGTACGGTTTAATTGAGAGTTAAATTGTGGCAGAGGCCTGAGGGAAGGAGCTGTCGGCTCCGGTCTGACCTGGACACGGAGGTGAGTGTATTAATACGCGGCTTGTTAATGCATCCGAGCGGAGGGAGAAACTGACCTTTTCTCACAGGAACTAAGAGACTCTAATTAGCTGCTAAAGGGACGATCAGATCAGCAGTTGCTCAACACAGAAATATGTAGAAAAACACCAGTTTGCTCTTTGAGACTCACCCACTCAAATCACAGACGTTGATAACATAAAAAACACATTCATATAGTAATAACAAGAGGCATTCATTCATCTGTTTTGTAAACTGCTTTTCAATTTATAGGTCATGAGCTAATGAAGACAATTTCAACTCTGCACCAAAATGCTGGACACACCCCCCCGGATTGCTGGCCGACCAATCACAGAGGAGGACAGACAAAGCCAATTATGGGCAGTTTTCTCAGCCTCTGAACATGAATGAACTTCGTTGCTCTTCTGAACAGTGTGTATTGAGGGAGGAAACTGGAAATCCAGAGAAAACCCACACCATCAGGAGGAGAACATGCAAACTTTCACAGTGATGTTTGGTCAGGCCTTGAACTATTTAAACGTATTTGTTTGTCTCACTGACTTAAAAAACCTTAATGAATTCAAAAGTCAACACAGGGACATGTGGGGGTCGGTCCTTCCTTTCCTTTCCCTTTTCCTTTTTCTTTCCTTCCTTTTTCTCCCTTCTCCTTACCTTCCCCTCCTGTCCTATTCCTCCACTTTTCTTTAATTTCCTCCCATTTCCTTCACCCCCCCCCCCCACTATTTGAACGTCTGACTCACTCTTAAAAAACATTAAAAACAGAGGAAACAACCGTTAATCCTGCCCTTTCCTTTCCTCCCTATCCCTTCCCTTCCACATTTTTGTCTAACTGACTCTTAAAAAACATTAAAAACAGTGGAAACATTGTTAAAATCAGACCGTCATCAACCAGTTTAGCGTTTAGTGTAAAAGCCAATGATGTAAAGTCCGGCATCACGAGGGACTGTTTCATACTGAAGCGAGAGTGTAGTGATGGAGTGAGTTACTCCCGCTTCAGTGTGAAATACTCCCGGCATCAGACGTCCCAGAAGAGCGGCGAGGACCTCGGTCAGAAACCAGGAGAACAGACACAAATGATCCCGTGTTGCTGAAGAAGTCCCCAGCTGCGGCTCCGCACGCGCAGAATAATTACACCCACTTCCTGTGCCACACATCACCGTCACAGAGTTAGAAATGAAGCCTGGTTATCCTCCGCTCACAGCTGTGCTCCTCATCCAGGTGATGCATCATCCAACACACGGCCGTCCTGAGCTTCACAAGGCCCAGGAACAAACAGAACCGCTGCTCTGAGCACTCATTAAATCAAAAAAACCCACCTCAGAATCCCTCCGCCTTCCTGTTTCTCACCCGTCTGACGCTTTCATTATCACGTCGGAATGCTTCCTGCTCCAAACGGCTGAAAAACACAGATGGAGTGTGTGTTAAATATCTGGGATTATTTAGTGGTAGTGACTTCAAGATGTTTCAAAAGACGCCAATTAGTTTCAGGAACAACTCCACATCAGTCCGAAAAGGACAGAGAAGAGGGACAGCGGATGTTGAGATGGTGCAAGCAAGCATCATCCTCCTCCTTCCTCTCCTCCCATTACCTCTCGCTTCCATTACATTTATTTATTCCTTCCTCTCTATTTCAAGCCTATTTATGCCGGCGCGACTCCTCATTATCCGCCCGCGGCTCGGCGGGGATGACAGGGAAGGATCTCCTAAAAAGCAGAGCGAGGGATGACCCTGCCCTCCCTCTCATCCTCCTCATCTCTCCACGCACGGCTAAATTGCCTATTATTTCTGCATTTCGGGCCGTCCCGTGTCCCCTCTGTCGGGGCGTTAATGACGGGCGGATGCGGAGACGCTGACACTCAGACACTCATTAAACAGGGAGGATGCTTAACGCCGTGGAGATGAACAGTTTAAGACAACACAGTCGGAGGAAACGCGTACCTGGATGTCTCTGTGACCACACGACAGTCACGGCGAGGAGTCTTAATCAGCGCTCCTGTTCCCAAAAGTCACCTAAACACATCAGGAAAGGAGTTTTCCCCAATCCCAAGGCTATTTTAAGATTTTGGTTTGTTTAAGGTGGTTTTAATTGATGAAAATGACCTGATGCGGGGGGAATCTTTCCATTCATCTCATTTGTTTCTCTCTGTCCATCATCCATCTTGGTCATATCTATATCCACCTGCTGTCTATCTGTTAGAGTTATGATTTTGAATTGACATTTAAGTTCATTTCATGATCCATTCTCCAAGTGTTGGATTGTCTTTATTGTAGAATGTGATCAGATAAGGTTGTGTGGCCAGTTGTAAAATCATAATTTGAGACCACATGCTGATTTGGAAGGACAGTGTCTCACAAATCAGATTGATCAGTGAAGAGGTCTCAAGACGAAGCCTTATCCTTATCTGGACTGCATTCCTTTGTTTCTTTGTTCTGTAAATGACCATAAATGAATGTAGTGTGAGATGCTCAGAGACACATAAGGACACACTCTCTAACAGAGACAAACAGAGACATTGAGAGTTAGGACTGGAAAGATGTAGGAGAAGCAGCAAGAAGGAGCTTTTCCAGCTCCTTAGCGTAGCTTCTTAACTTAGCTTCTTAGCTTTGCAACTGGAAACCGCAATACAAGAAGATTGGAACAAACACATTGTTGTGTGTTTATTTGGTTCATCAAGAAGAAAGGTCCATTCACTGGGAAAAAACTGAGGCTGGAGTCCAATTGTGACCCCAACACTATCTATTTCTATCTGTCTGTCCTTCCATTTATACATCAAGTACGGTATCATATCCACCTGTCTATTTCTCCGTCTATACATCCATCCATCATACATCCAGGTCTGGCCGTCAATTCATCCAGAATCTATATGCGGCTGCCTATCTCCATCCACTCATCCATCCATCCATGCATCAGTCATGTACCTCTCAGTCTCTCTGATGACATTAATCAAATTCTTGTGGCTCAATTGCAGCTTATTAATAATGCATTACACAAAAGCTAAATAACACACAAGGCAAATGAAACACAGTGACTTTAGTTTTTTTCTCCGGGTCGTGAAAGTGCAACACAACACAGGAAGTAATTCCTGCTGCGTCGGTTCTCACTCGGGCCGTCCTGACCTGAACCGTCAGTCATCGACTGTAAATGCAATCTACAGTGACCCTCACGGTGACCTCTGACCCCTGCTGGCTAGTGCACTGCAGTCTGAACCTTCACAGTCAGCACTGTAAAACCACACGAGGTCATGTGAGGTCACACTCACTGTCAGATTCTGCATCATCATCTGAAAATATCTACTCTTTGCAAAATTGCCAACAAACTTTAAGCGAAACCGAGATAATATTAGAAATTGGGACGTGATATGTTATTATACAATATAACTAATGTTTATACGGACGTAGATTTCTCACAAAAGTTCAACGTATGATTTTTTTAACTGTAATGAAGGGACAGAATCTCAAGCAGAGACACACACTGTTTGTTCATTTGTAGAAGTGGCAATTGACCAAATAAGTGGCAGAAACTCCAGTGTGTGATTAAAAACTGTGAGCAGAATCACTCGGGCCTAATCAGCAGCCGGTCTGTTCTGCTTCTATTCTCCACAGTATTTCACCTCCAACACGGAAAGAAAACTTTTCTTTTCTTTTTCTGTAGAGTCAAATGATGAATTAGGCAATGCTGCTTTGCGTATCTCCAAGACAGTGGATTCTTACTTTTTTTTTATCCATACATTTGCATAAATTCACATAGTATACTCCAACATGTATTCCCAGATGCAATAGTCTGCTTACTGGGAAACTTGAAAAAAAAAAGGTTGAGGAAATGAGTCGGTCCCATCAGGATTTGCCTTTTTGCTATAGAATTTGAAACATTGAGGTGTTAAATATCATTTCTATATTAGGAAGTAAAACGTCTATGGCTACTTGCGTATTGACGTCTGTCAGTTACCTGACGGTGTATCGGACAGACTCGATTCGATGCTGAACTCTTACAACCGGCCAATGAACGGTCAAGTTCATGGCTGCATGAATTAGCATGTCACCTTTGAACCAGATCAGGTGGTATAAAAGGGACACGCGCACCATGCATATTATTCTGATTAATCCATGCATTGCTGATTGAAAGTAATTTGAATACTCTGATTGAGTAATTTTTACAGTAAGGTATCCATACTTTTACTGAAGTATGGTTATCAGCTACACTTTACACATCTGCCCCCAGGTGGCATGGCTTAAGGCTGCCCACTGCTCCGGGTTTGTGTGTGTAACTTCACTGAATGGTTAAATACAGAGCCGATTTTGATACGGTCCATAGTGGCCATAATTACAACTATTACCTTTCGTTCTATCTATCTATCTATCTATCTATCTATCTATCTATCTATCTATCTATCTATCTATCTATCTATCTATCTATCCATCCATCCATCCATCCATCCATCCATCCATCCATCCATCCATCCATCCATCCATCCATCCATCCATCCATCCATCCATCCATCCATCCATCCATCCATCTCTGTCTATTTCTCTCTCTCTAATCTATCTATCTATCTATCTGTCTGTCTGTCTGTCTGTCTGTCTGTCTGTCTGTCTATCTATCTATCTATCTATCTATCTATCTATCTATCTATCTATCTATCCATCTATTCATCCATCCATCCATCCATCTCTGTCTATTTCTCTCTCTCTAATCTATATAAGTTAAAAGGTTTAGTCTTACTATCTATCTATCCATCCATCCATCCATCCATCCATCCATCCATCCATCCATCCATCCATCCATCTGTCTGTCTATTTCTCTCTTTCTCTCTCTTTAATCAATATGTTGAAAGGTTTAGTGCCCACATTCAGTGATGGAGAGTGAATGGATGAACGGCCAACTAACCGTCCATCCATCCATTAGCAAAAAATGGGCCTTCAGAAGAATAATGTGGATGTGTGTGAAGAGCAGAAGTGAAGAGAATGCAGACGTGAGATTTACGAGACACGAGGTGGAGAGTTCAGATGGAGGGATGAAGTGATAAGTGGAAGAATGAGTGTTTTTACAGCAGCAGTCACAGTCGGGTGTTCGGCGGCGTTTAGAGTCGAGCAGGGACACGCAGCCCGAGGCATTTAACTTTTACAGCAAAGATGATAGAAGGGGTGTAAAAGTCTGTACACAGCTTAAACGATTCCCCATATTAAGCGCCATCATCACGCACACGCAAATCCGTCCCGACAGAGCGATGATTACACAGCAAGGATTGCTCGCACCCGTCAGTATTTCACAGAGAATGCCTGATGAAAGTGGTCGGAGTGGACGTTGTGCCGACGGATATATACCACACATTAAAAATGAAGGAGCTGAGGAACAGTGAAGACCTCGCGGTGGTTCCTCTTTGTCAAAGACACTGAGCTTTTCCTCACCTCCTCATATTTAAAGGATCTGTTTGTTTTCCCGGGTCACGGGGCGACCTGACATTACCAGCGCTTTCAGCAGCCACTCACAATACCTGATGACCTTTATAAAGTCTGTATGGATCACAACAAATATCTCACAGGATCCTTCACTCAGAGACTCCACGGGTCGTGGAATTCATTAAGGAAACCGCAGCAGGACCCGTCAGAATCGTACAGAAGCTTTCACTGGGAGCTTTTACTCACACTTTTACTTGGCAATGTCTTTCTGAAAAACACCTAGTGGCGTCTGAGGAGCATTTTAGGTTCTGTGTCTCGAACCCAACGTAACTCTGTGAACCGCAAGTCCAACTGGCCATAAATGCCCTTCAATAGAGAGACAGGTGACCTTTAAAATCAATAGTCACATTGGACATTGTGACAACTTAGTAACTTTGACCTCTGGACGTCAGTGTCCACTGTTGTAAATTACTTGAATAAATGGACTTTGCTACTTTTCTTAAGTATTTTTGGGCTACTTTGTTCTTGCACTGAGCATAACAAATTGAAGCGACTTTTACTCTCTCTACTTTTACATTTTTGATGGAGTTACTGTACTCTTTACTCCACTACATTTGATTGCTCACTTACCAATATTGTTATTGTGCACGACAAGTCTACGTCTTTTTCTACCGCAGTTAATTTCTTGGGTGGATGATATCGCCATTGATTATTAGGTGATATCGCCATCTACAGGGTGCTGAAGGTACTGGATGCTATTTATGAGCTAAATCTTGTGAGAATGAATAAGCGGTTGCTGTTTTTTGTAAATTTGATTTTATCCATTTTGTTCTGCCATTTTGAAACATTGAGGCGATACATTTAATTTCTTTATTAGGAAATAAAACCTCATAAATTAAAAGTTTCTTGTTTTTTTTAAATTGCTCTGAGAGGAAATTCAGTATGAGTAAATACTCAAGTTTTTTTTAAATCGGATTATTTCGACTTTTACTCAAGTATTCTTGGAATTGGTGACGTGTAACATGTAATAGAGTAATTGTCACACTAAGGTGCTTTTACTCAAGTATTCTTTTCAGGTCGAGGTCATCACCCCAAGGTCAAAGAACAATTGCATGCCTTTCAGAGACAGTTTGACAATTTGTTACTTAAATCTTGATGGAAAGTGGACGGCATCGCTGCTCAGTCTGATGTCACAGCAACTCGGCCCCGGACGAAGTAGTGGAGGATGGATGGATTTTATAATAATCATAAATGCAGACACACAGATTTCCTTCCATGGTTCGACTCGACGGTAAGTAATTTTCAGAACAGGTCAGGCCAATGCAAATGACCAATCCTGCGATTATTCCCAAATTCCCAGACACGTCTACATTCCCTGCATAATCGTCCCGTCTCAGGCTTCAGAGTAACGTGCGTCCCGTGAGAGCGCGTGGATTTCCTTGATAAAGACTGACGCTGCGACTGTCTTCCTCAGCGGGACACGGGTCAGAAGACGCTGTTCTGTTGCCCGACTCGTCCTGACAGGCAGGTGACAGAGATTAATTGCCCCTATATTGACGGACTAACTTGCAGTTCCTTATAGTCGGCTTCGCCCAAGTGCACAGCGCTGTTATTAGAGGTATAATTGCAAAGACATTTAAAGCATTTACCCTTTGGGGATGGTGGAATCCAATAAAGCTTTCATAAGATGAGGCGCGCACTCACACACACACACACACACACACAAACACGGAGGCAACAGAGGACGAGAAACCCTGTGAAATTGTCTGCATCAAGACAATAAGTGATTTATGGTGCACTACGATGGTGTATTAAAAACGGCGCGTACATATAACAGTCGTCCCACTAGAACAGCCGGAACATGTCTGCGAGCAACGTCAGGACTGAAATAAAACAACAGCATTACGCTTTAGGTAAACTTGTGTGTGTTTGTGAGTGTGTGCGTAATAACACATACAGTATGTAAAGAGTGCCTGAAAACCACACTTGAATAAAAACAAAGTATGAATACCATATTGTAAAAATCAATCCATTACATGTTACAAGTCACCAAATTCCAAAAAGACTTGAGTAAAAATGCCAAAAGTGTCCAACTTTAAAACAACATAAATGTACTCGTACCGAATTTAGACAGACTGAATGTACTCAAAAAACACCAATACATGTGAAAAATAAGAAACATTTTTCAAGAAAACAGGAAGTTTTGATTAATATTAATATAATTGTATAGAAATTAAATTTACCACTTCCGTTAAAATTACCGTGGTAGAAAAAGATGTGATTTGTCGCGCACAATCACAATGTAACGAGTAATGGAAAAGTGTCTATTCAAATGTAGTGGAGTAAAGAGTACAGATAATCAATAAAAAAAATGTAGCAGCCAAAAATACTTAAGTCCATTTACTCAAGTACTTTCTACCACTGCACAAAGGAATGCTGAATATCTACAAGTAATCTGAACCATAACTCAATCCTTCCAAAATAAGGTTATAGACCTGAGTGAGAGCCAGGGGTCACCAGAGGTCACGCCCTCGGTGAGTGGACACAAGGACACGACCGAGTTCAGCTCCAGCATCAGCGACACCTGAGAATGAACTGGAGATCATCCAGCCAGTAGAGTAATATATGGTAACTAAAGCCACTCGTACTGGTCAAACATCCTTAATGGACCGAAAGGACAGAGGGAAGATGCACAGTCCTCTAGTTTCTGTGTAATCTGGTTATACGGAGCGTCTTCCTCCGACCTTGTCGCTCTCTTCACTGCTGTCGTGCCTCTGACAGGACGTGGCGTTAATGTAATATACTCGACGCGTGATGGGACGACGAGAAGAGAACAGTGACGAGCAAAGGGCCGCGTTTGTTTCGCCATCAGCCGCACGATGAGTCGAGACAGACATAATCAATCAATCTCAGATTGTCAGCGCTTGTAGTTTTGGCCGCTCCCCTGGCGCAAAGGCTGTCAGATCTAGTCTCCTCCACACACCTTGGAAGGGATTGTAAGACAGTGATGTGTGTGTGAAGGGGAAAACAAGGCCACTTAAGGTCGGGGGCAGATCACCGATGTTGCCATGACTTCATTTGTATGGTTGTTTGTTTACCTTTCGCTTTTGCTGATTCTTTGAGTCATACTTCTCCTTGACCTTGGATGGCTTTAATCATCTTTTCAGGAAAATCACATTCGATTTGACAACAACAAGATTAAACTCACTCTATGCTGTAAATCTGAATTCATCACTATACACTGTTTCATGATTTCATACTGATAAGAACATAAATAAATTAATTGGAAATTCCTGAAGACAATGCGGAGTTGAACTGTCATACAAAATACAAATTAACAAGACACAGTTAAAATAGAAACACACCTGATTGTGCGGCAAATACAGCGTTGCAGTACCACATGCCGCCTGCAGGGCGTCAAAGTTCCACCATCTGTCAAACTCTGGCTCTGTGCAAAAACGGCAAAAATAATGATTAGTTCAAAAACAAATAGTTTAAAATCATTTAAAGTAGTATATTTTAAGTCCATTAGTGGATTTAAGTTAATGCCGTTTGAAACACACAGAAATATTTTTTCCAATAACAGTTCTTTTCTCTTATTGTTCTATGCACTGATAAAAAAAACTGAAAATCAATAGAGCTTTACAGGTCAACAAAAACTATTCTATAATTGGTATTGCACATAGAAATGGCTTAACATCTTTCAAAAAAATAACTGGGCTGAGTGAAAGCTTTGTAAACAGCAACACTGCGTCCTGCGTCAGGCTATTGTTGCGTCCTCGCTTGCCCTCCAGCTCCGGTGCAATGAGAAAAGTGAAGGGAATTCTCACCTTTACCCATCACGTCTCCTGACAGCAGAGTTTTCTCATACGCACAATAACAAACACACACACACACATTTCAGAAGATATGAGCGCGCGGGGAGAGAGAATAAGAGGATAAAGTCGTGCTGTCTGGAAGCAAAAACAAGATATAAAGAAGAGCAAAGAAAAAGTAATCTCAAACGGAATGAAACGCCGCTCGCGCACATTCTTCTCCGTGTTTTACTAAACGCCCAACTCCACCACTATGTGTTGAAGTGATTGTGCTCACTCCACTGGCCACTGACCGGAGACTCAATTAAATTGATGTGCTCACTACTGGGCCAGCGAGCCATCAGACCGGCTAATTAAACTACAAGCACTTAGCAAAGGAGTTAATGGCCTTCAATTATGAATGAGCAACTGAAGGCTCAATCAGAGTCGAAACCTTGGAGGTCACAAAGGGTCATCGACTTTCTCTGATTTCAACCGCAATAAGCCACAGAAACAGAGGGAGTGTTGGCAAAATCATCTAGAGACTAATTAAACTGTAATTAATCATTAATATTTCTAGAATTGTCTTGTTTTGCTCCGTGCTGATTACACACACACATATCATGAATGTCACAAATACATCTATTTCTCACTTTGTTAATTCTGGGTCATGGGAAGTGGGAGCCAATCCCTGCAAATCTGGGTCGGACGCGGGAGACACACCCTTGGTAGGTGGTTGACCAATCGCAGAGCGGGACACAAACACCTACAGGCATTTTTGGCATAGGTCTCCAATTCTGCTGAATGTTTTTGCTCTGTGAAACCGGAGACCCGGAGGAAACCCACTCGAGCACAGAGATCTGGACTTTGAACTTCCTGCTCATTTTGTCTTCCCCCCTATTTGAACAATTATAATTTCTGGAGGATGATTTGAGCTGTTCATGGCTGACATATGCTCGCTCCAAACTAGATTTATCAGGAGGCTATCAGAACGGCAGCCATTACTTAAGAACAGCTTGATTCCGTCCAGACGGACCAGAGACTGCTAGACTGACCTGGCTTAAGGTTGCTCGCCTCATTAGAGACGACCACCCACCTCCCTAAACTGAAGGACCCTTTAGTGAAGAAATCAATGGAAAGGGCTCTCCATCACATTCCTGGCCCCCACACGGAGCGGAGCAGCTTATGATGTCTAGAATGACACACTGTTACACATACTTTTGTCCAGAGGAGTAAACAGTACCTGAAAGCCAAACTTGAGTAAAAGTAAAGATACCTTACTGTAAAAATTACTCCATTACCAGTTACCAATTCCAAGAAGACTTGAGTAAAAGTGGCACCCAAAAGACTGTTTTAAACTCTAAAACACCAAGAAATCTGAAAAACAAGGAACTCTTTATTTATGCGCTTTTATTTCCGAATATAGAAATAAAATGTCACCTCAATGTTTCAAAGTGGCAGACCAAAATTGATAGAAAAAAAGATTAAAAAAATCAGTCTGTCAAATGTGCAAAAAAAATAAATAAACAAAGGCAATTCACGTTCACGAGATTGTGCTCCTAAATAGCATCCAGTACCTTCAGCATCCTGCAGATGGCGATTTCACCTTGTCCACCCAAGAAATTAACCACGGTAGAAAACAATGCCAACTTGTCACACGTAATGAGTAACGGTAAGTGTCCATTCAAATGTAGTGGAGTAAAGAGTACAAATGCTCAATCAAAATGTACGTAGTCAAGTGGAGAGTAAAAGTAGCTTACATTTTTGATACTCAGTACAAGTAAAAAGCAGCCAAAAAAAAAAGTCAATTTACTCAAGTACTTTTACAGACTTTTATGACAAATAAAAATCATTCATTACATAACTTGGCATTGTTCCTCCTAACGACCGAAGAACATTTCGAGGCACATTTAAAATAAAATAAAAAGCAGCATGAGTTTGTGAACACTGCAAATACCTCAAACAATCACCTCCAACTCATCCCGTCTTCCACTTCAGTTCGTGTGAGGTCATGGTGTTACAGGCTAGAGGAGGAAACACTTGCACCGTCTCTGAAAGCTTCAAATGGTCAGATTAAACAAGCACAGGACACAGAGAAAATCCAGACGTTATAGTGTAATCAGTACAAGAATGATTTATACTTGGGTGATCAAGATGGAAGACGAGTACAATCAGACTTATATTAAGCTACGTAGTAGAGTCCTACATTTAGCCAAACATGAAAAATTAAAGCACTTAGACTGATTTTTGTAGCCAAGTAGCCTCTCTGGCCACACGAGGGCGTGGCGAATTTGAATATAGGGGCGGGACATACACAGATCTGCAAGAATGGGGGAATATATGAAGAATTGTGAAAACACACTTGGGTGGAAACACAAAATACACTCCTTAACTGTGCGCATTTAAAAATAGTTTAAGAACTATTACAAGACAAAGACCCTGAAGGGAATTCTCAGTGTGTTTGTGATGGTTTTGATGATTTCTCTTCATCTGCGCTGCAAGTTTCCCTTGTTTTATCTCCCTTTTTTGAACTTCACACATCTGCAGTTTCCTCACAGTCACTTTTACATCTACAAGCATCTACAATCCTTGCATTTGTTTCAACATTTCTTACTTCTAAGAGTGGATCTGTGGCATCAGACTTCACGGAGGAAGGTTGTGAAGATGAAGGTCATGAATCTGAAGGTCAGGTGAAAAAGACGGCCGCCTGCCAACACAATTCACTTAGTTTGCACGTGTCACCTGCTGAATCTTTCCCAAACTGCCCGATTTAATTTCTGCTTCATCCTCCTCCTCTTCATCATCATCCTCCATCTTGTAGAAAGAAAGAACAGGATGAATCAAGACTGGCTATTAAAAAATGATTTCTTCAATAATTGTGGTGAACACTAAATTAAAATCATTAATTAAGAGCATTAAAATTGATTAAAGCTTTTAGAAACACTATGAGTCATCTGAACAAAGTGGAAGAACAAACTCCAAGAATCCTAATCCCAGTGAGAAGGTGTAAAACGTCCTGCTCACCTATATAAATTGTATACATTTGTATTTGTATCACGCTACTTGCTGAAATTATTTTTATACTCAAAAGTGCAACATAGGTAAATCCATATTCTGTACCGTTCTTTCATTTCTAGGTCACGGGGAGCTGAAACCAATACCAACAACTCTGGGCCTGAAGGTAGGACACACCCCTTGGAACGGTGGAAAATCAATCAGCAGTGGTGCAAAGTACTTGAGGAAATTAACTTTGTTACTCTACTTGAGTATTTTTCAGTTACATTGTACAGATTATTTAAAAAACATTATCAACATTTACTTCTCTAGTTTACTCTCTACTCTACTAATTTTTGATGGAGTAGATGTACTCTTTACTCCACTACATTTTAATTGACATTTACTATTGTCAATTGTGCGCAACAAGTCGACATCTTCTTCTACCGCGGTTAATTTTTGGGTGGACGAGGTGATAACAACGGATCGTGAACGCAAACTAGCGTTGCACTTTTTTGTTCTGCCATTTTGAAACAGAGGTGTTACAATTAACTTCCATATTAGGAAATAAATCTTCATAAAAAGGCGTTTCTTGTGTTTCTCAATCCTTGTGTTTTTGAGCCTAAGTTTAATAAGAGTAAAATACTTAAAATTAATACTTTAAGTTATCTTCAAATTAGATACTTTTCAACTTATATTCAAGTCTTCATGGAATTGGAGACTTAAGTTAGTAACAGAACAATTTATTCAGTAAGGTGTCTGTACGCAAGTATGGTTTTCAGGTACTCTTTACACCTGAAGAGAGACATCTTTTACTATAAAAAAACACACCTTTACTATACTTTTACTTTTAACTTTACAGTCATTTAGCTTATATCCAAAGTGACATACATTACAATTTCTTTTTTTTTTTTTTATCAAGTTTCTCCCTCGGAATCGAACCCATGAACTCGAACATCAGCGCTCTACAGAATGTGCTACTGGGTAAGCTATGTGCAATGATCCAGTCTCCAATTCTACAGTGCATGGAGACCCTGAGGAAACATGCAAGCACAGGAAGACCATGCAAACTCGACTGAACTCGATCTAGGCCATTCCTAAGCGTCTTCTACTCACCATGAGTCGACTGAGCCAAATCAGACCATTGACTCATTTATAATGTCAGAATATATACGTATATCATTTAGGGGTAAGAATGAAGTACCAGCCAGACCTGTCAGCTAACAGACACATATAACCAGCTTCAAAAAGCTATCATTAGATCATATTTCTGAATGAGCCTGGTGAAGAAAACACAATGGCTGGAGGATAAATCAAACGGCGGAGTTTCTCATCACATTAATGGCGAAGGCGGAGCAGCAGATCCCAGTAATTCAGGGTTTCTGGTAAACGACCTGCAAACTGCAATTACTGTCTGAAGCTGAAGACTCTGTCAGGAACATCACACTAGAGACACACACACACACACAACTAACTTCTCTACTCAGTTACACAGCGCTGGTGGCAAACTTTTAAGTCGGTTTTGGAGTCATTTTATTTTTACCTCCCAATATTTACAGCGGATAACACATGCATGGCCTTTCCTCTGATGTTCCTTTTCTATTCCCTCAGCATCAGCACCAGCTTCCTGGAGCAGATGATGACATTGGATGAGGGAGTTGGCTGGTCTCCAGGTGTCCTGGTGCTCCGTAATATTGTCACTCCCATATTTCACTCTGCCCGTCCCGCCGCCTGGTAAAGCAAACTCAATCACGGCAGAACCAGCGGTGTGTGCTTTCCAATCTCTCTAATGCACCAGGCCCGTGTTTGCTCAGAATACACGGCGAGCAGGCGGCACACGCACAGCATATTGTTTCTCTGTGGTGAATATACATGTATATGCATACAGGTTCTCTTGCGCACACAAGCGCACACACAATTACAACCATTCAAACTAAATCAAAGCATCAAAAATTAAGCATTAAAGTACCCATTCAAGTACATATACTACATATATATATACATATATATATATATATATACACACATATATATATATACATATATATATATATATATATAAAAAAATAATAATAATTAAACCTTTATTAGTCCCTCAGTGGGCAACCTTTTGGACACCAGTCCAAGTCCCCTACCACTGTACCACAACTCCCCTACATATGCATATACATACATTTTCATATGTGTATATTGAATTGAATTGAATAAAGGACTTTCAATTCAATTCAGTTCAATTCAATTTGAAAATTAACTAACATTATAAAAACACATTTAAAATTACAAACACAAATAGCCCTCACACACACTCTTGAAATGACGCTTGAAATCACACACACACACACACACACACACACACACACAAACACGTTAAGCACTATATATTCACACATATAAAAATGTGATTTTATTAGACCCCACACAGCTACCATTAAAAAAAATAGACATTTAAAATTAGAAACACACTAAAATTAGCCCCTACACACACACACACACACGCACACACACACACACACACACACACACACACACACACACACCTACAAATCTACAAAACAAAACTCGAAAATTAACACCCAAATAAAATTACCCATCCACACTCACACACTTAGTTACAAACACGCACACACGCGAAATACTCATTACACATATACACATAATTACAAACTCCTCCACAACTAACAATAAATACACACACACACACACACACACACACACACACACACAGATTTAAAGTTACAAACACGAACCCCACACACTCACTCTTACAAAAAGAAACTGTCTTAATAACTGTCTTAATTAATCGTCAAATTACACACACACACACACACACACACACACACACACACATGTTAATTAACTTGGGGACTCCGGTGATTCTGGGATGATTTAGCGTAACCTTGTCAATCAAACACACCTGGCCTGACATCCCAGCTGTTCTCCGTTTCCATGGGAACGGGGTTCTCGGTGAGGAGGGCACGGGCTGGAGCAGGTGAAGGCAGACGGTCAGTCCTGTGCGTTTGTTAGTCACCTTGAGATGACCAAACCTCACCACCTGTAGAATAAACGCTATAAATATGGGATCTGAGCCACCATGACTCCATCGGTCGGAAGAATCGATATAAAGTGAATGAGAGGCAGATCAGCGCAGTCACATCGGCCGTTAGTAATGAAATTAAAAACACTGAATGTCAAGGGCAAAATCGACGGAGTAGGACTGAGTCTATTTGCATGTAGGGTACGTGGAATAATAGGAGAAGCGCCATGAGAGAGTTTGGAGCTGCAGGGAAGCCAGTCTGTTAGTTTCCTCTTTACCCAAGCAGATGTTCTTACACCGTGTGTGTGTGTTTATCCGCGCTTGACCTCTGACTAAGAGTGAATCGTTTTGTGCTGACGACGCTCCCTGGAAAGGGAGTTTGTTGTTGAGTGGAAACCCGCCCTTATTTACACGCGCGCTTATACACAAGGACACACAGCTCACAATTCACCGTCTGTCTCTCTCTCCTTACTCACAAACTTGCTGCATGTCGAAATAAACGGCGCTGTCGATCATGCCGATCTTCTTGCTGTGAGCTGTCATGACGAGATAGTGTTCGGTCTATCTATACGTAAACTGACCTGTATCTTTAAACATACGCATGTCTGCCCATCTACCTAGACATCTGTCTATCAAATTGCCTCTGTCTGTGTAACTGTAGACACTAAGCACATCACCAACTCTCTACCTATATCTACTGACACACACAATATCCGTGTATATCTATACTGTACCGTATACAGTGGTACCCCAACTTACAAAAGGCTCGGCTAACAAACGTTTCAAGTTACAAAACACGTCTTTGAGAAAATTCCGTCTGTAGTTACAAAATGTCATCGAGATTTTTTTACTAAAAGCAATGGTTGTGATGTGGGAGGAGGTGAGTGGTGTGACGAGAGGAAGAAAGAAGAGAGAAACCAAGCAAGAGATAACAGAAAAATGTTGTTAAAAAAAAAACCAAAAACTTGTTTTTATGGTTAAAAAAAAAACAACTAACAAGCGATAGCCATCATCATAACCCATCATCATTTGTCACATTCTACATGGTACAACATGAAGTGAAATGTATTTTCCGTATAAAAATACAATCGTATAATAAAAAATACAAAATATAAAAAAAAAGATAATAAAAGATAAAAAGATAAAAAGATAAAGATAAGATAAAAGATAAAAAAGTGATAATTTTTTTTTCAATAACTGTCATGTAACATGTTATTTATTACAGTTAGTATATGTTATCATTTTATTAAAAAACGTGTCTGAATCTATGGTTTGGAACCAATTATGGCATTTACATGTTAATTCCGTCTCCACAAATTTTCATCTCTGGGCAGAAATTCATTTTGCAAGTGAGGGTACCACTGTCTAGTAGTATAACTATATAAATACTGTATGTATGCTATATAAAAACCTCATTATAGGACACAAAAAGTGCAGCTGACACAGGCGTCTGCCAAAGCCGAAAAGTAAATAAATAGTTTTGTGAGTAAGGATTACTACCACATCAAATATTTTTTAGCTTATAAGACATATTGTATGTCTCAATAAAAAGCAAAGAGACAGTAAAAAAGTTCTGCGACCTGAATCAATGATGCCGGCATAAGGTCTCAGCAGAAACAAGGGTTTCCAGCATCTCGGCTCTCGCACTCCAGCTCATCCAACCCATCCCAACCACTGCAGAACCGCTGCCCACTGCTCCGGGTGTGCAACTTCACTGGATGGTTAAATGCAGAACAATTTTGAATATGGTCCCTAGTGGCCATATTCACAAACTCACCTGACTTTCACATTCGCTTTAAAGCAAAAGTCAGAACATCAGAGGATTTCACCGATCTCACGCAGCCCAGATGTGCAGGAAGCAGACACAGCTGCTACTGAGAGGCATCCAGGAATAGAGCGAGGAGGTGGGTCACACCGCCGGGTCACTGGGCTACTACTCTGTGAATCGGTAGAAGATAGAAAGGCTGAGCAAGATGGGGATAGAAGGATCTGAGCCGAGGTTCGGCCCGTTTCTCGGCAGGAGAGACAGTAATTGCTCACGAGCCTTAATGAGTCCGTCGCCTCTTCATCCGGGAGTCAGACAGGTGGTCTGTTCAGTCTAATAGGGAAGAGACTGACCTCCGATGTGACATCAAACCAAGCATCTCACACCTGCAGCACCTGTGTGTGTGTGTGTGTGTGTGTGTGTGTGTGTGTGTGTGTGTGTGTGTGTGAGAGAGAGAGAGGGGGGGGGGCGCAAAGAAGAAAGAGTGATACAGAGAAAGAGACAAAGACAGAAATAGAGACAGAGAGAGAGAAAGAGAGAGAGAGAGAGAGAGAGAGAGAGACACTGACAAAGGTAGAAAA
>MU204410.1:8703124-8766823 GCA_017309775.1 Paedocypris sp. Pulau Singkep
AGAGAGAGAGAGAGAGAGAGAGAGAGAGAGAGAGAGAGAGAGAGAGAGAGAGAGAGAGAGAGAGAGAGAGAGAGAGAGAGAGAGAGAGAGAGAGAGAGAGAGAGAGAGAGAGAGAGTGGGGAGAGAGAAACAGAAAAAGTGATGAGACTGAGACAGAAAGGTGAGAGATCGGAAAAAGAGTTGGAAAGAGAGAGAGATATACCGAGAAATGAGAGAGGGAGAAAGAGATAGAAAGAAAGAAACAATGAAACAGAAATAAAGATGGAGAGATAGAGTGAGAGAGAGAGAGAGAGAGGGAGAGAGAGAAATAAAAAAAACAATTGATGAGACTGAGACAGAGAAAGGGGAGAGAGAAGGAGAAAGATGTAAAAACATAAAAAGAAAAAAAAAGAAAGAAAGAAAGAAAGGGAGACAGAAAGACAGGGACACGGAGACAGATAAAGACAGAGCTAGAGGGAGAGAGAAAGATAGAGAAAGAGAATGAAAGGGAGAGAGTGGGAGGGAGAAATAATTAAGAACAAAGAAAAAAAGGAAAAAAAGGGAGACAGAAACCTAGGGAGACGGAGAAAGATAAAGACAGAAATAGAAAGTCTTTAGAGAGAGAGAGAAAGAGAGAGAGAGAGAGAGAGAGAGAGGGAGAGAGAGAAAGAGAGAGACTGACAAAGGTAGAAAAATAGATAGAAAGAGAAATAAAGAAACAATGAAAGAGAAGAAAAGACAGAGAGAGAGAGAGAGAGAGAGAGAGAGAGAGAAAATCAGGCAGTCTGACTAAATTGATTTAACACATGCGTGGTATACAACAGTACTTTACGTTAATTACAGACAACATCCTTCTTCACCTGGACATGTAAAGCGTAGTTGGTGTTGCGAGCAGAAGCTCTGCTGATGGAGAGAGCTGTGATTCACGCCAGCAGAAAGCCCTTCCTCAACCGGCCTGCGTGTGCTGGAGGGTCTCTGTGGCTTCAGGACGCTGACGGTGGAGCTCATTAGCGGCGATCAGCGTTAGATAGCGGCTTCTCTCCAGCGCAGCGCTGCCACCCTGCACAAGCAAGTAGGGCACCACGCTCAGAAATGCCACTAATGCAGAGCGACAGACACCAGAGCCTTACTCACACAGCACCAGAGGCTTTCCCAGCAGACACACGCCGCCTAATAGGCCGACAAATACACTTGTACTTATGCACTGCGCTTAAATATCCAGCTATTACAATACATTAGAATAGACTATAGAGATACACACACACACACACACACACACACACACACACACACGACGACTAAAAAAAAGCAGCTTACTGAAATAGACTGCAACATATTTGTAGCTCTGTTTATATATGATCAACACTGTTGGATGTATGAATGGAAGGAAGGAAGGAAGAAAGAAAAGGAGAAAGGAAGAAAGAACAGAAGGATGAAAGGAAGGAAAGAAGAACGGAAGGAAGTAAGAGAGGGAGGGAGGGAGGAAGGAAGGAAGGATGGATAAATGGAAGGAAGGAAGGATGGATGAATAGATGGATTTTATTGTCACAATGGTGCAACAAAATTTAAGTGCATATATGTTCGTGTAAAATAAAAAAAATAATCTGGTATATTATTATTATTATTATTCTTTTTTATACTGCTTCCTATTATTAGTCATAGACATTTGCTCTTATATACATAACATGTATATAAGATATATACATTTTATATAATGTATATCATAAAATAAATTGATATACATAAAATGTATATCAATTTATAATTGAATAAAAAAATGTTTTTATTCAAAAGTTTATCCACGCATTTATGATTGAAAATTAATTCATGAACACGAAACCTCAACAAAAAGTTAAAACACAAACAGCAAAAGTTTTTCGCTTGTGTTGATTGTCATAACGCTATTGAAAAAAATTAAAAGGCAAATTAAATTCCTAAACAATCATCAAGAAATCAAAAATTAGGCATTTTGAGAACACAATTAATTCTTTTTCCTTAAATTTAGTACAAAAAACACTTAATATAAATGAGCTGATATGATTGATTGATAAACAACTTTAGATTTTTACCGGGCCAGTACGCTTGGCTGATCCGTACACACTGATTTCCTGGCAGAGCGAGTGGTTTTATCACAGACTGAGATAAGAACCATGTGACACACACAGGTGGCCGCCGCAGAGTGGTGGGCGTGGTTTGCCCGGCTACGTGAGAATCTCTCGGCAGGTGGGCCGGGCTGGGCTCCGTCAAATGAGCCGCCCCGCCACTCCGATTGGCCGCTCAACAGATGGCGTCACTGCTCTGCCCTACAGGAGTGGCCTTCTCCCTTTCCTCAAAATCCACCACAAGACCCCCGCAGCACAGCTTAATTACCCACGCCCTTCCCGCGCTCCGTCCTGCTGTCCCGAAGAGTCACCCGACGGGGCGAGGGTCCAGTGACTCAGTCCAGCCTGGAGCCCATCTGAGACGCAGGGAGGCTGGGAAGATAGAGACAGACACAGGCTTACATTACTGACCACACGCAGATGCAAAGTTCTGCTTAAGTGGGCTAGTGTGAGCAGCAGTGGGGAATCGGAGGAGGCTGGAGCTGGAGCAGAACAGATGGAGCGGCTCGAGTAGTGACCAGAGGCTCCGGGGTCCGCATGCCAAATAGCGTCCACTTTTAGGCTTCAAATATTCATTGGGCTCTTTGGAAACAGAGTTTGTGTCCCTGTAAATCGGCGAATTACAACCAGTGTTTTGTGGCCTTTGCGAGCATCTTGACTAATGAGTGTCTGGACAGCTCATATGACCACACGGGGACTTCCAAGGTCTAAATGAGTCACATTAATAACACAGTGATAACAGTGATCGGCTCGAGATGACCAGAGGAATCTATTCACAACAGCACATCTGACGGAAATATATTTACTTACTAAGAAAACGTCCTGGAGTTGTTTGTCCGCAGCTAAGGTCACCAAAGGTCACCACGGTTCGACTGATGATGTCACTTGCCGTTAGCGAAAACATCCCCCTGCTGTTCAGACTCCCCAGAGGAAACTGAAAACATCAACAGACAAAATAAAAGTCAGCAGTTAATCTGAACACAGTAATATTCAGTAACTGATTTGTCAGTGTAAAATCAGCTTTTTTATTATTATTATTTAACAACAAAGGCAGGCCAGCTAGTAAAGACGCATTCTATTAAGCCTCCTATGATAATTCTGAGGAGGAAACAATAAGGATAATGATGTTTGTGCATGTGATTTTGATATATAACACTAATAACTCTGGGGGGATGTGACGCCCACCTTCATCTTCAGGGCCGCTCTTCAGCCTCAGACGCACATCCACGTAATAATAAATAATCACTTTTCGCCCGCTTCATTACAGCTCTTTTTCAACGAACATTCCGATCTGGCTTTCAAAAGCCATAATCATCCACAAATGAGACGATAAGATGCACGTTTCTCCAGCGCTTGCGTGAAAAGGCAGAGGATTTTATTTATCCTGTTGTGACTCTCTGATCCACATGAAGGCTTTTAGACATCTGGTGTTAGTAAGTGGAGGGGTCCCACTAAAATCTTCCCTCATCCCTGTGTTTGAAGCGCACACACACACACACACACACACACACACACACACACACACAGGTGTTGAAAAAGCGAGTGTGTGGATCGACACCTGCTGTTTGAAGGGGTCGGGTAGAAGATGAATCGAAAAATAACATTCGTATTTAGCGTAAAATAAAGGAAAATGAACTTCTGTGTGAATGTATTAGGCCGAAAGCCACGCAAGATTGACAACAACAAACGGAAGGGTGTTTGGTTGATTAGAGGGTCAGGATGTTGAGTGGCTCTGGACGCACGGATCCCTCAGATGTTTAGAGGCGGTGGATCTTAGTAACAGTCCTGCATCCATTCTGCTAATTAGCTCACGCCACGCCGTCTTCTTCACCTAGCGACTCGACAGAGGTCAGGACAACGCCTGTGGATTGGCTTCATTTGCATTCCCTGTGAGATCTCCGGTCCAACGCAGAATCGCAGAACCAAATGGACGCCAACTTAAGGAAGGAAAAGGATGTGACATGTTAGTTGTTTATAAAGCACAAACACTAATGTATTTACCTGAACAAAGATGCTCTGCGAATATAAGCACCCCCCTGTTTTTTTTTAGGCACAAAATAAAAATTGTATTAATACGCGAACTTGAGCATCTCTCCTTAGTGTATGTGCACTTCACTTGGATGGGTTAAGAGCAGAGCACCAATTTCAATATGGTTCGCCATATGGACAATCACACTCACTTTACTTTACTTTCTTGGTGTTCTGACTTTCCAGAAACCTAAACATATTGGCTAAATACTTGTCTTTAAACGATCCTTGTGACCTCTTGAAAAAAAGATTAAAACATAGTAACGATAAAAATGATTTCTAAATGTAGTTCCTGTATTTCCAGTAGGGAGTGCTAAGAAACCACTTGCTATGCCCATATATGGATACATTTTGTTTTTTGCAGGCAGAAAACAGAGTTACCCATGTTGTTGTATATAAATACATGCATGTCTGCCCGAGAACCATTATTTAAGGAACGAAAAAAAGACAAAGCAAGTGCACAGCTGCATAAAGACGACGTATTTCCATTTATTCGTTATTAATTCAAACTTGAAATGTGGGTGCTTATATGCGCATATTTTACTTAAATGTAAGCACCACACATGTGACAAAAGGGGTGGGACAACTAAAATTGGGACAAAAATGGTGCTTATATTTGGTAAACAAGGTAGTTCACTGGTTTACACACACACACACACACACACACACACACACACACACACACACACACACACACACACACAGTTTAAATTTCAAATGTATTTAGTTTTCCTATCCATTGTGTCTTATTGGCTTGCTTATTGGACAATCATTGTCATGTAAATGATTGCTTAATTTAATTCATTGTTCTGTTTGTTCTATACTGTGGCTATGAACGACACATTTTTACTAACCTAGTGTTGAAAACTAGAGTGTGTCTTATTTCAGACTATTTGTCCTGCACTTTAAACCAATCCCAGTAAACTTGCAGACTGAAACCATCTCTTCAGTAAAGCGGACACGTAACTGCGGCACCAGAACATGTTTGGAACATAAAAGAGAGAATCCATAGTTTCCATATCCAATGCTTATGATTGATTGCATAATCAGCATAAGCAATTTGCTTTTGTATAATGACACGATCTTTGTCTGTTTTCACTATCCTCTTGAGGACTTCAGTGATCTACAAATAATCTTAATTAAAAAAAAAAAAAAAAAATAGACAAAAAATGTAAGTGACAGAAAGCAGATTATGCATTAAATGACAACACGGTCTGATATACACAATACATATACTCTATATAACAATTTACAGTACAGTACCTTGTCTTTCAAAGCACCTTTTTCTGCTATAGATCTAAAAATCCATGTATATTTCTAGCCTGATGATGAAATGGCGAATATAACAGCCAATAACTAAGAACTTTAGATGCAAAAAGACTGCAGTTACTAGTAATGGTCTTATAACCAACTCTCAATTCTGAATAATACGCAGACATAAGCTGTAAATAACAGCGAGGCGCAGGCGTAATAAAGCTTCCTTCAGCCCATATGGCGTCTGTCACTACTCTCGCCATCACTGTGCAGCCAATCTGAGCACCAAAATATATTTAATATTGTTAGATCATGCGCTCATTCTGCTAATAGCCAGTGAAGGTCTTCACAAACAACAGACGGCCATTTTAATAAAGCCGCGTCAGTATGTGAATTATACTGAGTGCAAAACCGCTTGGTAGATCACAATCACTGTTAAGGCGAGAAAAGACATATGGACCGGTAAGAATATGGCTCAATGTTGAAAAATTGAATTTTTCTCAGTCTTCTTATTTTTTTTGGAAGAATGGAGAATACTCTCACTTTGAACAAAAGGATCCGCTAAAGTAAATCCTTGATATTGTTTATTTAGGAAACGCATTCGGAAACTCCACGTCAAACTGTAAACTAGGATTTAAACCATAAAAACCAACGTATTGACTCCAAACTGACAATGATATAAGGTCAGATGACAAGCGCGTCACATCCACACAAATCATCATCGCTTCATCTTCGTGTTCCTGTCTCCGTCTTTACCTAAAAATCAGACGTGTTGCTACTTTTGCATTTCTATCTTTTTTAACAGTTATGGACTGAAATGACTTTCGTTTTTTTATTTTTTCCTGTCAAGTATTCCAAGTTACCCAAGTTCAGAATTTTGGCTTACTTTACTTGAGTAACTGTTTTTTCCCACCTACTTTTTACTTCTACAACAACTTTCTACTTAGTATGACAATATAGTCCTATACCATTAAAAATATACTTTTGAACATTTTTTTTTGAAACAGAATTACTTTTACTTATACACTTCAAGTATTTAATCAAACCAGTGCTTTTACTTGAGTAAAGAGGTAGAGTTTATACTCTTACTTTCACAGAAGTCTTTACATCCATCCATCCACTGTATCTCCAATTTCTATACTTCTACTTGAGTAATGCATTTTAACATCACCGTGTCTAACAGATTTTGAAGGCTAATAATTATCAGTGGGTTCAATTTTGCTTCATAATTATTAACATGAAACTGAATTTTTACAAGCTTGGTGCTTTTTCACAAGTCTAAAATCAAATAATGGAAAACTTCAACTGCTTTTCTAGCCAGTATTTGCCTTTTCCTCCCGCTTCTGGTATTTCTCCTGAGAAACGTGCCCACCTAACCTCATCGGAGTCTCCAGAAGACCCTCAAATAATGGCCATAAGGCGGCAAAGAGACATGAATCAAGAGCGAGCAGTGAAGCAGACTCTTCCTGTCAGGGATTTCTCTGCAACATAATGCAGTTGTGGAAGACGCTCAACACGGCCCAAATTAAACCGGAACGTGTCGTCGCATCTACAACCACAGACTCCGTCAATCGCTCGGAATGAGTTTACACGCGCCGCTGTAAGTAAATGTGATGCGCGGCCTTCAGACGTGGCAGTGTTTTATCTGCTGCAGTGACAGGGAGTTTTAATTGACAAGGCTGAAGTGTTTCAGCCCCACTGGAGCACAAACAATAACCACAATAAAGACAGAGTGAGCCATAAAGAAAGGCCTTGTTTTCGGTGATCATTCTATTCCCTGGGCGTGTCACTGCAATAATGCAATAACGTAGATCTCTCTCTCTCTCTCTCTCTCTCTCACACACACACACACACACACACCCCGTGTCTGTCGTCGTGAATGACATATGGAAAAATATTCCTGTCTTTTTATTAAAAAAAGAAAAAAAACCCAGCCAGATGATTTTGAAACATCCACCTCAGCATATTTCACCACGCACATCTAATGCAGATGAAGCTGGAGATGACATTTCTGTCAGTGTTGTTGGTGCAGTGGACAAGGTCAGAACTATTTTCTCATCGCGTGTTCGGTTCTGTTTTAAATGAAAGAAAGACGCAGCGATGTAAGACGAAGCTTGAAATAAAGTGTCACGACATTGACAATTTTGACAACAACAGCTCAAGATTTTGTGCAGATACCAGAACAATTTATTATTATGTTTTTTTTTTAATTGTTGATTGCATTTCTCCAAATGCCATGAAATTAAAACAAAATATTTTGAGCAGATCAGAACGCAAATTAATCTTTAATGTCGAGATCTTAATTTCAATTGATTCAGAGAATAAAAAAAACGGACAAAGATTTCTCTATTTCTATTCTATTCTATTCATCTCATTCTTTATGGTTTTGCTCTACTCTCCATAACTGCGTTTGACTAGTCCTTACTACCCTTAACTAGACTGTCAAACTAGTGATTTTTCATCTTTTCAAAGCAAAACCAGGTTCAGGTGGAACTACAAAATTTCGTTATCAACATTAAATTAAAACAAACAATCATTGAATTAAATTCATGTGCGAAATCATGACGTTTGATCAATTGGGTGGACCATCAAAATAGGTGCTAATCGTTAATTTATTCATCAGCCAATCAGAATGTTTTAAGGCGGGTCTCAATAATCTCAATAATGCTCAATAATCCATGTTTACATCAGTTCATCTAATCGTTCGCTCCCTTTCTTCACTCCTACGCCACGTAATCCTTTACTTTTTGCACATTTTTCTGTCGCCAGTTTCGCAGCATCTACTGGAGACCAGGTTTTTTTTTTTTCAAACTCGCCGTCTATTGGAACAAGGCGTCATTAATTGGCCCCTAATAGAAAATATAAAGCAGTTCAATTACACACATAAAAACATTTTTATTGAATAATGGGGTTTAACAATCACTACTATAATTAATTTAAATTTTAATTGTCGGTTATGTCATGTTTTGTCGTACGAAACCACTGAGCAGAAAACTTGGGCTGTAAACTATTGTGGGTCTGGGTGGTTTTCATGCCAAATACTTCATGCACATGATGTCACAGCTTCTGCCACGCTGTCACCACGGCATTTCTGCGATCTGACAACGCATGAGCCCGAACAGCCAAGGGAGCAACAGACAGATCCGCATCATTAATGTTTGACTAATATGACAGTCAAATGTGATGCGAGGGCATCATTTTTAATGAGAGCAGACAAAAGCATGTGTAGAGAACAAAGAGCTGGCAGAAACAGCGACGAGGTTGGAGCACGTGTGGCAGCAAACACCTCAAAATCTGACGGTAACAAAGTAACAGACAATGTAACAGGAGATGAAACGAAAAAAAAGCACAAATCTGACACAGTCGGGCAATTTGTACCATCACAAAGAGACACAAGCCAAATCATCAAACCGTGTCGTCGCTCCCACAAACAACCGAAACGACACTTCTGGGCTAGACGCAGGATTTCTGGGAGCGTGTTCTTCATTAACCGATTTGCATAAATGTGGTTCATTTTTCACCCTCGTTCTATGTTCGTTTGGAGCTTTTGATTTGGAACCTGCTGGTTTTCCTCCCTGGGTTCGGTTTATTCGCCGCAATCACACTTGAAAAACTATCAAGCGTTTTGTTTTTCAGCCCCGGTAAAGATGGCGAGACGGCAGCATTAACATGCACAAACCTGACGGATCTGTAGAGAATAACAGCGCGGGTCAGCACATCACTTATTCATCAGAACCCATCTCCTCCTGTGGAAAGACACAATTAGTGCCTGCTTGTTTCAAACGGATCATCTGAAACCAATGTCGATTCACGTTTCACACACTGACACCCAAAGCACCTCTGTGTCCAGCTGGAATTACACTCGTATTTCTCCTAAATGTCAGTGCGGAGCAGGGAAGAGGCCGGCTTACTCACCACTCCTCTGGGGCGGCACTCCGACAGGAAGTGCCTGATTCAGTAGCATCTCCTCTCCTCCAGCACGCCACAGGCTAATTACACCCATAACCTCCGACTGCCTCGCTGTCCCCGGCCAGATACTCCAGGTCTCCTTCAGTCAGATCCGGTTCATTCTCACCGTGTCTTAAGAAGCTTCCAAACACACAAGTCAAATCCAAAGAAATGGTCATTTTTAAGGATCTTTCCTTTTAAGATTGAGATTTCGATTAACTCACCTTCTTTTTTCTTTTGCAAAAAGCAACAGTCAATGTCAACTTGTACTTATTTTAAATTAATATATATTCTTCATGTAGATTATCTATAAGGTATCAAAATTTGCTCTGAAAAATATAGCTAGAATCGATCAATACATCCATCCATCTCTCTCTTTCTCCATGGTACATCCGTCATTCCATCCATCCTCCATGTGACATCTATCTATCTATCTATCTATCTATCTATCTATCTATCTATCTATCTATCTATCTATCTATCTATCTATCTATCTATCTATCTACAGTATCTATCTATCTATCTATCTCCATGTGATATCTATCTGTCTATCCATCCATGTGATATCTATCCATCTATCCATCAAATCCGTCTGTCTGCTTCTCCATGTGATCTATCTATCTATCTATCTATCTATCTATCTATCTATCTATCTATCTATCTACCTACCTATCTATCTATCTATCTATCCATGTGATATCTATCCATCAAATCCGTCTGTCTGTTTCTCCATGTGATCTATCTATCTATCTATCTATCTATCTATCTATCTATCTATCTATCTATCTATCTATCTATCTATCTATCCATCCATGTGATATCTATCCATCTATCCATCAAATCCGTCTGTCTGCTTCTCCATGTGATCTATCTATCTATCTATCTATCTATCTATCTATCTATCTATCTATCTATCTATCTATCTATCTATCCATCCATGTGATATCTATCCATCTATCCATCAAATCCGTCTGTCTGCTTCTCCATGTGATCTATCTATCTATCTATCTATCTATCCATCTATCCATCTATCCATCTATCTATCTATCTATCTATCTATCTATCTATCCACCCATCTACCCCACACACACACACAGACACAAAATGGTGAAGCATTAAAGACTCACACTTGCATTTGCAGAGTGTGGCCATCAGTTAAGGCGTGAGCTGCGATGTGTCTTCATCAGAAAGCGGGAAGCCGCGTGGAGGAACAATCCCCCAGGAGTGAAGATATAGAAGCCCTGTCACCAAGCAGGGTCACCACATACTGCAAGATAAAGAGGAAAACACCCCTAATCCATCAGCACGGCTTTTTTTCTAGCGCGACAGAGACGGGGAAGAGATGCAGCCGGAGTCGCTGGAGCCAGAAACACTATCATTTGAAATCATTGGAACAGTCTGGCAGTATTTGGGCCTCCTGTTCTCTGACCTGATGAGTTATACGTGACCAATCGCAGTCTACAACCTACATGAAGCTGCTGACATGCTGCAATAAAAACATCATTTTCTTTGAGAGCCCAGGGTTACCGAAGATCATTTTTCTGCTCATAGTTTTGTGATATGGCTGCCGTCGCTCTTTACAGTCTAAAACAAAACTAGTAGATTCTTTTCACCGTATTTAAAGCCTAAAGGTCTGTTTTTCTAAATCGGATTCCTTCAAACGAATCACCTTGTAAGAGTTGTTTGCTCAATGTTTATACGTTGTAAGAACAGGCTTTTTTCCAAAGCAGATGATTTATGACTCGTTTAGCTCTTGGCTTTCTATGAACGTGCGATGGTGCCGCGACACACATCCGGCTGTGAATGTAGGTGATAAACGACTTGACTTCACCCCGGTTTGGTTGCAAACTGCTCACTAGATCTTTAGTTATTTAATTAGCATTGTAAATATAGCTGCATGCAGCAAATGTGGGTTTGGGTTTTTTTTCCACATTTTCGGATAGTTGTTGATCAATTGACCAAAATGATATAATAATGAATTAAAAATTCTTAAGCGTCTCACTGGGAAGCTAGAATGAAAACTAAGCTAAACTAAACTAAGCTAAACTAAACTAAGTTTTTCGCTCTGCTTGGAATGACAGTATAATCACGTATAAAGAGTCTCTAAAATCTGCAAGTTCAACGTATTTTAGTAAACTTATCTCTGAAAATCAACTTAATCCTTGTCATTTGTTCAAAATTGTAGCACAGTTAACAAAGAAAAAGGGCACAATAGACTCCGCAATCGCCAAACAGCTCACTGGTTCAGATTTTATTAATTTTTTCAATGAGAAGATTAGTAATATCAGAATTAATATTACATCCTTACTGACTAGACGAGAATTCGATACTCCAAAAGGTATAATACGTTCGCTCGGATAGGTCATGAGGCTCACTAAAATTATAACTAGGACTAAAACGACTTCCTGTTTTCCTGTGTATTTTTATTCATATTTTATCTTTATTTCTACTGTATTTTATTATAATATGTATATAATATGTATGTGACGAATAACATTTGAATTTAATTTGATTTGAATTTGATTATAAGAGCACAAATCATCAACAATAATCAATAATAATTATTCACGCATGGACATTTGCCAAATTGTAACATAATAATTGTGACCAAAGTTGTCAGGTTCCTTTGGTCAAATAATTTGGAATTTAGACAATTCAAATATGACGTGTAGCACAATCCATTAAATCCATGGCGATTTACAATTTTTTAATTACCAATTGAAACTCATGATTGGTTTTCTATAAACAGAACTATCCTCTAAAAATGAGCTTTGTCGGCCCAATCCCAACATTTGAAATTAGATCATAACGTCCCAACTATCTTTTACTCCACCACAATCATTTGAGAAGCCTCACGGCCAAAGCAAACATCCACCCTCGGACTCCCCATCCACCTTGATTCTGTCCTCCAGCCGTGACCAAGCAGCTCGTCAAAACCAAGTCCCTCTCCCCATCTCAGACGGGCCGGCCCGCGATGACAGGACGGCTGACATATGTTAGTTTAGCCTCTCTCCTGGAGTGACATTTTGCCCAAGAGGCTGAGATAAAACAGATCAGCTCCAGTGGGCCGCACTATCTATGAAAAGCCCCACTATCAGACTATGATGCCGTGATGGAGGCCTGGCATTTGGGCCACATTGATCAATGACACAGCAAGTAAAACAAAAAAGAATGAAAGAGTGTTTTGATATGTCGGGATGGAAAGGGACGGGTGGAGGGTGCGTCCGCCGTCTCTTCTATTTCAAGGGAGAAATGTAAAAGTGCCTTACAGATTGAGAGCGATGCCGAACGGTGGGAAGACAAAGGCGGAGAAGATGAAGATGAAGTCATCTCGATCCCTTTCTCTCCATGGAGGTCGCTGACTATGATTGACAACCTAATTCTGGAGGAGTGCGGCAACACCTTTAATAACATGAAATCATGTGTGAGTGTGTTCCAGCGTACAAGTGTGACATCGTCTCCGACTCGGGCCTGTTTGCTGGATTATTACACCGTCAGCTTTGGGAATTCTGAGTCCTTCTCCGCCACTCCTGCACTCAGCAGCGCCGTCCATCTCCAGCTGTAGTGCACCTATGATTAGAGTACAACATGTAAATTATTCAAACGCTTTCTGGCATTCACTTAAAGTTTAGAATTGAAAGAAAACCTATGAGGACGGACAATAATCCTCACATCCATGAATCAGTGAGGTCAGCAAGAGGTCGTTCAGGTCAATAATTGATTCATTTCTTATCAAGCTGTGATTGCTCTTCTGCATTCACATTTAGTAGATTTTTCCGAAGCCACCTACATTATATTACAGTTACACTCAACTTAACATTTTTTTTTCCCCAAACTATTCCTTTGGAATAGAACTTGACCTCTAGACGAGCTTAATCTCTGAAAAACAAAAATAGGGGCTATAGTTGAGTAAACCAGCAAACCCTGCAATGTCTTGTAGAACATTTCACAAACAAAAATATGCAAACCTTATCATTATTAATTAAAACAATATCAGGCGGTGACTAGCAGAACTCGTCATATTGGCAGTAAACTATTATATATCTATTATAACTAATCACAAGGGGAAGGCGGATGGTCAGGCCGCCATGAGGTTTAATGACAGCAAGCGTTGTTTTAAGTAGTTCAGTGAAGGGTCAAACTGTCAGAGCTAGTGAATAAAAACAAAAAAGAAAAAAAAAGAAAAGCAAAACTTTTTGAAGTAAAGGCGGAAAAGGGCAAACATCTTTCAGCAGAAGTTTTGTCTTCGGTGCCTATACATCTCACTGGATCTTTGGCACTGGTGTCCAGTCTGTGGTTTCCTCATTAATCTCCTCGGGAGAGAAAACGAGCCGCATTAATCTCTGGCCTGGTGGGAGTGAACACACCACTGACCCACAGACATCCACTCACCAATGTCTGTCCAGTGCCACACTTCATCCGCACATGCCAGTCTCTGTGATCCCAACACAGAGTTGAGTGAAATTAAGAGCGAAGAATAATCTAATAACACATTCGCCACCATGAGCTACTAGATGAGAATAAAACAGCCCAAACCTCTGGTAAAAATAAAGTTTCAAGCACTGGATGAGAAATACAGGTGTCTAGATGCACACACCAGTGTCTGTGAAAGGGTTTCCAGTATCTACAACTTGAATACTTGAATTCAAAGATAGATAGAAATAACTTTTGATACCCCCAGATGGGGAGTTTTAGTAACAACCGACAATATATAGAAATAAAAGCATATAGTAAAAACAATAAAATGCAGCACAAAACAAAATAATTTAAAACAGAGAGAGATATAGAGACAGACAGAGAAATGGAAGGACAGAGATATAGTGATAGAGATCAGATAAACAGAAAAAAAAGAGAGACAGACTGAAAGTACGAGATAGAAAGACAGAGATAGAGCTAGACAGACAATTGAAAGACAGAGATAGAGCTAGACAGACAATTGAAGAATCAGATAGACACAGACAAACAGATAGACAGGTACTTTACTAAACGCAGTGGGAAAGTCACAAGTCTTTTTTTTTTTTTTTTTTACAAAAGCTTGTAATTCTTTAAAGAAACACAATATTGTTTGTAATAGTGCAACAAAATATCACAGTAGCGTGTGACAGTGAGTAAATGTGACCTAATGCTCATTTTTGGTTGAACTTTAAGGCTGAGGGAAGATCAATCAAGTATACAAGAAGGCAAGCAGATAAATGTCAAAGGTCAAAGCGTTTAAAAATGATCAGAAATGATGATATTGACTACTGAAAAACAAAACAAGCTGTGTGATCACTCATGTACAATTTATTGGCCTGGTACTGACAGGACCAGAACTGCAACATTGTAGTCTACTCTAAAATATTCAAAGTTTAGATGAGAAGTTCCACTATTTAGACGGGAGTGATGATTGAAACTCCGCCCACTAGTTCACATGAGCCAATGGCAGCTGTCCAAAATCCAGCACAAATTTAACAAACACTGTTTAACCAAATTTCACTGGCTAAATATAGACAAATAAACACGCATGATCACAAGAGACAATCTGACAAATTTTACACACCAAGTTTTGTAAAAGTTTGCTCAATCTCACTCTGAAATGTCCTTGGAAGAAAAAAAAAAGAATTTTTGTAAGAGACGGAGAGGTGGGCTGATCGCCACAATGCTACCATAGCAACAGGTTTCACCTTGAACCACAGGAAGTGGAGGTAAACGTGAATGAAGATGGAGGAGGGGAGGAAGTCTTTTGTATCAAATGATTGTGCCAGAAACTTCTTTCATGAGCTGCAACAAACAGCCTTCAAACAGGCCTGAATATAAGTTCTATTAAAAGTGCAGAGGATTAAACAGTAAACATACATGACATTAATAGGAAATATTTTGTATGTTTCATCAAGGTCTCTTTCTCAATGTGTGAACAAACAAGCCGCTCTGATTTTAATTCTTCACCATCAGCGGCTCTAGAAACCAATATGCTGCAGATATTTTCAACTCTGAGCAGGAGTGTGAGGACACGGGTGTGAAAACCGGATGGTGACGCTTCACACGCAAAAATATGAGTGTGTGAGTGTGAGTCCCGCTCCTGCAAGTGTTTGCTGGGCAGGTGAAAACCTGCGGAATACTGAACTGAAGGCAAGTGGGCGAAGATGGTACGTGCGTCAAGACTTTATTTAGGCTTAAATTTCACTTTTGTCTGTTTTTTTGTAAATAAAATACTGTAAAATTCGTTTGTGTTCAGTGATAGAAAACAGCAGAAACACAGAAACATATCAAAAAGTCACTTTTACTCTCTACTTGACTACATTTGTGATTGAGTATCGCTTTACTCCACTGCATTTGAATGGACACTTACCAATACTTGTTACATTGTGATAGTGTACAACAAGTCACTATCTTATTTTACTGCGGTTAATTTTTTGGGCAGACGAGGGGATATCGCCATCTGCAGGATGCTGAAGGTACTGGGTGCTAATTATGAGCTAAACGTGAACGTGAAGTAACGGTTGCACATTTTGCACATTCTGATTGTTTGTTTGTTTTTTATTAATTTTGTTGTGCCATTGTGAAACATTTGGTTGTTAAAATTCATTCATATATTAAGAAAGAAGTTTCTTGTTTTTCCACATTTTGTGATGTTTTTTTAGTCTACTTTTTTTTAGAACCTACAACCATTTTGTCACAACTTTAACTCTCTAACCATTGGGCCAGAGCATTTTAGTCTTAAAGCAAACATTTCCGACCCAAGAACCGTAAAGTACTTGAGTAAATCGACGTTTATCTTACGCAAGTTGTTTTGGCTACTTTGTACTTGTGTATAAAAATATAAGAAACTTGTACTCTCTACTGGACTACATTTCTGATTGACTATTAGAAAAGAAAATCAGATTGACTCTTTACTCCACTACATTTGAATGGACTTGTCCGTTACTCGCTACATTGTGGTTGTGCATGACAAGACGGAATCTTTTTCTACCGCAGATAATTTCTTGAGACGATATCGCCATCTGCAGGATGCTGAAGGTACTGGATGCTATTTGTGAGCTAAATGCCGTGAACATGAATTAACGGCTGCACTTTTTTGCACATTTGAATTTGACTGAGACTTGTTTGTTATTTATTTTGTTGTGCCATTTTGAAACATTTAAGTTTTACATTTCATTTCTATATTAGGCAACAGAATCTCGAGTTTCTTGTTTTTCACGTTTCTTGGCTTTTACGTTCTTCTAAAATTGGATACTTTATGACTTTTACTCAAGTCGTCTTGGAATTGGTGACGTGCAACTTGTAATGGAGTCATTTTTACAGTAAGGTATTCGTACTTTTACTCAAGATTTCAGGTACTCTTTACACCTCAACCAAAAAAAGAACTAAGATAGTTATTAATGACTAATTCGATAACTCTTGCTCGCTCTACACTTCTATCAACACCATTAGCTTAATTTCCCACAATCAATATCCAAACCACACAAATGAAAAACACTTCTCATCGGCGCCGGAGGGGCTCTAATCACTATAACACCGTATTGACCGACTATCGGAGACATAAGACACGGGTCATTTCCCCCTGGACGCCGCGTAGCGCTGCTGTTAGAATAAACACGTCACATGGCCGGTGATGAAGAGGGCGAAAAGAATCTGTGCATCGGGACTGGAATCCATTCAGAGCCGTGATTCAATAATAGATCCTTCATGACTTTTTAAAAAGGCTGATGTTATTACGAGGAAACGTCAAATTAAAACACTCAAAACACGTGCTCAGCTGCTGTCGGGGTGGACACACACACACACACACACACACACACACACACACACACACACACACACCATTAACCTTTGGAAAGACAGACATCATGAATCCTTTTAAAACATAATAAATATATATGCTCTTTATAAGATATAAAGACAAGTCTGAACTATACACTAAGGTGCAGACAGAAAGATGAAAAGCGACAAGGCGGCAAGTGTTTCAGAAAGATGAAAGACAAGAATGATGTTGCCGTCTTAAATGGTTTTTACATTGTCTTCATGTTGCTGTCATGTAACAGATTGGCAACTGTGAACTTTTATTTTACATTAACGGTTTATTACACACTCACAGACTCACACACAAATGTATACAAACAAACATCCGTTTAGAAACACAAATCACACACAACACTCACCCACACCCAAATAGTACCAAATGGTTCTTTCTTCCTATTTCTAATTCTTCAGACACACTAATACACATAAAAATACACACATTTTCACTCTTTCACACATTCTTTTTTTTCCCCACACATACATTCACTGAAACACACAATTTACGTTTCTCTCTCTCTCTCTCTCTCTCTCTCTCTCTCTCTCTCTCACACACACACACACACACACACACACACACACACACACACACACACACACACACACACACACAAACCACCCTCAAACCCCTTTAAAACAAAAACCAAATGAATTGGAGACAATAGCGCAGGTTCTGCCGAGCATGGGAGTCGTGCTCTGTGAAACAGAATGTTTATTCAGACAGACTCACACATCTTTATTAAAGCAGCCTGCCACGTATCTGAAAGGAACAAAGGAGAAAGTATTTGGTGAATGTGTGTAGGATCCCGTTCCTGAAGGCTGATGCAGAGGCTCCAAGGCTGCGCTGGAGTGTGTGTCGCGCGTGGCGTGCAGATGCAAACACACACACACAAACACAGACAAAAGAGGCGCGCAAGCACTTCTGGGAGAACGCCGGTGTATTTGCCAATGGTTCTTTTCAAAGAGCTCAAGACCTTCTGCAAACAGAAGAGACAGCCCAAGGCCAGCGAGGAGAAGAGAGAAAAATCTGCTTTTCTAAATGCGCTTATTCTCTCAATCGCTCCTTCTCCTGCCATGTTTTTGATGAGAGAAGGTCAGTGAGAAAGACAGGCAAAGATGTTTTTCTGGCTGAAGAATCCGTGCGAAAACCTTGGGCGTTCACTCGTGTGCAGGAATGATGGGGAGTTTGGCTTCTTTTGGGACAAAAATATTTTTGAGACAATTATTAGAATTATTCTCATTTTCCCTCATGGTCACTATTTTACTTTTGTAAAAACCACAGACGTACACGCACCGTAGATCATGTCATTTATCACAGTCGCAATTTTGCTGTTTTAAATTATTCAACGTCGAACGTTCGAAAATGGTTTGTTCTGCAAATTACACCGTTTAAAATTGAATTGCGCTCGGTAGACTGTGAAACTCTAATTTCTAAAGTCTCTAATTATCCACTGAGTTCACTTGAATCTCTGTTTCTGAGATTTCGTCAGCTTGACAAAGTGTCTTGTCAGTTTTTGCAAATACATCGTAGTTGTCATGTGATGAGAGGCTTTCTCTGGAATTGTCCTCTGAAAAATCCTTGTTAATTACACAAAAAATATATAAATAACAAAAAATGAAAAAAGAAATTGTCTACATTAAAAAAAATTCTGTCATATAAATGGAAAAAAGTGTGTTGTGATTATAAAAACAAGAAAAAAACGAAGGGGAAAGAACTTAAAGACATAAATGTCCTGAAGATTCTGCTAAAATGGGAAAATCTAAATCAAATATTTATTGGTTTAAAATCGTATGGTTTTTAATCCGGTTATCAATTGTAATAACAGCTGTTGCTATGGACACAGACTTTAGACATTCAGTTAGTGTTTCCTCTACGTGTATTTGTATGTTCGACACGCTCGTGATGGTTTGGCAACACGTCTGGACGAAACAATCCTGACCTTCACAAACTTTGACTTCTTTACTCCAGAGAAAAACAGAGATGCAAAAACTGAATCCAAAAAAAATCAATGAAACCCACGCAAACTAAACAGAAAAGACTGCCACTGGTTTGCTTGTTAACATGAACCATCGGATTCCAAAATGGCATTCAGGCGTTTGGGCGAGGGATTGATCTGCAAGGAAGGTGCTGGAGCGATGCTGCAGGCGAGGAGGACGCAACACGACTGTGATCATCCAGTTTATGAGAACATCCCACCCGCCTCAGCACATCATCTATTCCCCTTCTTACCACATCAGAGAGCCTCTTCTCCTCGTGCTCTCCAGCGTCCCTGCTCAATCTCCTGGCTCAGCGTGAGACCTCCACCCTCTGGACTCCGCCCCGTCCACTGATCCTGTTTGTCGAGCATCGGTCCTGCTGCGGAGAAAGCCAGCAACCCGAAGACAACAGGACTGAAAAAAGATGAAGAGAAAAATCAATAGGCGAAGAAAATCTGGATTTTATTATGTACTTGAAAATACTCAAGTAAAAAAAAATGTATGTAAATATTATTATAAAAATGGATGGAGCTTTTGAGGATTTTTTTTTTTCAATTAAAATGTATAAATAAATTAAAAAAACCCATAAAAATAAAGATTTAATTTTCGCACTTTATCTAGATACCCTTGTATATCTATAATGTTTTAGAGGTTGGCTGTATAATTCTGACGTGACGAGGCTTTGCAATTCATCGCACAACAAACAAACAAACAAACAAACAAAACAAAAGAAAAATGGTGTAAAAAAAAAAAGATTTGTGAGCTTCCAATTTCTGGATCGTTTTGTGAAATACTTTTTGTACCCTTACAAATACATTTTAAGTGATAACACAGCGTTGTACGCATGTTTCATAAGTGAACCAATTTGAGCGGAAGAAAAGAACAGGAGCATAAAACAAGTGTGATTGTAGCGGGAATAATAAAATAAAAAGCCATGGAAAAAAAGAGAATTGCAACAATGCTTCATCAAAGAAATGAAACAAAAGTGTTTTGTTACAAATTATTATTCACTTGTTTTATGTGAATTTGTCTTTCCATTGTCAAGTATTTAGTTTTCCCTTTCATGGTTACAGAATGTGGTAAAACACTAAAAAAAGGAAATTCCATAATTTATTATATTCATCTTTAATCATTTTATTTAACATAATAGATACTTTAAAGGTAAAAATACTGCATGCTTCATCATTTTGTCTTTCACATATGAAACCCTATATGAAAACTATTTTGTTACTATATGTTGCATTTGTATTGCACTTTAATGTGTTTATATGTAATTTGTTTTTATATACGTCATCGTGTTGCATCTAAAATGTCATTTTCATTGCTGCTGGTTCACTGGAATTTCCTCATCCTGGTTTAAAGTTTATTTATTTTATCTTTTTCCCACCTAGATGAGAGATTTCTCACCTTACAAGGTTATTATCTGACCATCAGGGGTTTCTGGACAGACGAGTGAAATAAAACACGGATCCTTTCATGCCATGACAGAAAAAAAAAAAAAATTCCACCTCATCTCAAAAAGCGAAGTCGGCATCCAGGCTGACCCGCACCATTCACGCGGCACCAGGAAGACAAAAGGTTGGCGGTCTTCCACAGTCAGGGAAAAGCCGGTGGGCAGCCAGAGGTGACCGGTCCTGTGAAAGCTAGTGGTGAACCTGCTGACCTCCAGCAAACACATTCACACAACGTGGGTCTCCATCAGAACCAGAACACACTCGGGCTGATATGAAGACACCGGCTAGAAAAAGCAGCTTCGGCAAACCAATGCAACACTCCATCATTGGCTTCTCTCTTTATTCTTCCAGATATTTTTCTTCCATCGGTTAACGGGGAACAGATTGCTCATGAACTTGTGACTTTATCACCATAAACAACAGACCAGAGAGTATCAAATCCCGCTAAACTGTGAATCTAATGAATGGAGCCTCGGTTCACCATCTGATCTGGTGAAAGAACAGAGGTTTGCTTTCCTGCGAGTGAGACACTCTCTCGTTCTCTTTCCCTCTCTCTCACACTTAATCTCAGCCTCACTCTCTTTTTATTTAGCCTTTTTTTCATTTTATTTATGTTTTACAATATCACTCATCCCCCTCCTTTTCACTACTAGGTTCATAGCCTCAATCTATCTTTCTTACTCTCTTATTCTTTATTTCTTTCACTCTCTCACACTATTTTCCCTATTTCCCCCCACTCTTACTCTCACTCTGTATCTCAAATTTTTTCTCCTCTTTCTCACTTTTACTAAAGTCGCACGTCGTCTATTTCTCTCCCAATTTCCTTCTTTCAGTTTATATTTCCGTGCTATGTGGAATTTAACATACAATCCTGTATATGTGGGCACAAAATAACGACTGGGGGCTGCGTGCTCACAGCAGTTGACTCTCTTCTGAACTCATCACTACAAAGGGACAGATAGATGAAGAGCTTACCAATTTTGAACGCCCTCACAAACTGGTCAAGGAGCTGTCAATCACATTTTCAATAGCCAATCAGACTAGTACCAAACCAGTGCCAAAAGTCAAAACGCAAAAATCTGAAAATCACAAAAAAAAAAAAAAAAAAAAAAAAAAAAAAAAAAAAAAAAAAAAAAAAAAAAAAAAAAAAAAAAACGACGAAAATGTGAAAATTCCAAGCAAAAATTAAAAACAACAAAGTAAAATGTCTGGCATTTTTGTTCGATTCTTTAAAAAATTAATTTTTATATTTCTTGTCACTAATCTCATCCCATTGAATTGAAACATGCACATCTCTCTATCTTCCTAGTTTGGACTTTGATTAACAAGAAACATTATTCTCAGGTCAAGACCCATTTGCCAAAAGTACAAGGTCAAATTAGTTGTGTGGTCCTGAATTTGCTTTCAAATAACATAGAAGAACTCTCAAAAAAAGTCAGTTTGAGATATAAACTCGTAACTAAGCGAGGAACTACACTTCCACTGCGTCACTCGTCCATTTGTGTTTATTAATGTGTCTCCGCATCAGGCTCAGGGTCTGGCTCCGCTCTGGGAGGGAGGTGAAGCCCTGGCGGATGTTAATTATGGCGGGGCACTGAGGTGTGCTCACCACAGCAGGTTTGAAACGGCCACTTGTCTCGGACACACCGCAGCATGTGTAATGAGCGCTGGATGAATTAAGAAACAGGGCCAAGGACACCAGCAGCAAGAAAGGGTGAAGCCCCCCCGACCCCAGGATTAACATCATAGTGTCACTCAGGAGCGATGAATGGTAAAGCCCATGAATTTGTTGGCTTGATGGTTCTTCAGTCTAGTTTGAAATACTCTAGGAATATTGAAAGAACACCAACACTACAACTAAAGATCAGCCCTTCCTCAATCTACAAATCTTGGTGTGGAACTTGATGAGCACGATCCAAACCCAACGGCTTCTGTGTGATGGAGAAATTTTTAGAAGAACTTCACGCGGAGCAAATAATTAATAGTGACGTCTGTTTATACAAGCTGAACCAGAATATGAAGTGCTGGTGAATATTTTTAATCATATGGAGGTAAAGGCCAACCAACTGTGTTTTGGCTTCTCTGTATGCCAACGAAGAGCCGGGCGACTGTCTATCATTTCTCCATCACTTGACTCTGACAGCCGAATGTGAAAACTCACTGTCAGTCTCGAGCTTTCATTCACACAAGGCATTTTAAATAGAGACAGACAGAACAATTCACTAGAAATTCTAGTAAAAAAAAAGAAAACGCCCGTCCTGACATTGTGAGAGCAAAGGTCTGTGTAAGTGTGTAATCATATATAATAGTGTGTGATTGTCAGTGACACTTCATAAAAAAAGTTCTACAATAGGTGACAGCTACTTATCAACCGTATTTTAGTAAATATATGCCCCCTGTAAATATAAGCCTTACTTTCTGGATGTTCCAAAATTCTAGCTAAATACTTCCCTCAACAATACTTCTTTTACGTCCTTTTACAAACAAAAACTTGTGACTCTTACTTGAAAACCCGATTTAAAAAATATAGAACATTAAAAATTATGTCTAAATGTAGTGGAGTAAACATCCAGTAGAGGGTGCTATGGTTCCACTTGCTATGTCCATATATGGGTGTCTTCCGGTTTTCATGGTAGTATTTAATTAAATTAAATTTATTAATTCATGAAAATAAATGTATTTTTTTTTTTATTTCAATAGTGTCTTTCCAATTTGACATTTGCGCATATAAGCACCCCCTATGAAAAAAGGGTGCTTATATTTGCATAAATACGTTACACTATGACAGTTCACTAATTGACTAAAAGATTACATAGTACTGTGGCAAATCAGATTCACTCTAACGTAGAATAAAAAAAAAATCTTCACTAATAATTCCCAGTTTTTTTGAGGATCTCATGTCAAAAACGAAAATTACACGCGATGAGAAAAGCTGTCTTTCTATAGAAGCTGCGATCGGGAAATGTGACATTATCACTCTGTGTGTGGCATGTTTAAAACGAAGTGAAACACCGACATCTAATTACTCCGTACAGATAATAAGTCACGATCTACCTGTACTTCCTCCAACACAGCCAGCTGTGTGTGCGCACGTGTGTGTGTGCGCGCGTGTGTGAAAAACAAGGGGGCTTCACACTGTGTAGCTTCCAGCAGCATCTGCCTCTCTCTTCTCTAAACTTCAGCAGCCACACCTGAGCAGAAAACGTGTGTAAGCGGATGTGATGACAGCTGCTCCGCGCAGTGTGTGTACCGCTAAACTCTCCTCCACTCCTGCTGACCAGCCACGCTGTGCAGGTATAGCAGCCGCTCTCCGCTGCGTGTCCTGCTGCCTCATTAGGCCCGAGTGGCACACACACACACACACACACACACACACACACACACACACAAATAATCCATTTGTCCAGCAAACGAGGCTCTCACGTCTTTGGTCCATATGGGATCGGAAACTGATGCTCAGTTCAGTAGAAAAATCTTAAAAGCTGCCGGACGTGACCTTCTAACCGGGCCTACGCTTGTGAAAGAATGGGCAAAAGAGTGCCCACATGCTTTTAGACAAGCGGTACACGGTAAGCTCTATTCACTCACCGACACTCTATTATCTACTCGTCTCTCTCCATCACTCCTCTTTTTTTTTTTATCTCGGTTAACTTGCTTCATGAATATGTAGTGAGTTTCACTCAAACAAGACCATCATTAATTTCAAAGAATGCCCTTCATTCTATCAGCTCGGCTGGAAAGGGCAGCGCTAAAACAAACACACAACCCAAAATAACTTCACATACACGGAGCAACTAATGAATATTTAAAGGCGACAATCAAATGATATTCAATTGTGTATTTTGAATATATCCACGACGGTCGAGATAACTTGGGAGATCTAGAAGACTAGTTGACCCGTGTCTTTAAGGCCAGTGGAAGAACAAAGATCTTATATCTAACAGCCAGTTTCATATCAGTTGGCTAGAAGAGTTCTTTAAATGCTAATGATTAGAACTTAGACTCGGGAGAACTCTCTAAACTAAATTAGCACGACAGGCTATTAGAGAGAATAATCTTAAGGAAAAAAAAAATAGAATAATAATCAGATATTCGGCAGCTTTTCTACTACATAAGATTAGATTAGATTCAACTTTATTGTCATTGTGTAACACGTACAGAGACAATGAAATGCAGTTAGCATCTAACCAGAAGTGCATATAAGGTATATTTACAAATGAGATATAAATAAATATAGGATATAGAAATATAAAGGTTCAAGGAAGTAGACAGTGCAGTAATGAGAAAATTATTGAGAAAATTATAGTAATGAGAATTGCGTGAGTGCATGTGGTATTACAAACAGTTAATCGCAGACAGCCTGTAGCTGAGTCGTTTCCACTGTATTGGGCAATAAGTACCATATTTACGCAAATCCAAGCACCTCGCAAACATAAGAACCCGATTTTTCAAGCACAAAATAAAATGTTATTAATATGCAAATATGAACACCTGACTTCCCAGAAACCTAAAATTCAGGCTAAATACTTCACTTAACAATACTTCTTTTAACAAACCTAAATTGTGACTCTTTTACTTAAATAGTAGTTATAATTACACTTAGTATGTCCACTAATAAAGGTTCAATTATTATTATTTATATTATTATTATTATTATTATTATTATTATATTCTGTTTTTCACGGTCACAGAGAACAGTTTCCCATTTTATTGTATTTAATTTAATTAATTAAAATTTTTTATTTCTTTCAGTGTTATTTAGCCACTAAATGTCGGTGTGTGAATAAGATCTCTTGATTTCTGTAATTTTTGCAAATGTATTAAATAGAGATTTTAAATTTGGTTGGATGTGAGGTACCGTAGCTTAGTCACTGATAAGTGTCACTGCATGTCTAATGGTGATTTATTTCTGTTATTGAGCCCATAAAAGCGTATATGCATGTCTCGCCTCCGGAACCATTATTTAAACAAAAAACACAATACAGAAGCGCACCGATACATACAGGCAATGCATTCCTGATTTTTTTAAAAATTGTAAAAAATTAGCGCTATTATTTTTTTTGTGCATATTTGAAATATGCGCATATAAGCACCCCCCAAGTTTTTGAGCTTCTAAAATTGGAAAAAAAGAGGTGCTTTTATTTGCATAAATACAATATTTGGAATAGTGTGTCAAATCAAATTTAACAAGACTACTGATGAACATGTGAATATAGTCATAAAGAGGCGAGATGGGGAATGGGATTAGACTCAAGACTAGTGAACTCATATTTACAGTCAATTATGGAGGACTTAGACGGCGGTCTGCAGGATTCGTCCTAATATTACAGCCAGAAAAGAAGTAATCTCCAGTCTTACAGTGCCACGCTCCAACACTCATCAGGGCAGGAGACGCCCGGAGAGACGCAGTGATGCTGTTATGAGAGGTTTGGTCCTTAAGTCTGGCTCTGATCGATTAACTCATTAAACACGTCTGCAGCAGAACAGTCCAAAAGCCCGGCGAACACTGCACTAGAAACCAGAGTCGTGTCCGAAATGAGCCGGTATTTATTTTTCACCTCACTAAAGATTGTAGTTGTATTCATCACCTTTAACCAAGACCAGGGTTCGCTTGAGGAGTAAAAATCCAAATGATGAACCTCTAGTTACACTGATTAAAACTACACACACACTTACACACTCTCTCTCTCTCTCTCTCTCTCTCTCTCTCTCTCTCTCTCTCTCTCTCTCTCTCTCTCTCTCTCTCTCTCTCTCTCTATCCTCGCTCTGTCACACACACAGCTGAGGGTTGTTTACGGTATTGAAAAATCTTTTAATACAATGACCATTATAGAAGACATTTTACTCAACAAACAATAAAATGATCCGGTAATTTGCTGTCAAGTTGTCAAGGAATGGCTAGAAAATAGCAAATGATCTCAGTAGCCAGGCAGCTTTTTAGAAGAGAGGAAACAAAAGAAAGGAGGGAGAGATGGAGGATAAATAAAGGGATGGAAAGAAGAGAGAGAGGGTTTAGTAGGGGGGAAATAAATATCAAGTGAGAGTAGATGGAGGAATAGGCCATTAAGTGTCTCTCCGGCTGCTTTGTTTGCAGTTTATGCTGCACTTTATTTCTACCATAAACAAGTGCTTGGGCCCAGCACATCCTGAGCACCTCTATATATTACCCACAATGCCCTGTGGGGCGAGCGAGCGTGGCAGCGAGGGAGGAGGGGGGACGTACATTATGCAGATTCTATTATTCTTTGTTTGCATCTTACAACACGTCCGATCCAGAATCTTCTGCTGTGGAGATGCAGTTACACACGTGCACTTCAGCCCAACATCTGAGCAAAACGCTCATCAAAATACGAAGACCAGGAAAACCTTCTGTCACCTCTCAATGTGACCTTGTGAGTTCAACTCTCAAATTACCTCAAAAATCGCAAATAGATTTTGCGATTGCGTTGGAATTCTGTTTGATTCTGCTTCTTGAAAAAAGGTACTAAAGGTACTCCCTATAAGTTTAGCTTCTTATTACAGTTTTTCTCAATTGCTAATTGCAGCTCTCTGCTTTTCTCTAAACTCTAAACACAAACCCCATTTTCAAGCTACATTCACAAAACATCAGACTCTTCTTGCAAAACCAAACTTTCACCTCAAAACAGTTCAATCTGAGCTCAAAACCAAACTTTGTGATCAAATCGTGTCTAGAGTCAGTCCGAATGAAAAGCACTAGAGAGCAGTCAGACACTACGCAGAGAAATGCAAAACAATGCTCAGAACGTAAAGATGTAGAACAACTTTATTGTTCATTGTAAGATTATTGCAGATTGCAGAACAAAGAAAACCTGCTCATTTAGCACACAAAGACAAAACTGAAATGTTATGCATTTACACGTGGCATGCGCACATTTTGTCTGTTGCGCTTGAGGACACGATCGACAACATGTCTTACGTATATAACTTACAGTATACTGTGGTGCAGTATAAAGAGCAAAAGTACATTTTCCTCATATTTTCTTTTGAGATAGGACCAATTTTTGTTTTTGCTGAACACCTCGACCTCCTCTCACACACCAGACATTCCTCAGATTTCCATCCTTTGAAGAGCCTCAGAAACCAGTGTTCCCTGATCTGGTTTACTTTACATATGTACATGTCCCTCACATCACTAGACACAAATGTTATCAGTTTTGAGTGTGTTCAGCATTATGCAGCACAGGTGAGTCTCAATGAAAACGTGTTGGCTAGTTGTGTTGGCTAGGTGATAAGCGTTTATGGTTTTATCAAATAAGTGACTGATTTGACCACTGTGTTTAAGCAATTGAGAATTTGGTTCAGACAATAGAATTTAGCGTCTTAGCGACTGAGAAAAACTAACTACCACACTGTTTTTTTTCTTCCTTCAAAACACTTTCTGATGTACATGTACGTATATGAAGACGCTGTGGGGGGATGTTCCACTGGACTCACACACAAACATAAAATTCTTTGTGGCATCACAACATAAACACATTTACGCGTCTGCTCCCATAAACAAGCCGTAGGCCACAGCACACGTTTGCTAACACGCTGAGAGGCGGACAGGAGGTGATTCTGCTGAGGAAGCAGTGGTTCGCTCCGGTGGTCCGGCACTTGTGGACGACGTCTGTTTTAGTAAACACTCGGTGGGGTCCGTGTTCGATCATGTGTGCAGCCCGCGCGGTCTAATTGTTTTGCAAAGCATGCTAATTGCTTCTCGTCCAGCCTCTTTAAATGTCAGCGCTCCCTGTAGTTAGCATGTGATTCACCAGTCCTTGAAACTGGAAGCGGGGTTGACTGACTCAAGCCGGAGAGGAACGGGACGGCGGGGTCAGAGTGTTTGTTTGGATGGGCTCCACCACACTTTCTCCACGCGTGACCTCACCGCCCGCTTGTCCTGCTCGTCTGCTGCCCGTCTGCTCTTTGTGAAGGTCAGTCCACCACGCCAGCCACAGGCCAGAAGAAGCATTTCTACGCAAATAAGCACGCAGTGCCTCCAAACAGCGCAGCGTCAGGTCCAGCGATAATTGTCTGGTGCTTTGGAGCGTTTGCGATGTTTTGCCTGTGTAGTAAGGCGTGTGATTCGGAACCCGAGGCTGATGACGAACCAAATCATATCACAAAACCCCGATGACATTTTAATTATCGAGATTTAACATGTGACTCGGGAGTTACACGAGATCATCATTACACAGGGTTTTAGTATAACGACGCAGTGCAACGCCAACTCGAAGACTATTCTGACATAGCTGCTGGTTGCACGATTCGTTTTTTGTGTATATTCCATGATGCACTATATTGTAAACTCTACGTTTTGTACACAAATGCACACTGTCTTGCAGACTAAGTATATTGCACTGCCCCGTCTTGTTTAGTATTAAAAAAAAAATGTATTTTCTATTGCACGTTTTTCACTCACCACAGCTCACACGTTGTTGGTGATGGCACAATACAAGTGATTTGATTTGATTTGAAAATGATTTGTGCTTATATTACAGCAAAGTCCCAATCACACTTTTTTTGGTGATTCGTTTAGTTTATTTGATAGCAGATACAGAGTCCTAAAATATACTTGATTGGGTCCAAAATTCTGTAAACCCCTGATATATGCAAACAGTGCAAATATACACTGTGTATGCAATATACAGTACATGTACAATATACATTAATATACAGTATAGTACATGCACAAACAAATGCATCCCAAATCTAAATGCAATGAAAAGTGATGTCGCCCTACAGCAGGATTTAAGCCATTCTCGCATGAGTTTGCTGGCATGGGTTTCTTCTGGGTCTCCACTGTCCTCCAGCAGTCTAAAAACATGCAGAAAACTGTAGATTTGGAAAATTGTCCAGTGTGAGTGAGAGTGTTTAAGTTTATTTATGTGGCTCTTTTCTTAGTTCGAGACCAACGCAAAGTCACTATGCGAGTTGGGGGAAAAAATGTCTTTAAAAAAGAAAAATGTCGATTATTTATCTGTATTCAAAAATTAGGGGAAAAGAGTCAACAAAAGAGAGAACAAAAAATATCCACTGTCCATCGTTGTTTATACCTTGGCCTATGACCAAAAGAGCAAGTTAGTCTCGACAGTGGATAGGAAAACAAAACCTTTCTGGTGGGGTGAGAGGTAAAAACCTAGGGAGAACCCAACTCTCTGGTGCCAGTCTCCTCTGGCATGCTAACATTACAAAGACTGTGTGTCTCGCTCTGTGATTGGCCGTCTGAAGGTCTCGCCTTCTGATTAAAAGTTGCTGAGATTGAATCCATCTTCTTGTGACCCAGAAAAAAAAACGAGGATAATATTGCATCAACCACTGATTTTTGATTAATGGCGTTTAATGAGATAATTTTTCCAGAGTCATACTTCACGTCTAGAAAAACCTGTTGTGATTTCCACCAGCAGGGTGACAGCGGGTGGGCACCCAACAGACAGGATTCCTCGCTGATGATGCTAGGCCTCAGGCTCGCTTTCCTGTCGTTCTTTACACAGCAGAGGCAGATGTGGCTGGTTCTGAGCTCACGCTGGGCCGGACAGAACCCATGAGACAGAAGCAGGTGGTCTACAATAAGCTAGTTGGGTTTACTTAGGCAGACACTTCCCATCGCACTGATAGTCTAGGTTGAAGATGTAATGAGCACCAACTACACAACCCGTAAATTTTGTCCACACATAGTTCTAGTAATTGACAAGTTGGTTTCAATGATTCTGATAGACTATGTAAGGTACGTTTGAGTAGATGATTGTGTATATTGGAGAGGTGTTGGACATCTTGACCATCCCAGGTGGAAGAACACCAGGAGAGAACAGCAGTGATGGACAGGATTAGGCGAACATCCTTCATTTAAAAGTCCATTTAAGTCTGCTTGCACAGCACGGCTCTAGAAGAGCGGCGGATGAGCAGATTGGGAGAGGTGGGCTGTCTGCTTTTGTTTGCTGACTGAATCCATGAGCAAACTGTCCAACACTGTCAGATATATAAAGACATCTGAAACTGAAGCAACCTCAACGTCAGTAACAAAACAGACATTTTCAGAAAAGGTAAAATGCTCTGTGAAGCGTGACACTAAATATTTCACATTTCGACAACACAAAATAGATTTTTATAGATGACCATGCCAGACTGAGAATAGTCACGATAGAGTAGTCGACAGGTTAACCCAGAGGTTTGATTGAAAGTATGTATCTCAAAATCTGATTGGTTGACTACTAATTCGAGGGGGTGTGTCCTGCTGTCAGACCCAGAGTTGCTGGGATTGTCTCCAGCTCCCTGTGACAAAGCAATGGAAAGGTGGTTAGGAAAAGCAACGAATCGATTCCAAGTGACATATGTAGTGGTGCAAAATACTCGAGTAAATGTACTTTGCTACTTCACGAAAGTATTTTTTGGCTTTGTTGCGCTTGTGTACTGAGTATCACACATATAAGAAACGCGTACTCTCTACTTTACTACGTTTTTGATTGAGTATCTTTACTTAGTGGATCTTAACTCCACTACTTCGGAATGGACATTTACTGCTTTTTCTACAGGTGGTTAATTTCTTGGGTGGAAGAGGGAATATCGCCATCTGCAGGGTGCTGAAGGTACTGGGTGCTATTTTGTTCTGCTATTTGAAACAGGTGTTACATTTTATTTCTATATTAGGACATAAAATGTCAAAGAGTTTCATGGTTTCCCCACATTTTTGGTGCGTAATTCAGGACTGGTGAGTAAAATACTAAAGTTCTTCAAAAATTGGATACTTTTACTCAAGCCTTCTTAGAATTGGTGACTTGTAACTTAGCAATGAAGTGATTTTACAGTAAGGTACTTTTTCTCAAGTATGATTTTCAGGTACTCTTTACACCTCTACTATTGGGTTATGAATATCATCATCATTGTCGTATACAACACCAACACACGTGTTCTTCACATATTGTACGTCTATACAACCATGGCCGATAAAGAGAGTGAAACAAACTCTACAGTACATTCTTCTATGCTTGTTAACAAAGTGTCTAATCACATCAACCCGCTGGGTATTTGTTACACCCAAGTGCTAATCAAAGCTAGTTAGAACTGAGACGGGGCAGAAAAGCCCTGCTTATTGTCTAGATCCTGTGACTATATCAATCATCATGTGGGATTCAATACAACTTGAACTTTTCCAAAGTTGAAGCCACAGTGCTGCTAAACGGAGCCATTAGCACTAATGATAAAGTGTGTTGGAATACAGCGTGCATTAGGATGAAGGGTGGGCTTCATTCAAACAGATACGTTGAGCCCACAGCAAGTCAGTCGCCGAGCCCGGAGTAACCTATTATTAGCATTATTCATCTCCACCTAAACTGAGAGGAAATCAGCGGTCTGAATTGAAAGCCCCCCGAGCGGACTTCTGCTCATCAAGAGCAACGTCTCATGAGGCCGACTGTTTATCTGACTCTCACATGAATTTTTAAACCATTAGTGTGCACAAGACTCATGCTTGCAATTACAAAAAAAAAAAAAAAAAGAATCAGTTGCAACTTTGAAACAAACTTGCTTCAATTTATCACCCGTTTGATCTGCAACTTGTGGGTTAAACAATGTTTTGCTTTTAAGCGTGTCACTACATGGCTAAAAAAGATGGAGGTTATGTCGACACATATAAGGTAAACACGACCTTCGCAGTTCTGAACGAGACCACCACGACAGCCGTCCTTTCCCCACCCAGTGAAATCGACGATTCTAACAGCGGTAATGAGTGTTTTCCTTCCCGCGTGACAGCGCTAAAGCAGCGCTAATTTCATTAGCATGAGCTATGAAGGATGAGCTAGCTGACACGCAGTTCCCTCGGAGGATGATGAAGGAGCAGGCCGGTTTTTAATAAACACAGTGCCTGCGAAACATCACCTCCTAACTGCCTTTGTATCGAGCCGCGTACAGTCATCCTGCCAAGATCCGCCACCGATTCCCTAGGAATTTATGGACAAATAACTACTTTTTAATAGGCCTGTAATGCGATTTCCTGCCAAAGAAATATTCAAATTGCTTTCAGAACCAGTACGGTATATTATCAGCCCGGAGCGAGACTGATGTAGAAGAGAAGTGTTTCTTACCCGATAATAATTATACTATTGTCCTCAATGGCGGAGGAAGAACGACAGGCCGAACCTGCACGATCTCACCGGGGACGGGCGCAAACCCTGATAGCTGCATTTAATCATTAGCCCGTTTACTTCCATCATCACATTACTCTCAGACTGGGGTGCCCAATAAAGTCTCTTTCATTAAGCATCAGACTCTTCTAAGCAAGCGCAACATCTTAAGTGTTTCTGCTTTGGTAAGTGCTTACTATAAAAGAGAAGTCTGTAGCATCTGGGTCACTTTACACTTTATTCTCACTTTGCATGGATCACTCAAGTCTTTTTTTTGTATTTTGCTAATTTTTTTTAATTGTATTTTTATCCTAATATATTTATTTAGTATTTTATTGCATCTCTTTCTCACATGCACCCCCCAACCCATTACGTCAGATTACCCTGGTGTTATGTTATTGGCCTTTAATGAAGCAACAGCACACAATGGGACAATCTGAGTATTCTGAGAGCTTGTCCACTTCTACGAGTTTCGCGAACCACAAAGATTAATTAATTGTCTTAATGTTTAGCCTCAAATTCCATTGTTTTGCTTTAAACACCAGGAAATGGTTGCAAAGCACAGTGGAGTAAAGTACTTGAGTAAAGGGACTTACTTAAGTATATTGGCTACTTTGTACTTGTACTGAGTATGAGCAATACAAGCGACTTTTACTTTCTACTTAGCTACATTTTTGAATGAGTATCTGTACTCTTTACTCCACTACATTTGAATGGACACTTACCGTTACTCTTTACATTGTGATTGTGCGCGGCCAATCGGCATCTTTTTCTACCCCGGTTAATATCTTGGACAGACGAGGTGATATCGCCATCTACAGGATGTTGAAGGTACTGGATGATATTTATGACTTAAATCACATGAACGTGAACTAGCGGTTGCACTTTTTTGCACATTTGAGTTTGACTGAGACTTATCATTTGTTATTTTTTATCCCTTTTGTTCAGGCATTTTGACCGGTTGAGGTGTTGAATTTCATTTCTAAATTAGAAAACAAAACCTCATGAATAAAAACGTTCTTGTTTTTCACATTTCTTGGTGTTGTTTAAACGTTTCACTATTGGATGGAATGTACTGGACTATGCAGAAAGTGAAGACAATAAAAATACGTACAATTATAACCATCTGCCAAATTTAGCACAGCAAATCAAATGCACAATGGAGGGATTCATGCAAAATTCAAATCTGAACATGGGAATTGGCCAAAAATTACCACCAGCATTAGTAATCCAGACATCAACGCTCCAGCTCAAGTGCAAAACACAATGTGTATGAGATTGTACGGTAATGCATTCTGGAGAGAAGAGACACTTCACTGCAGACCTCCAGGAACCCGAAGAGAGCCGACTAACCCTGGGGCCTCCACCGGGCCGCACCAGCCAATCAGACGTCTGCGCCCAGATCTTCCCACATCACCTCTCCACCCACGTGAAAGAGAGCATGAGCCGCTCCGCCGGGTCACATGAGAGGAAATGGGTTTTGTATGAGTGCAAAAGTCAAAGTGCTTAATTAAGTCTGAAAGTCTCTGATTATAATAAATCACACACTGCTTAAAAATAAAAGTAAAAGCATTTTTTTTTTTTTTTCGAAAACTGTTGGGTCGGAAACTATGACGATCCATCAAGAGCGACTCTGACAAGCTGATAATGGAGCTTTTTTAAGAGGCTGGTGCTGTTGGAGCCATCGAGGGCTCTGGGGATGAGAGAGAGAGAGAGAGACAGGAAGTGAGAGAGCGAGAGACAGGAAGGGGGAGGCTGAGTGAGTAAGAGAGTCTTAACTGATGCTTGCTGCCCTTATCACTCTGACAGCCGCCGTTTACAGGACCGGAGTGCCAGTCAGATCATTTACAGGAAAAGATTAATACCGCCAAACGTGTCCTGTACACTTTTTCTGTTTCTTCTGGGTCTAGACGATCGCTTGTGCGGATGTGTGTTTGCCGGGAAATGATGGAGCTATATTGCGTCTCCCTCAAAACCACCGATGGGAAATAAGAAAGCGCATTAATACAAGTGTCGCACTTAAGCAAGAACTCCTGACTTCAATTTCAACTTCATGAACTTTTGATAATAAATAGGCAATTTGTACCACACACACACACACACACACACATCACACCTCGTGGGAAAGACGGTGTGATGAATAAACCAAAAGTGTGGCCTGCTTTTAGTCGCTGATTTACATTCCTACAGTCGATTTTCTGAACTGATTTTTCGTTTCTGGGTCAAAGGGAGTTGGAGCCAATCAGAGCAACTGTGGTCCTGAAGGTGGGACATACACACACTGGGTTAGTGACCGACCAATCACAGAGTGTTTTTCGACTGTGGCAGGAACCTTAAAGACCAGTGGTGTAAAGTGGTGGCTTTTTTTTGGCTACTTTGTACTTGTACTGAATATCAGAACTATAAGCAACTTTCACTCTACTACTTAATTTTATTTTTGAATATTTTATTTTATTCAGTTCTCTTTACTCAATTACATTTGAATGGACACTTACTGTTACTTGTTACACTTCTTGGACGAGGTGATATCACCATCTGCAGGATGCTGAAGGTACTGGATGCTATTTATCAGCTAAATCACGTGAACGTGAATTAGCGTCGACCTTTTTGTTCTTTAGACTGACTTTTTGTTCTTTTTTAATCTTTTTAGTTCTGCCATTTTGAAACACGGTGTTACATTTCATTTCTAGAATAAGAAAAAAAACAGTTTCTTCTTTGTCCCACATTTCTTGGTGTTTTTATGCTAAATTCAGTATGAGTAAAATACTAAAGTTCTTTCATAATTGAATAATTTATGACTTTTACTCAAGTCTTTTTGGAATTGGTGACTTGTAAGTTGTAATGGAGCCATGGTATGGTCAAGTATGGTTTTCAGGTGCTCTTTACACCTCTGCTGAAGACCCGGAAGAAAACGCACTTACACGCACTCGTCTGATGGGCCTTGATCTCATCTTAAGCCAAATGAAACTCAAGCCAAACAAGTCTCCATTTCCATTTTGTGTTTTTTTGTTTGTTTTATCGCTCGGACTAGCATGTATGTGGCATGATTTCCAAACAGCCCTGGTCTGAACTCCCTCTTCTTCCTGCTGCTCCTCTGTTTCTCTGGCTCTAATGAATCATCCCGAAGTTTTTCTTCAAAGCAAGATGATAAAGCCCCTCTGGCACAAACACATATTGCATGCATTCATCACAGCACAGATTTAAGGTGTGTCAGTTCGCACGGTTCCAGTTCCAACCACTGGGCACAAACAAACACACACACACACACGGTGCTGAGTCTCAGTAGAGGGTCTTCATCAGATGCCCACCCCTGCCCGTCTGGACGCCGCTGTCAGATAAAGGCACAGATCAGACAGGTAAAAGGCTGGAAGCGTGGAAAGGGCAGGTGAGCGCGGAATACTCATTCAGAGATTCACTCTCCACAGCTGACTGGTATTCAAGATCTCACGCACTCAACAGAGCGGGGCGGAATGAACAAACACACACACACACACACACACCCTCTCATTATCCCCAACTCTCTTTCTCCTCCTTTCTTTCTCTCCGTATCACTCCATCTCTCTGTCTTTCTCTTTCCCAATTTAATAGTGTGCAAACTCTCCCTATGTCTTTCTTTCGCTCTCTCTCTATTAACGTTATAGTGTACAAACTCTTTTTCTCAACTTTTCAGTGTGCAAAATCCCTCATTCTTTCTGCCTCAACTTTCTAGTATGCTCTCTCTCTCTCTCAACTTTATACTGTGATTCTCTCTCTCTCTCTCTAATTCTGCCTCAACTTTCTAGCGGGCACTATTTTACACAAACTATTCTATCTCTCCCTTTCTTTCTCTCAACTTTCTAGTATGCAAACTCTCTTCCTCATTCTCTCCGTTTCACTTCTCCATCTCTGTTTTTCTCTTTCCCAATCTAATAGTGCCCAAACTCTCTATGTATCTATGTGTCTCTCTCATGCTCTCGCTCTCTCTCAAGATCTTTCTAGTGTGCAAACTCTCTCTCTGTCTCTTTCACTTTCTCCATCTCTCTCGCAAGCAAACTCTCCTTCTCTTTCTCTCAGTCTGTCTTTCTGTCTTTTTTTCTGTGTAAAGTATCTGTCTGTCTTTTTCATCTTTCTTTCCCTTTCTCTCCATCTCAAGAGTTTAGTTCTGTCCATCACTCCCACTGTCTCACTCACTAACTCACTCACAGCTCTCTTTCTGCATCTCAGGAGTCTACACACCTTTCTTTCACACTCTTATATTTTCCCCTCCCCCACTCACTCATATGATATAAACGTTCCTGTGTGCAGAAGACTGTCTCGAGAGAGTTTTGTCTCTGTATATGTCTCTCTCTCTCAAACACACACACACACACACACACACACACACACACACACACACACACACACACACACACACACTACGATTAGTATCAATATCTGTCTCCAGCTTTCTCTCTCTCCATTCACACTCACACAATGCTACAATCTCAACTTTGCAGTGTGAAAACTCTCTCCTCGTCTCAAGAGATCTTCATCTTTCTCTTAACTGATTATCAACCAACAGCGTTTCTCCTAATGGATCATGTTGTTCTTGCTGTTGCTACTGTGATATTCAGTTTCTAATGACACAACTAACAGAATTTTGAAGAGAATTGTATCCTTTCTGCATCACATACGGTTTAACACAACTAGATAGGATAATTTAATGAATAAAAGAAGTTGCTGTATTTTAATGCCGAGCGATTGAGTTATCAAAGGGAGTCAGACAGAGAAGATCTGTGGAGGTTGCCATGTTCTTTGTGTCCAGGGATGATAATCTATAACCCAAACAACCATTCGGAGAACAATTCCGTGAACCGTCTGTGAACAATTTCTACTTTGCGTTTGATTTGAACAATAGAAATAAGATAAAAGCGTTTCGTACTTGCGTCTGATCCATTTGCGAAAAAGCACAACAAAAGCCTTTTATGCTAATAAGTCTGCCACGCATGAATATTCATGTCCGTAACTCATTTGTTAAGTCTAAGACGTTGTCTACAATTACGCAACTTATTGGTCTTTAATTTATTTGCATTATGATGATTTGCTTGTTTAGTTTTGTACATTTATTTTGCGTTGCATGTCAGATGAGTGTGTTCTTCACGTAATTAAATTGTTAATTTGAAATATTCTGAAAACAGATTAACTTTTATTTCAGAGGTGCTTACAAATAAGAACGCTAATCACATCACAGGTTTGCAACCTTTGTAATAGTGTGAAATATCACAGATGAACACCAACAATCGCAGATTCAATCCTGACAAGCTCGAGTCAAAAAACAGCTTCATATGCCACAATTGTTTTGAGGTACGTGAATGTTATAAACGTCTTGTAAATCTCACAGAAAATTTTGTACATGAAAACAAACAATATGTAATAGGAGTGTAAAGCAGCCGGTTCCCTGAACACGGTGCGATACACTGCTGGAGTTTTGACCAAATCAATACTAATGAACTCTGGGCTTGAAATGGCAGACAGATTACATTGTGGCCTGCACTTCATCTACAATACACCTTTATTATGATCTACAAATACACACTTGCGTCACAGGAAACACTAGAAAACAACTTAAATCAAGGAATTTGCTTTTATGTGACAATGTTGCACACTTTGTATTGCATTAGTCACACACTCACCACTGAACATATTTGACATTACAGAAATGTATCATATTTGGGACGCACGCACACACACACACACACACACACACACACACACACACACACACACACACACACACACACACACAAAATGCCGCACCTTGAGTAAATTAATTTAACACTGATCTCACAGCTGTGAAATTTAAAATCCAATAAAAAAAGACCAACAGATCAAAACGAATATCACATCATAAACACACTACAGTATGTTTATGCATGATTTACGGTATATGGATCTATATTCAAGCCCAAAAAGAAAGTCAATGTTTGTTTCAGTGTAACTTGAGCACCGAGGCAAAACTCAATTTGCAAGATCACAGAACCTGCCAATCAGCATCGGGGGGGAGGGGCTTGTACACAATGGGCAGCAACTTCACTCGAAGACAAGACTGTTTCACAAGTAACATTCACTATTCTTTGTTGCTGCGTTTGAGTGACGTCGCAGCCCATTCAGCCACCGCCCACTGCGTAGTAGCCCCTCCCACTAGACTTGATTGGCTGATTTTCTACTGAGGGTGAAACTGAAGAAAAACCTCTACTGGGACTTTGTGTTTGTATTCGAGTTCACATCTGTGGAAACTTTTGTGGTGAAACTGCAATCATGACTCACAAACCCTTACGAACTTACAAGGACTTACAAAGACCTCAAAAATTATTTTCTTAGAAAGAAAATCACAGAAACCATAGACATATTACTTGGTTCACTTTTCCAACCCAAAAGACGGAAGCATGAATCATGCTCCGAACCTTTTAGATGCCATCAACATCTGAAGTGAGGCCGGTTCTGCCTTTTCCTCTGGGAACGAAGGTGATAATGGAGATGGAAAGCACGACCCAATTGCACACTATGGCGGAATGTACGAGAGGGTCTTTTCCTGCAAATTTTCTCCCGTAAAAGACCAGAGATGAGCAGCAGGAGAAAGACCAAGGCCAGCACATGCGTGTTCTGTGCTTCTCAGGAGTGTGGAGTGGATGTGAAAGACCACAGCAGATCTTCTCCAGGGAAGCTGCTGAAGGGGTGCGAATGCAGCTATCATGTCGTGTCTATTCCCCCATTCGCTTTAAACTTCATCTGCCCACCCCGAATGGGCTCCATCATAGACAGAAATCTTGCTTTCCATTATATTGTGCCCAGCTGAAATATTACGCAAAGTATTTGTGGAGAAGCTGGAAGCCTATCAGGTAAATCCGCTTGCTATTGGTTAGTGGTGTGGAGAGAAGCGTGCGGACCCCCGGTGGGCTGCTCTTCCAGACCAAACGCTCAAAATCATCTCAAAAGCTCCATTTTCTGGCTCGCGTATAACAGTTATATAAGAAACCTCTCTTGCAGGGATACAAATCCAAGTTCTCGGAAAACGTGAAAGCACATTGATACTTTAAATGCAATCATTGTGGAACAGTCTAGAAATATCTAGACTATAAAGAATATGCAAGTTGTGAATACGCTATTTACAGTAATCTATTATTTTACATGTATGATAATACACATTTACAGTAATACATTATACATTTACAGTAGAGCATCATTGTGAAATAGTCTAGATTATCAAGAAATTAAAGAACAGACGAGTATTAATACAGTATAGGAAGCATTACACATTTACAGTTTATGAAGCATTACAATACATTGTGGGGAAGTTAAATATATGTAAGATAAGTGGGTTATTAATAGTAATTTACATTTAATATTTTAATTAGCAGGGCTTTAAGATGTATATGAACCTTTAAGAATTGCTAGTATTAAATGTCAGCAATATTTTCATGTTGTTCATATGAAACGTTCGTGTCTCAATTTAAAAATCTTCCTTTTTCTATAGATTTTTTTTTTGTCAGTACAAGGTTTCCTTCTCTTTCCCTTTCATTTACCTCATTTGTCCTCCATAGGCAACAGATGACAAGCAAGCGGTTGATGGAGCTGATCTCCAGGTTTGACCTTCTGAGAGTCGGAGCAATTCTGCCGGTCTCTTTTCAGACCACCACCCCCCATCACTCCCCCACCGGCCTCTCTCTCACTCGGCGCTAAGTGATGGAGATGCAGCTACATTGAAATTGACGCCTTAAAGAGCTAGAAAAAGGTTACAGTCGCTGACTTCATGACACAGGTACATTATTTATACCCAGCATCCATGCCGTGCCCAGCTCATCTAATTGATGAAACGAGGAGCTCTCTTTCTCATTCACACACACACACACACACACACACACACACACACACACACACACACACACACCAAAAATACAAATAAATACAAACTCTAAAAAATAATAATCCAAAAAAAACCTCTGCACTAATACAATTTCCATTACTAGGTTAGTTGTGGCCCAATCAGTCAGTCAGAGAATCCTGTAGTAAGACGTTTTAATCTCTAACTTCAGCACGGTTATAAAAGAGTGACATTTTAATAATTGGCAGATTTTATACAATGAAACTTTCTTTCTGGAGAAAGAAGCAATTTTTCTCTCCACGCACAGAGATACCCAGTTTTAATTTTCCTGCAGTAAACGTGAATAAACGTCAAACGATACAATTGATTAGTGTACATTTCTTTCTAGTGTAAAATCTAAATTTATTACTAATCTAGTGTGATTAGTGTTAAAATTTTCTTTCTACTTTCTATAGAAATCAGTTTTCCGTGTTTGATTATTGAGTCTGTAGCTGGATCGTCTGTGATCTTTGTGTTTCAGCACCACGGACAGCTGCACATGTTTCTCTCTTATTGTAAATTAATGTTACAATTCAACGTTTTAAATTATATAAATAGGTTTTAGTTGCTTTTGGCTTAAATTATTCACTGGAAGTAAAACACTGGAGATCACTAGAACAGTACTGTATATTCATTGCATGATAACAACAAAGTTAAAATAAGATGAAATTCAATTAAATCAAAGCTAAATGTCAAAACTATATTAGAAAACACAATTGCAAGTGTCATTAAAATATGCTATTATATTATTGTAATTTACTCTTACAGTATTTATCATTGGGATAAGCTTGGTCTCACTATTAAGCAAGAAAACATTAAGATATCTCACACATTTCATCCACGAAACACAAGGCCAAGACAATGTCGCCCTGAACAGATTATCCATATCCCGTCTTTCAGTCCACTCCACACCTCCACCTCTTCCATTCACACCATTTTCACAAGGACTAATAAGACACAACAAAAGAGTCACAAGTCTTTCTTTTCGCCTGAGAAAAACCCCCAAAGAACTATGATGTACAAAACTTTTTTAATAAACCTTTAAATAAAATCTATTTATGAAAATGTTAACATCATGTTATTAAATACTACATTTTTAATAATAGTATTAATAATAATAATAAAAAAAATAATCAACATAAGAATTTTACACAACGAGCTTTTGTTGAATTTCAATTTCACTCATTAGAGGCTGAATGGATGGATGGAAGGACGGATGGAAAGACAGACAGTGTACCATAACACATTGGACATAGAGACTTGCTCCTAACTAATCAGAGCAGAGCTGTATCCAAATGTCCCACTCTTCCACACTTAGCAACAGAAACAGCAGAGGATATGTTACAATCTTTATATACTCTAGAACACATGTGTCAGATGTTGGGGGCCATGTCATTTCATGTGGCCCACGAGAGCTTAAAAGTTTCGAGTGTCTGAAAAAAATACCAAAATATAAATTAAGAGTGTGCGTTGACCAAAAACTACATTTCCCAAAATTCCTTTTGACTATAGTAGCCGTGGCAGTGTTCCCACAGTTTTATGTTTTTTTTCATCATTAACTTGGGCAGTATGATCCTTCACTAATGGAGTTAAAATGTAAAAAAGTTGAATGTTTATCTTTCAAAAGATACTGATTATGATTTATGCAACAAGCAAACATTTCTACACAACTACAATTGTCACTTGATTAAGTTATGATAAATAATGAGTTGTGTGAGACACCAGGCCATTTCAGGACCAGGGACAGTGATGGCGAATGCTGCAGGATGGCCAGGTGTCTCACAGTTGTTTAATATTCAAGAGTAGTTACTCTTACATATGTTACATTACATTTGATTACATGCAGTTACATTTATAAGTGAATCCGGCCTTTTGAGGACAGCCATTATGCTGATGTGGCCCTCGGGGAAAATGAGTTTGACACCCCTGGCCTAGAACATTTTTGTTGCAGGCCAGTCACTTTAACATCAACGTGCTCGTCCTAACTAACGCTGACACGGCACTGGAGCAAAGAACATGACAAATTATGATTAGAAAGCCTGCGAGAAGTCCGAACGGAAGGCGACGTCGGTCAGCGCTGCTCGGCATCAGACTGATCAGAAGTCAATTATTCCCCGTGACAGTAAATCACCCTCCATTACAAACAATCACCGCACAATCGGACGGCGTGATGGTTGCGCACGGCAGTGATATTGCTTTTACAGTGTGGCGGGGTGCGTGTGGAGGTGCTGATTACCAGACGGACACATCGATTGAAAGACAGAGACGGTTGTGAACCACAACACTGACAGTCTGATCTGCCTCGTGTCCTCATTACATTAGCAGGTAAAGCGGCGAGGAGAGTGACGGATCACAAAGGAAGGCATATTTAGATTGAATTAAATTGACAGCCCCTTCACACAAGGACAAGACATCACAGCTCGACTCACCCACAATATATAGACTTTAAAGCAAAGCGCCAGGCGAAGACAGACGGCAATATGCTGTTCAAAGATTGGATTTTTGTTTTTATATTTATCTACAAAGGAGCATGCAGACACACAAACAGGCTTCCTGGCGTTCTCATGTGCCCGTCAATGATCAGGTTGAAGGCGTTGAGAAAATGAGAAGGGCTGTCAGTCATCCGCAGAAGCGGTGCGGGATCTGTCAGGAACGCAGATACTCTGAGATTGATTGGCAAAACTTTCACGGGGAAAACTCACGCAAACCAAGATTCTCATCTGGAGATGTGGGGACAGACGATGGTGTGGCGGGACTGGAACTGAGAGCGCTCTGGTCTACACTCGTGACCGCAGAAGCACCACGGCCTTGGAAAAGCGTTTCACAGATATTCTAACACCATCCATCCACCTGAAGAGCAGTGACGTGCCTAGACACTGCGGAAAATCAAGGTTATTACTCACTCTTTATAGACTGAGGTTTATTTGAATATGACTTTTTGAAGATTCATTATTAATAAAAATTAACTAATTAATATGTTTTAAATGAAACGAGTCAAAATAGACACTCAAACAAGTTTAAATCTAAATATGATATGTATATGAAAAAACCTGATTAGTAAAGATTACTCACTCTCAACAGCATAAAAATGTCTTAAACTAATATATTGACTGAAATCCTTACATTTATTTCACTAAGATAAACCCTGAATTTTAAAATGTTAATTCAACTGAAATGAAATATTTGAATCACCAACGTAGAAAAGGTCACTAACTTCCTAAATCAAAATCAAAAAAAGAGTTCTTGTTCTATCTATCTATCTATCTATCTGTCTGTCTGTCTGTCTGTCCATGTGACATCTATCTATCACCCATCCATCCATCCATCCATCCATCCATCCATCCATCCATCTCTGCCTGTCCATCTCTCCATCTATCCACCTGTCTGTCTGTCTGTCCATCTATCCATCTCTTCAACTCTATCATACATTATCTATCTATATTCATCCATTTATAAATCCATCCATCTAACTATCCTCTGTCTGTCTGTGCACCTGTCTGTCTGTCTGCCTCACTATCCACTTATCCACCCGTCTATCCAAACATCTGTATCTCTTTCGGCCCTTTAATAAATCCATAGATTCTTAAAAATCTTAAATCTGGACACGATGGCATTTGCACAGAGGAACAGGCTCTTACGAAACAGGGTTTATTTCACACAGATAAACTAATGGCATAAAGACGCACTCAACACAAATCAAAAATACCTTTTTTTTGCCTAAAGCCCAAAACCACTTAATCCTTGTTGTTTTTCCTAAAGAAAGAGAAAGCCACCGTCTTCAGGGCCACTGCCAATACAGTGGCGATCAATAGAGCTGACATTGAAATGCAAGCAAACAGATTGAAGGTAAAGGAAGCCATGGCAACAGGCATCAAGTCTTTAACTGGAAGGACACTTCCAATCAGAATGACTTCATTAGACAGGCTGGCATTTTTACTTCCACACATTTAGTCCTCTAAAAACTAAGCTGCTTCCACATCAGCTGCTTTTTGGCATGTTCTTTAGTTTAAAAATTTTGAAATACCTTATCCCAAAGATTTATCCATTACAAGTCACCAATTCCAATACTTTAGTAAAAGTAGTAAAAGTATTATAAAAGAACTTAAGTATTTTACACTCAAGTATTTTACTACATTTTAGTAGAAATACTACCTAACTAAGACTAAGAAAAGAAAAGACTAAAAAAACAAGAAACTCTTTGAGGTTTTGATCTTATGAGGCTTTATTTCCTAATATGGAAATGAATTGCAGAACAAATCAGATAAAAAATAAATATTTGTAAAAAAATAATTTGGCCAGCGATGCTAAACGCTCACGTGATTTGGCTGATCCAAAATCAAGGGCTGCAAAAGCATCCAGTACCTTCAGCATCCTGCAGATGGCAATATCGCCTCATCCACCCAAGAAATTAACCGCAGTAGAAAAAGATAGACTTTTCGTGCACAATCACAGTGTAACGAGTATCGGTAGGTGTCCATTCAAATGTAGTGGAGTAAACAGTGCAGATACTCAATAACCAATGTAGTCAAGTAGAGAGTAAAAGCTGCTTATATTTTTGAAACCCAGCACGAGCACAAAGTAAATGATATACAAAAATCCAAAAATGAAGTACAAATTCCATGTACTCAAGTACTTTACGCAACTGATTACGGTGCATTTCAAACACAGGCAGGATATACAAGTGTGTATAGCAAAATCTTTAAATAGATAAATAAGGCGAAACATCTTGAGGGATTAAACTCGGAATTTTAATTCTGCCCTCAAAAACATCCGGGATGCATTTTGAAGCACTTACTCTGCAAACAGCGATCCACAGGGTTCCGCTGGCATCTCCATCTACCCTGAACTTACACAGCATGTTCCGGACATTTATAGAAAACCAACGGCGACACAAGAGTGTGGAAGTTCTGTTAGACCGGTCGTCATTTCCAAACTCATCTGACCCAGCGATGAGAAAGCCAGTGTGTGTGTGTGTGTCAGTAGTCTGGAGATGTGGAGATATGGAGGGAGGCATTAATTGAGCTGCCTGCAGAGGGGAATAGCATAAGGAAGAGCTCATTAAAATGATTATTAAAGACACAAGCCGAGCAGCGGAGCTCGAGCGCGGCCAGAACACTCAGACTGAGGGGAAACAGCTTGTGTCGCGCCGTCATGGGGACACGACTTAGACTGAGCAGACGAAAGCCGCTCACTAGTGCCAATGTGTGCACACAAACTATAGATCAAATATCAATTGTGATCATTTACCTTTCATGGAACTCTAGAGAGCTACGTATGTAGGTTTGTGTGTATGTGTGTGTGTGTGTGCGTGCGTGTGCCAGTGTGAAAGTTACTTAATGGTGACAAAGGAAAAATTCTTGGAAAAAAAAAAAAATAAATGTAAAACAATATATTTTCGCTACCAAAATAAAGTGTAGATAAATTTAAATAAAGTTTAATTAAAAAAAAAGTTTAAATAAAGCCTTAAAAAATATTTTTTTTTAATTGAAAATTTTCGCTTTCCACAAAAGTTCCCTACTTGACTTAAAATACAATTCTTTCACTCAAACTCCTCAAATCCATTTATCTCCAAATTGTAACTCTCCAAATATGAAAGACTTTTATCTGTCGATCTTTCGGAATCTATCTATCCATCTATAAGTCTATTAAACCATAGTTTAATAAACTTGAGTAGTATATTTTAGATTACATAATTAATTTTTTTGTACACATATCCATTTTAATTCCTGCAAAACACAAAAGCTCCCTACTTGATTAATAAGATGTTTTCATGTAAACTCTCCAAATCCATTTATCTCCAAATTTTAACTCTCCGAATTCGAAAGACAACCATAGTCTTACCTAGACAACCATAATATTAGTAACATTTACTAATGCAAAATCCAATTTAATTTTAGATACAACTAATTTCAACATTAATACAATTAATAATAGTTAGATTTATGTTTGTTGTTTCTACTAAAGTGAATCAATATGGGTAAAGTGTGTTTGTTTTGCCACCCTCGTCTGTCTCTCTGCATGTCTGTCTGTCCATCTATCAGAATCTATCCATCCATCCATCCATCTATCAGTCTATTAAACCATAGTTACTTTAGTTGTATATTTTAGATTGCATACTTTTATATAATCTAAATAACCATTTTAATTACTGCAAAAAGTCCACAAAAGTTCCGTACTTGATTTAATGCAAACTTACTTTTTAAAGTAAACTCTCCGAATTAATTTATCTCCAAATTTTAATAGAATAAATTTTTTTTTATTTACTAATCCAAATCAGATTTAATTTCAGATACAGGTAAGATTGACATGTATACAAGTAACAATAGATTTACATTGGCGTCTCTACTAAAGTCAATCAACTTGGGTCAAGCGTGCTAATTTTTGCATCTGTCTATCTCTCTGTATCTGTCCGCCTGTCCATTCATCCCTCCAGTTTGGCCATCCATCTATCAGAATGCACGGTTGATTGGATAAATGCACACATAACTCATCGACATTGCATTCACTTAACAGAGATTCACTGGCCCGTTCAATTTATGACAACAAAATAGGATCCGCAGATAGCTGACGACCAAGCTGAAAGGCAGAAATGCCAAGGGAAGGGAGTATGGAGAATGACGTGAAGCCTCGCCGAGCGGCGGTGAAATCACAGAGAAGGAATGGAGCTCATGTCAAAGAAAGCGGAGCCTGCGCTCTCCTCCGGCGCTGACATCCCTCTGCAGGGCTTCTTTATCAGATCAAACCGCTGACTAATCTGCTAATAGTCCGTGTGTTTGAGGGAAACAGCGAGCGGGCACAGAAGAGCAACTCTTTGAATCACTGCTTTTGTATATTTAATCTGATGCCCTCTGTGCTATTACTCACTTCCTGTCCCAAGAGCACGTTTTTGTTTTTTGTTCCGACATATTACGAGTGAAACCGGCAGAATAATGAGAAACGATTCCAAACGACAAGATAACAAAATGGCAGACAAATATGTCATTTCTCCTTCACCGTTCTATATTTAAAACCTCCATTTAAATGGGGTTACAGCACACACAAGACAATTACAAGCGTCCAGGTTGAGACAGAAATAGACCTTGTCTAAGAATACGATGATGCAATCTGTCCCCGACGACAATACTCACTTTATCATTGCACAACCGCTGTTAAACTACGGCCGTGCAGACGATTTGCAAGTGGAAAAAAATATTTTCAAAAATGTAGGTTATTTCCATATTTTTATTTAATTTATTTTATTAAAAAATACATTTAGGCACATACAATGTATACATTTTTTTTACGCTAGTGTCTGAAATAACTAATATATGTACTATTAATAAATTAGCTATTTTTTAAGTATAATTTATTATATGAAAGCCATGTGAACATACAAATAAATTAATATTTTTGCATTTAATAATATATAAAGTAATAATACGTAAAAATGTATATATTCAGTAATTAATAATAAATAGAAAAATAAAGTAAAATAATATTTTATATAGAGTATAATTATAGAAAATGAATTATAAGTGTGTATATATATATATGTACACACATTACACAATGTTAATTTAAATTACAATTATACTGATATAAATATAAAATTATATATTAAAAATTATATATAATTATATATATATACAGATATTCATATTCGTATATACACTATATAATTACATACATATATTTAATGTGCGTATGTTTAGATATTACCATCAATATCAAAATTAGCCATACTCTTTTAAGCAGCTATATCAATATTTGTCTTTTTTAATAATCATATTTATGCACATATTTGCGTACAAATCAGATTCACTCACACGAACCTGAGCAGGAAATAATAGAGAGGTTCTGAATTTCATGTTCATTAAGAGCGCATTACATAATGAACAGGGTAAATGAATTAGCAAGATTCATGAAAAAGTGTTGCCACGGTAAGTGTTGGTGCATATCACTCCTTTAAACCCTTGAAAAATAAACGCGACCCACGTCGACCCTTTGAACGCTTAACAGGAAATCAGCCTTTCATCCAAATCCTTGATCCAAATTGTTGCTCACAAGGACAAACACACACACACACACACACACACACACACACACACACACACACAAGCCGCCATTACCGTGGGCCGGAAGATTCCACACAATGCGGCTCATAATGATGAGAGCCAAGGACTGTGGTGGGCTGAAAGAAGTAAACGTGTGACGAGGTGACAAAGAAGAATGCCACGTATAGATGTCATCCCTCCCTCCCTTTCTTGGTCTTTCAGATCTCCATCCCCTGTCTCTCGGTGGAAAAGGTTACTAAATGTCACTAGGGAAGTTTTCATCATCTTCAATGGCTGCTGGGACCAAGGTGTGGGAGAGATGGAACGGATTGTACTGGCACGTGTGAGAATGCAGACGCACGTCTCACTGCAACTAGACAGCTAACGGATGACAGAATCCCACCATCCACTGACACGGGGGGTAGAAAGCAGTTTTCTGAGGGTCAGTCTGGCTGAAGAAAAGCACAACTGGACTCAAAGAAGTAATGGAAGGAACGTCACTCCACACTCCAACCTGAAGGGGAAGATCCTTCTTTCAGAACAAAGATGAGAAAAAGAAACGTCTAATATTACTAAGAAAAATACCGTATTTACGCGAATATAAGCACCCCCGTGAATTTTCAGGAACAAATTGAAATTGCAAAAAAAAAAAAAAAACTAATTTTTTTTCCATTACATTTCTGGTTAAATTACAATTCTTATCTCTTAAAATGACTATGTAACAAACCTAACTTGCGACTCGTATCACTTCAATGTTGTTTTTACTTGAATGATTGTTTAAAAGAATCTACTCTAGTCTTTAAAACTCCAACTCCCATAATCCTTCATAAACACCACTGTTTCCATTCATTTGTAATTGCACCTGACTTGAAATAGTCAAGTGAAGTCAAGTCATCTTTATTTATACAGCACTTTTTAAAACAGATGAACTGACCAAAGTGCTTAACACTTTAGAACACCAACAGAAAACACAAAAGGGCCATCATAATAAAAATGTATAAAAGTCGGATTACCATAAAATTACATAAAAAATTAATAACATATATAAAACAATACCAGAGACTAAAAAGCCAATTGCTCATACAGGGTTGAACGCCAGAGAGAAAAGATGGGTTTTCAGTTTAAAAGTTTTAGATTTAAAAACAGTCAGTGAGGAAGCCTGTCTAACTTGCAGAGAGAGAGCGTTCCACAACCTCGGCCCTGCAACAGCAAACGCCCTGTCTCCCCTGAGCCTGCCTTGTGTTTTTGGAACACACAGAAGCAGCTGGTCAGCTGACCTGAGAGATCGGGAGGGGGAGTGAACACTCAGCAGCTCAGACAAATAGGGAGGGGCCAGACCATTTAAAGACTTAAAAAAATGGGTACGTCACTACCCATTCAGTCACCGCCCACCACTTTGTAGCTCCTCCCACTTAAAAGCAATCTACCAACCACCTTGTTAACTCAATTGCTTATCGCATATACTTATTTCATCTGGAATTTTATCTTATTTCACCCTTTCATTGTTCTGCATAAATTAAGCTCATTTGTTAAATCTGTATTCAATTATACCCATACACATATATAAAAATAAAAGTATTCACTTCAGCTTGCAACCCTCAATTTCCTCTCAAACACCCTTCTGTGCGGCGTAATTAGAGCCCATCTAAAATACTTGGACAGTCATACAATTATCCTCTTCTCTACACATAAATTTCCCTCACTCCTTGGTCCTGCATACATATTTGATGACGGGTGGATTTGGAGGCCTTTAACGTAATGACAGATTTGAGCCTGGTGACATTTTAAGGGCTGCCAAAGAGCTCTTAGGAACTTGTTGGGTAATAATTGTAATATTCCAAAGCTTTGTGTTTTCGCTGCAGTCAAAACCAAGTCGTTCCTCCCAATTACGGCAGCACTCAGCCAGTCGGCACGAGCTGAGCCCATAAACACTCTTTATTCCTTCGCCGCTCGTCTGACGAAGCCGAGTTACACAAACCCGAAAAACACACACACACACACACACGGAAGTTCATCTAGAAATTCTCCATGTCTAGATGACAAGAAACAATCTAAAAATACACTATTTTTCATCACATTGAGGAAGACGTACTATGATTGGTGCAGAACATCTTGGTTGTTGTAGTTTAAATGGGCCTAATACACAGGTGTCAAACTCAAGGCCCGGGGGCCAGATGTGGCCCGCGAGAGCTTAAAAGTTGAGTGTCTAAAAATAAATACCAAAAAATTAATTAAGAGCGTACGTTGACTAATAACTACATTTCCCACAAAGCCTTTTGTCAACTGCGGTGTTTCCACGGTTTTATGTTATTTTTCTTTATTCACTTGCACAGTTTGATCCTTCGTTAATGGAGTTATGTGGGTTTTCATAAGCTGACGACATTTTAAAGGTTTTTATGTTAGAGCAACAAGCAAACTTAGCTTTTCTACACAACGGCAATTGTCACTTAAATAGGTTAGGATAAAATTATGAGTAATTTAACATTAAGGAGTAATTACATTGGTTTTACATTACATTCGATTACATTTCGTTACAGTTATAAGTTACATCTGGCCCTTTGAGAACAGCCATTGTGCTGATGTGGCCCTTGATGAAAATGAGTTTGACAGCCCTGGCCTAATATGAGGAGAGCCTTCTTTCTCTAAAACGAACCCATTATCCTGCTAAAGAAGTTCCAACACAACACCAGTCCTGATGATTCCTTCTTTGTGTAGTAGTGATATAGAAGAAACTCTCTGTTGGAACGATGCTGTAATTCTCCGAGATCCTTTGAGACACTAACATTTCATTGCTCCCCATTACCGTAACAGGCCTCCTCACCGCTGAAGTAAGAGTGAGAGACGAAGCGTCAGGCTAACTCCTCTAACGACTGGCGGGGACACAGCATCTCACCGTGAGCCGAGAGGAATTCATTTTCTGAATAATTGAAGACGTAGGGGAACGCAACGCAAGCCTCCGATTGATTGCCTGACTGACGACAGAATCATCCGGTGACAAACCGTCTGACTTTAAGAGGTGGAACAATATGCTGAAACAGATTTTAAATATTTAAAGTGTTCCGTGTAAAGTCGTTTGGCGGCACCATCAATAAAAATGCAGTTGGGAGTGTTATTTCCCAATGGAGTTTGCTGTGAAACAAGTCATTCCCTATAAATTAAACGCATAAACTCAACGCAAGCGATTTCTTCACAAGCATTTCAATAGAATCATATTGTTGAAGTCGTTTAAGACGCATCTCTGAGCTTTCATATAATAAAGCCACAAGGTTTTGGCATTTCTGAGTCTCGTCCTTGAGAGATGGTGTTCACAACTTCACAGTTGTGGGAATGCTGGATAAATGTAGGAATAACAGGACAGAGTCTTTGAATGTAAAGCATTAATAAATCAATAATTGCAATTCCAGAAAAAAAGTCAAATGAGTTGAATTTAAATCTGAAATACAGTATATCAAATTCAAAACGTTTTAGATCAAGCCGTTCATCTAATGCAACAATATTAGAATATTACAGTTATATATTACAATAGAACGCTAGAATTAGAATATGAGAAACACATTGATGACCTTAAGAATACAATTAAAACAGATGTATAGTCTATAAAACAATGCAAAAAACACTCTTTTGGATTTACAAGTCAGTTATATAAGTCAGATAAGTAAAAGAAAACTAAACATTTTTACAGTTTTTTAAATGAGATTCTAAAATGTTAATACAAACTATTGATACTAAAAAACTAATATAAACTATTGATCAAAAACAATCTCAGTTAAAAACACAATTCTCCATTCTCATGACAATAAATACTGGATTTTCTCTTATAGGCAAAACTCTACAGAGAACGATTCTCTTCCTATGTTGTGATTCGCAGATCTGAGCGTTACCGTGAAGCGTCCCAAACACCAGGGTCCCGTAAATAACAGCAAGGCGTCGCATTATAACACACCTGCCGCAGCTTCAGCTGACGCATGTAATTACAAGTGTGGGTGTGATGATGATGTTACAGCCAAAGAAATGATGTCAACATCTCTGCCACCATTGGACAAACCTCCAATCACATTCAGCAGGACGTTCCTTTCATTCCAGAGGCCGTTATAATAATTACTGCGCTCGCTCCCAAACTCAAGTAAACATTCCTAATGTGACTCGAGCAGCCGCTCTGATTGGTGGGATGGATTTCATTTGACACAGAAACTGTATTTTTTTTAATTAGGAAAAAATTAGTCCTTTAATCTCGAGAAGAGAAGTTTGGTGTGTTGAGTAAATAAGGCTGGTGTAATATATACAGTATCTATATTTTTAAACTGATATTAAAACTGATGTTATATTTCTTAAACTAATATTAAATAGGACTGAAACGGATCAGAATAGAATATCATTTTGAATTGAATCGAATATTATATAAGACTGATTAACGTACAAACTGAAATACTATTTTGATCAGCTAACTAAACATTTAAACTGAAATAAAAATACATGGAAATATTGTTCATAGGTTGTAAATATATTTTGAGGCAGTTGAACTGAAACTATATTATTTTTATTGGTGTCTTATATATTATATAGTATTGTGTGTGTGTGTGTGTGTGTGTGTGTGTGTGTGTGTGTGTGTGTGTGTTGTTTTTACTCTAATTGTTTTGAGTATTTGGAGTGCAAATTAAAGTTTAGAGTAGCATATAGCTCTATAGAATTGAACGGCTTATACGATAACAGGATTTTATTTAAAACTATATGTTTTCAAAACTGTTTACTTCATGATATCATTTAAAACAGCTTGTAAATCACCTGAGGCTCATTAAGACAACTGAACCCAAATACTGAAAACAGAGGCAAAAATGTACAAAGAGACCGTCTTGGGATTTCACCCGATAAGACACGGTGAACACGTTGGACACGTTTCTCAATTAAACCGTCTAATAATCTTTAACAGCGACTCACCTCACGTCGAGACGCCATATGGTTGTTGTCGTCAGCGTGCGTCATCGCCCCGCCAGCGCGGGATATCCGCGGAGTTTCCGGAAGTTTAACGGATCACGTGACTTCCCAAATCAGCTGAAACCGTCCACGCACTTAGTCCTCACAAAAAGTTACGTGACTCAATTAATAAGAAGTTTTAATGATGAAACAAACGTCTAGCAAATGATGACCAGTCATATCAATATCTCCAGGACTTTTAATTATGGCAAGACTCTATGAGCTAATAGTGAAACAATAATAAACTATATCATCATCACCAACCAATCCATTAACGTCACTGGAAGCAAAAATCAAGCCCCTCTCAGCTTTCGCTTCACTTCCCTCATATCGTCGCTCTGTGTTGTGCTCCGACAAACGCTAAGTGTGCAGACACTAATGAGGCGTCTTAAATGGGCCTGCGCTGTCGAGGCTCAGACCAGCAGGGACGCCGAGGCTCTTATGGCGCCATGTTAACATTTCACAGCTCAGCACTTGTCTCTTCACCCTTTCATACTCTCAGAACAGTGAGCGACCAAGCAGATCCAAGCATCTAGAAGGCTTCCAGAGAGCTTTGAAACACAACAGTGTTTGGGATTGTGCGGGGACAGCCTGGAAATGTTCTACGAAATCACGCGTGTGGTTAAAAAGAAACCTTGGAGAGGTTCATCCATCCATCTTTGTCCATTTCTGGGTCACATTGACCGCTTTTATCACTTCGGGGCAGGACACAAATTGGTGGTGAACAATTGCTGGAGACTCCACATGATACTGTTCCCTTACAAGTTGAAAGAATCTGAATTCGACAATTTTGGCAACTTGGGTTTCTTAGTTTGGCTCCAGATGTTGGTTAGGTGAGAAACCGTGAAGAGCGACATGAAGACCGTCACGTACAAGCATTTATCAAGCCGGGATCGTGACAAAAAAATGACAGGAAGACGTAGCAGAACAAGAAAAAAAAAGCAGATGTACAAGATTGTTGTGTAAACAGTGGAGTTTGCTTGTTATGCGTGTGTTAATTTCCCCTCAGGATCTCATTAGAGCCTTGAGTAGCAAAGACAGACCTGATAACCCAGAAGAGCGAGTCCATCCGAGCATTCTACATCATGAAAGAGCACTGACACACACACACACACACACACACACACACACACACACACACACACACACACACACACACTTCGTTTCAGGGAGACAAAGGGTTTTCATGAAGCTCTTTTACCTACAAGCCACAATCTTATCGCACAAAAACCGATTAGCAAATTAATTAAAAGTACCATTTAGTTTTTATTGAATCAAAGGAAAAGAACAGTTCATGTAAGTGATTAAAAGAGAATTTTCATCGGCTAAATATTCACATGTATCTTACAATCAATGATAATCTTTGTATTATTTCCGATATAGTTTTACAGTATTTAGCCACATTTCTGACTGAATAAAACAAAAACAAGAAGCATCGGTAGTTGGACAGCAGCCTGGTAATCCACACACGATCACTAATTTTAATTAACACTGAAATACAGAAATACAGAGTCAACCAGATTCATTTCAGCAGAGTATATCATAATCATTTAGAAACTTTAAGCCTTATTATATACGTATATATCCCGATATATCCAGTGTGCAGTCTTAGTGGAATTCAGAGTTCCTTCTGTCATGATAAAGCCAGGATTTCTTCTCGCAGAAGAGTCGTGAAGTGCAAGAGGCTCGACTGGGACATGAGCAGAGTGTTTGCGAGTCACTGTAAGAAGACATGAGGAAATCTACACATGTGGTGTGTGAAACATCTGGGCTGCCATAGGCCATAAAAGCAGATGAAGATCAACATGGGTTTATATGGGATGAGGAGCAGGTGGAGGATGGAAGGGGCCGTGATCTTTTGATTTCTTTTCATATACTTCAATTTTCGTGTAGCGGATAATAATAATAATAATAATAATAATAATAAAAAAAAAAGTTTTGGCTGTCCAGAGCTGTAATCAAGCAGCAGAGCAGAGTGAGAGCGACAGAGCTCAGCACACCACCTTTCCCTTCCTGTTCTCTTTTTACACATCCCTACCGTTCTACCTCTCACTGATCCAGCGAGCTAAAGAGCAAAGTCTCTTCGCCATGCAGCCTCCTTCACAGGGGGAAGACCAGAAAGCCGGAGAAGGTGGAATACTTCCAGCCGCCCATCAGGTTGCCCCGCTCCAGCTTGAGGTAGGCACGGTCGCCTTTCTCCATCTGTATCAGAACGCCATTGCTGGCAGCTTCACGTGTGACGTCCTGATCTCCGGCGAAAGCTGAAATCACCGGCCAGCCATTGTGCATCAAACTCACCTGCGGACAAACACACAGATTTAACAAATATATTTAATTTATCCTTAAATGTGCATTGAAGACACATCTCTGTCTAAATATGTTCTGGATATGTTCTTAGAAAACACACACACACACACGCTCCTTATAAAATCATAAGAGTTGCTCAAAGCAATTACGAGCCCGTGCCTGGGGAATTTAAAGTGCCACATTGCGTTTTGTCTCTTTTTCTCCGTGCCAGGCGTTTTCAGGCTGAGCCAAGAGAAGAGCGAAAACCGCCATCTGATACTGCGCCGGACTGGAAAGACTCAGTGAAAAACACTTTCACACACCACGACTACACTACTGCGAAAACTGTAATGCCCTGCCAGAGACCGTCATACGTTTATTAAAAAAGCTTGAGCAAAATTGTGAAGATTTGATGTTGAGCAGCGTTTTACCACCAAAATGGGGAGAGAATTCTTCAGCTTTAGTCTCAACGACATTTAATGCTGCATTTAACAAAACCAACAGACAGCTTCTTTTACAAATGACGCAGTGGAGTGATGACGGACCACCTCTCTTCCCTCTTCTCTTCTCCTCTCCTCACCCCTTCCTTCACCATTACTCTCTCTCTCTCTCTCTTTCTCCCTGCCTGTTTCTCTCACTCATCTCTCTTTCTCATTCACTCTTTCTCACCTTTTCTCCCTCCCTCTTTGTCACTTACTCAATATTATTCACTCTTTCTTTTTGCCCCTCCACCCACCTTGCTTTGTCTGTCATCCTTTCTCTTTCTCTCTCTCTCTCTCTCGCCATTTTTCTTCATCATTTTTCTCTCTACTACATATGATTCCAGTAACAAAGACGAAATTTTTGTCCTACTTTTGTCCAAGCTTTAAACAAAGTCAATTTCATCATTAGCCTCTGCTGAAATTCGTTTAAAGATAATTAGTTTGACCTAATCGTAAACTAATAGTTAAAAAAAAATCTCAACCATAATAAAAAAAATAACGCATGTAACACACACACATGTAAATTTTAAATAGATGTGAATGAGTTTTATTAATACAGTTATTTGGGGAATTTTTAGACATCAGTTGGTGGTTTTTTTCACCGTTGTCTAAGACGCATTGCTAATGCTCTGAAATGCTTTTAAATTGCCATGGTTAAAACTGTGTGAATAATATTTTGGCAAATTTTACACTTTTAAGATGTTTGCTTTGAAGAGCATATGTTAGGAATCACACACACAAAAAGGTATCTTCAGCTTACTAAAAAAACAGGCAAATATAAAAAAATCTGCCAAGCACTTATAACACGATTATAACACTTATAATAGTGCTACAACACCAGCTTATTGAACTATGTTTAATATTTTCGTTTATATTCTGACACTAGCTGTAAGGCACTAATGTACACTAATGAGAAGGACCAAACCACAAAACATTTGGCACACTAACCGTTAGCATTACGTATCATTAAAGCTGCTTGTAAGGGCCAGCAATACATGGAAAAGTGGCTTCCTCTGAATTTTTAGTAATAATATTGCGTTTTGACATCTGTATTAGATTTGGTTGCATTTCATCATTTTATTTTCAGTTTGTGGGTTATCATGCGCATATACAGTACTGTACCCCCTGTGGTGTTCAGTGTTTTAGTTGCTGTGAATAATTTAAGCCAAAGCAACTAAAGCCTATTTATATAATTTAAAACGTTGAATTGTAACATTAAATTACAATAAGACAGAGAAACAGGCGCGTGGTCGCTGTCCACGGTGCTGAAACACAAAGACCCCAGACGTTCCAGCTACAGACTCAAACACTCAACAAACTGCCGCACAGTGTGTGTGTGTGTGTGTGTGTGTGTGTTTTAAGAAGAGACTGATTTATGTAGGTCTTATCCCAATATATGTGTTGAAAATCTCACATCAACAATTAGAAATTGACACATCACTTACTTGGATCGTTTGACGATTATACACTTTTACTACATGGAAATTAAAACTGTATATCCCTTTGCGTGGAGCGAAGAAATTGCTTCTTTCTTCATCGAAACTTCTACCGACGTTGACGAGCACCTGAAGGAGTGCAAAGCCCGAGAGATAAAAATCATGAGCACAGAATTCCGGAGCAGATGCAGTTTTACAAGACGAAAAAAGAAGTTCACGGCAATTAGACATAATTGAAAGCCATTAGCCTGTAATTGACCTTTAACGAAGTGGAAAGAAATGTGACACCTCCCAGACGACACGCCGGCAAACGGTTCAGTCGTTACGTGTTTTTAAAACTTCCGGATTTACTTTGGGGCTTGAGACGGATTTTCAAATAAATCTCAAGTACGTTTCACAGACACGAAAAGTCACCTGTTTCCCGAATTTACCTGATCGAAGTAGATCACCATTGTTCGATTGCTCATCTCCGACGGCTCGTGGTTCGTGTTCCTCACCACGGAAAAAGCCACCTTGGCGCTTCCCGACCGCACAGAAATCCCAAGAGCGGTCCCGGTGGGGTCTGCGGCGGGGTTCGAGTCGCACACAACCAGGCATTTCCCCTCCAGCACGATGGGCTCCGTCTCATTCTGCGCGTAAGCGTGGCACACCAAGCACACTGCGCCCAGCACCAACGTCAACATCATGCCAACTTCACTCAGCAGTCTTCTCTCAAATCCCACAGCAAAATCCCTCCAAACCTAGAGATCCTCCCCAACTGGCTCAAGTCAAAAAGCAAAATGTTTTCAGTCCGAGGTGAAAACGGCGACAAGATGAGGATCGAGGCCCTGGTGGAGCTCGCGCGCAGTAGAACACATAGCGCGTGGGGTCCGTCTGCTCGCGCGCTCAATTATTGATATGTGAGATATTAGAAGTGAAACACAAAGGATGGTGCGCGCAAAGCTCCCGCCCCCCCTCGCGCTTCCAATCAGCGCAGGGGACAACCTTTACTTTTCCAATCCTTTCCCACGGACCGCCCCTTCTCGTGACAGTGATGCTCGGGTCCCGCCCATCAGTAGAAGTGTCGTACAGGTGGACCGGAGTCAACAGACGGATGAGGAGGATTCGGGATGCTGGGGAAATTGAGGCTTTTTACTTTGCCCTCTCTCTCTACTCGTTACAAGAAAATGACACGAGACAAATGGATTGCGAAGACCTGGAGAAGACGGGGTTTTTTCCGGTTAGGATAGACGTGGACACTTTACAACAAAATACAAAGCGTCTTAGACGGAGAAGCCTTATGATGGACTACACTTTTTGTAACTCGGAGAAATGTGATGATAATTTTTAACTTTCAAAAGTTGCTGCGGTGACAGTAGATCTTCTGATCAAATTCTGTATCTTTTTCTTTTTCTGTGTCATTTTTTAAATGTCAAGACATGTTGTAGTTTAATTTTTAAAAGGGTTGTCTGCACTGTTTAGTTTTTTTAATAAAAATATATTATAACTTGTATTTTTATAATATATAATATAATATTATTCTTTTCTGTCTTGTAGTGAAACTTAGCCCGTGACATTATCTTAAATGACTCTCAGAAAAGTTATTCTTGAAATTTGATTTATATGAAAACTTGAATGTTTTAAGGAACAGAGACGTGGTGAGCAGAACAAGAGAAGAACTTCACATCTTCTCAAGGACTGAGAGAAAACCTGAGCTGAGCTGAAGAGTGAAGGAATTTAAAATCATGCTTGGTAATGTTGTATCTCATTTACAAACATCTTAAAATCTTTACTAAAACGTAAACAATTGTTTGAAGATCTGCTCTAACTGTAAAAACAGAAGATAGAAACAGAAGAATGCATTAAAAAGTCTCAAGAAATGGAGATTTTGTGAAGATGTGTTTTTTTGAAGAAGCCCAACTGAAGGCCCTTTGACACACACACACACACACACACACACACACACACACACACACACACAACATTTAACCAGACATACCTGAACAAATTAAGCCACCAAAGTCAGTCAATCCTGCCCCTGCTGTAGCTCAATAGCTGTGATTTTCAGGTCATCAGTGATAGGCCAAAGTTGGCCAGCTATAGAAAGTCAGCCGACACTGCAGATAAACAATGAGCGCAGGGTTAGTGGAGCGTCGGGACAGATGTTGTCTGCTGACAGCTTCCCTGTGAGGAATGTCCCGTCACACTCCACAACCCACAGGTCTCGTTGCATCATTCTGTTGCCTATGGTGTCTCCATCTCCCTGCATCATGAAGCGAGGATGCTGTAAATAAAGCAACAAAGAGAAGGAGCGACGAAGAGAGGCGTGTCAGGAACGTGTTGGGCGTGACGCTGCCAGCTGCATCTCCACGCCTGCTGCATCCTACAGATCCAGACCCGTGTCTGTCGGAACCATCAGAGATGAAGGTACAGGTAAGTTTGGATTCTACTGTCATTAAAACACAATTAGCCTGCAAAGTTAACAACTAAAGTCATTAGCTTACTGAAATATTTATCACCTCGCAAATGATGCTAATCCCGAGGAACCTGCAGACTCCAAGCAGCATTGTTTACAAGCTCCGTGTTGGTCTTCTCCCTGTGAATAGATGAAGAACAAAGATCCTTAATCAAAAAGAGCCGGATGCTGCAGTTTTATAAAATACACGCATTCAAACACAACTGATTTAAATATTCTTTTCAAGAAATAAGCGCTTTCTTCTGAGCCCGAGCAAGACTGTAATTCTTGTATTAAGTAATCTTAAGAGTTTATTAAAAGAGAAATTAATTAATAAAGGATTTTTAAATGTCCCTGCAGTGTCTATTAACCTAAAATGATTTTATTAATTGACTTTGATCATTAGAACGAATATAAGTACATTACTGAAAATGTAAGATTACTACTATGTTCTCTATTTCTGAAGTAGGATTCATGTATTCATAATTGCATTCAATAATAACCCCTATAAATTCATTATTAATAAGCTCATGAATTGTTCCTGAAGTGGAGAATTAATACCAGTTGTGTTAAATCTGGAGGTTTGCGCACTATATTTAATCAGTGACACAGTCCGAGGTGAAAGTGATGATTAACTTGATTAGAACAGAAGTGCAACCAATTTTTGCTGAGAGTAATTCAATTAAGAATGTAAAGCGTTGCGAATGCAATTTGCCAAATCGCATTAGTGTGTTATTGGCAGGCTGTTGGTGGCTGGTCAGGAATAAAGCGTCTGTCCTGTCTACAATTCAATAATGTGATTTTAAGAGAGTTTGGCGTTTGTCCACTGAGCAGGAAGGGCAAGAGAGAAGATGGAGTGTCAAGCAAGACGCCATCAGGATCCAGTCACTATATTGGGACGGTTGTTCCGACATTGTCTGTGTTGGTTTTGGGTTTTTGCTAATAAATTCCCCATTTATTAGTTCATTTCCTCCGTTATTAGTTTAATCAGTCCACCTGTGTTTCTCTTTACCTGCTTCCATATTAAAGCCACTACAATATATCAGTGGTCCAGTTCATTCAATCTTAAGTAAACAATTAAACAATGGTGTAAAGTACTTGAGTAAATGGACTTCACTTTACTTAAATTATTGTTGTATTGTTGGCTACTTTGTGCTTGTACTGAGTATATTTTACGCTCAACTTGACTGCATTTTTGATTATTTAATTTGAAACATTGTGGTGTGAAATTTCATTTCTATAGAGTATTGGAAAATAAAAACAAAAAGTTAGAATACAAGTAAAATAATCAAGTTCTTTTAAATTAGATACTTTGACTTTAACTCAAGTATTCATGGAATTGGAGATTTGTAACGGAGTGGTATCCATACTTTTACTCAAGTATGGTTTCCAGGTACTCTTTACACCTCTGGAATTAAACAATAGACAAGTTTTAGTCAAAACGGGATAAAATTCGGTCATACTGTACGTCCTTCCCATCTGCAAGACACAAACTTGTGTTAATTCAGACCAAGTGAAGAAATGAGACTGAGGAATCAGTGTTTGCAAACACCATCAGCACAGTCTAGATACCAGGGGAGCGTGAGAAGCTCTTCTCCTTTTAGATGTTCTTATCTGAACATAAAGTGTCCCTCTGACTTCCAGGCTCCCGCTGCGTTGAGCTGGAGTTATGGAGCACTCAGCTGGTTGGGAAAATAACCATTAAGGGCTTGCAGAGGAACACTATAAATATTACATGTCGAAATGCGATTCACTTGACTTAAAGAGACAGTCAGCAAATTGCAGGAATCATTGGATCGCTCTAAAAACTTCACAAATGTTGAATCGCACGACTGTTTTAACGAACAATTAAATTAATTGACGCATCACTTCAATGAATCATATACTCACCTGTATTTATAACATATCTAATAACTGAATATAACCGTATAGAAAGGCTGCATAGTCTAGTGCCCGGAACCAAACCTAAGAGTGTCAAAATTGAAGGGTTTATTTCGGGAATCATAGTCGGGGCAGGCTAGAGGTCGGTACACAAGATAATCCAAACACATGAACTAAAACAAGACTAGGCAAGACAAGACGTGGTGGCGAGAGTGACAGGAACATCAACTGACAAACTGGCAATGATACAAAGACTGAGATGAACTTAAATACACAGACTAACGAGTGACACACAACACCTGGGACAAGGGACACGAAACACCTGGATCACTATGACAACACAAACGGGGACTGGGTATAAAAAAAAAACATGGCAGTGGGACGGGAGCTTCCAACATAAAAGTCCGTGGACACTTCAAAATAAAAGTTCACCAGTCTTGTGAGACTGGATCCGTGACAGTCAAAATCTTACATTTTGGTATTTTCGGATTTGGTGCCGGGATGGTGCCGCCTCATTTGCCGCTCAAGAGTGAGACATCTTCCTGAATCATCATCAAAATGGCTTGGAAAAACAGTCACAATGATTTTGTAGATGTTAGAATGACTGAGGAGACTGGCACGACCATGGACTTGTTTCTGCCCAGGTTTTTCACTCGCATCCCAACAGTGAGGTTTCTTTTCCTGGCCACTGTCGCATATGTGCTTGCTCACTCATAGCTTTACAAATGCACTGAACTTCCAACAAAACGGGCTTCTGTTTCTCTCCACGCGTCTCTAAACTGGACGAGGAGAACAGTAGACTTACTATGACTTTGCACATTACAACCGAAGGCCAAGTGCTGCGCGAATCAGTGGAGTTCACCAGAGTAGAAGAGAAGACTCTGGACGAGGACGGAGGCGATTAGAATAATAATTTCGAGCAGGGGAGAGCAAGTCCTCTGTGCGCGATTGACTTTTATAGTTCAAGATGTCTCCCACCTGGCATACAAACAGTAACCCTCCATAACAATAAAGAGCACCATCAAGCCGTGAAGCCTGACACCAGCACGCATCTGTTCCCTCACCCGCACTGAATCACCCTGTCCACGCTCGGGACCCCCCTCCGCTTCCAACCCGTGTAATCATGGCTTTCATTTGGTTACAGGAGCGGAAGAGCCGCCCAGAGATGGCGAGATTAAATCTTCCGTGTGTCAGAGGAGAAGAGAAAACAGCACTGCGCCGCCTGGGGAGGGGTGGTGAAAAATAACCTGTCATCACTTTCTCTGGGTTTGGCTGCTCTCGCGGTCCTCCGTCGGTGTGGTGGTCCGCTCACTCCGTCTCTCTCCGGGTCTAATTCACCAGGCTGAGATTTCAGGGGACAAGGTGAGAGACACGGGCGGTCTGTAATAAAGAGAGACAGCCTGATATGAGGCAGATGGTGGAAGGGAAGGGGAGAAAAAAAAAGAAAAAGAGTGGGTGAAGAACACATCCGGGAAGAAAATGGAGGAGTGGATAGTGAGAGAGATCAAAAGAGAGCGTGAGAGAGAAGGGGAGAGAGACAAGGAGTGATAGGCAAAGTAAGAAAGAGAGACATAAAAATGAAGATAGAGTCAGAGAGAGAGACAGAGAGAGAGAGAGAGAGAGAGAGAGAGAGAGAGAGAGAGAGAGAGAGAGAGAGAGA
>MU204410.1:8781604-8807175 GCA_017309775.1 Paedocypris sp. Pulau Singkep
ATGTAATAAAGAAAAAAAATCGAATCCAAAAACATATGGTACATACATATCTGTGGCTTGCAAAACTCTCCAGGTTTTGACTAAAACCTTGTTCCCTGTCACGTAATGTTGTCCCCAGTAGTGTCCAGTGAACAACTGGAAAGGGAACTTTTTTTAATAGAGTGGATGCAGGTGCGGCTTGTTTATGTTTTTTTTTATTATTTTTTTTTAAAATAGAGGGGTGCGGCTTATATACAGGTGCGGCTTATAGTCCAGAAAATACGGTAAATAAAATTTGTCACTTTACTTGTGTTTTTTGGCTACTTTAGCACCAAAATAAAAGGATCCTTTACTCTCAAATTGATTACATTTGTGATTGCGTGTCTATACTCTGAGACTAGGTGTGGTGTGAACAGGGACCAAAATGCAAGAAAAATGCAACAATGTATCATTATTGCCCTTGGTGTGGACCAATGAACCAAATTATAGGTGTGAAACCACCCTAAGAGCTGAATCACACCAAAGTCAGCTCTGATTTATATTTTACTACTTTTTTGTTTGTGCCTTTTTTGGACATTGGGAGTTTGACTGAAACAGACTTTCAATTTATTTTCTGTTCTGCCGTGTTAAACTTCATTTCTGTATTAGGAACTAAAACCTCATCAATAAAGAGTTTAATACTTTTCACATTTCTTGGTGTTTTTGGAGTCTAAATTCAGTACCAGTAAAACACTTAAGCTCTTTTTAAATTGGACACTTTACGACTTTTACTCAATTAATCTTGAAACTGGTGACTTGTAAGTAATTTATACAGTAAGGTACTGTACTCTTACTCAAGCATGGTTTTCAGGTATTTACACCTCTGATACATAAACACAGGACTCACGCAAGTCAGTACTGAAAAAGTATGTTGGGCAGCTGAATTTTATAATAATTCTAATCAATAATCAAATTCTACATTATTAGCTAAAAATTGGTGTTTAATCTGCTTGTTTATTCTATAACATGTAATGTACAGTCCTTTGTCCAGCCAAAAATGTCAAAAAGGGCTCTATAAATAAAGTTGAGTTGGGTCAGGTGTGGGTAACTTAATGCCCACCGAAATCATATTACCATGACTGCAATCATTACTAGTGATGGGAATAACAGCGTTATAAATAAACGGCGTTACAAACGTTTTTCAGTAACGAGTAATCTAACGCAAATACTTTTTTCTTCATTATACTATATTAATATTTACAATTATATTTTGAATTTATTAGATGTCTCTCCCATTTCCCCATAACAATATTAAAGTAGTGTAGATTAATGTACAGTGCTTTAAAATAATCATTTATTTTATTTTTGGTCCATTTCATTCAACATATTTAATGATGACAGCAGCCAAAGTTATTTGCCAAACAAAAAAACAAAAAAAAAAACATTGTCACAAAAAGTAACGCAATAGTTACTTTCCCTGGTAACTAGTTCCTTATAATGATGCAACTCAATTACTAATTCAATTACTATTTGTTAGAAGTAACTAGTAACTGTAACTAATTACTTTTTTAAAGTAACGTTCCCAAAACTGATCATTACAGACGGAGAAGAGCAACCTGTTCAATTTTAAGCATCTTGTTCTGCTGGACTCTTCTCACATGTGGAATTGTCAATAAGGCCTTCATTTAAAAAGTTTGTCCACCTCAGAGGGTCACCAAATCGCCGCGCCAACGGCTGTAAGGCCGAAATGAAAGGTGGCGCTGGAGCTCCTTTACAGCGGCGAGATAACCCGGCATTAAACTGCACTTCCCCGCGGCTCAGATCCGGCATCATGAAAAAAGCGTAACCCAGCAGCACTTGTCACTCACGCCCGGGAGCGCTGCTTTGAGACGGGCGCCCGTCTGCGAGCGCGCGGGTGTCTCGAAATGAAAGGGAGTAAGAGAAAAGATGGCACGGGCACAAAGCAAGAGACAAGAATGAAGGTAATTTATTTCCCACATAAAAGGAGGAATCGTTTGGAGCCGCATTACCATAGCGTTCCGGCGGCAGCGCGCGGGGGAAAAAATGTCATTATCGCGTGTTTGTGGGCCGAACTCAATCACACCTATATCTGGGCGCGCGTGGCGACACTCGGCTGGAGCGGAGGAAACTATCTGTTGATATTTCGACAATTATGTTCCCTCCCGCTCTCCTCGTTTCCTTTCCGCGAGATTAAAAGAGCGCTAAGCCCCAGACGGCACACCGGCACGCTGGGGCAAACCGGTGCCTAATCCCACACCGTTTAACGGCCTGCATCGCCCGCCCTCCGCTTAATCACGACTCACATCTCCGCATCGCCCTGGCAACCCAGCCGAGGCCTAGAGCCCGTCCTCCCCCATCCTCAACCCGCCAGCGCCTGCGCGGAAGCTCCGGCCCGTTACCCGCTCTGCTCTTAAGTGCCCGTTTAATCACCGTCATTAATGATTCTCCCTCAAGTTGCTGCTTCTGGTCGGAACGTGCGGACAAAAGCCCGTCTGTATCTGTGTCGGTCCGCTAAGTGCCGCCTCTAATCTGCCGGTTAAGGGTCTTAAAAGCGCAGCGTAAATTCCCGGCTTTTTTTTGAAGTCCGATCAGTCCCGGGTGGCGGATCCTAATTATCCTCGACAGCAGAAGGATCGGAGCTGGGTGGAAAGCCCTTCACAGTGGGGCGGTGAGGCCGAGCCGTTTTACAGCGCAGACGGGCGCTGATGAAAGAGAGACGACGCCGGGGAGTCACGCGCTTCACCGTCCCGCTGCAGATCGGACGCGGACGCCTCTGAATCACCGGCACGTGCTCAAAGAGTCATGTGCATCTTTACTGAACTAAACATTGAATTGTTTATATACATGTTTTTGTACAAAGTCAGATGATTTTGTCATTATGTATTTTAACATTACATTATTTAAATGTACGTATAACCATAGTTACGCAAATATAAGCACCCCCCTGAATTATCAGGCACAAACCAATATATATTTGATTTATTATTCGTTATAATTCTGGCTAAATTACGTCAATGTTCTCTTTACAAACACTTTGTTATGCATTTAATAAACCTAACTTGGGACTTGTATCACTTAAACGTTTGACATCAAAAACAATCTTTTCTAGTGATTAGAACTACAACTCCCAAAATGCTTCACTGCTCACTGGTTCCCTTGAGTAAAGAGTAAAGCTGATTGAGCTCGATTTAGATGTAAAAATTAGAACGCTCATATTTTTCTTTGTGCAGCAGACGGAGTGATTTGATTGTAGTTTGACTCGGGGGTTGTTTTTTTTTTTTTTACAGCAAAGCTTTTGCGTGCTGGTCTCGTTTTCAGGCGCTGGCCGTTAGCCATTAGCACGGCAATCTACCGGATGCAATATGATCTGTCTGTTCAAATATTAATGATTGTGTTTAGTTTAATCGAACTTCATCCAGTGTTATTCGCGTAAATACGGCATTTAATATGTATGCTATAAGCATGTATCTTTATTATGATCTTTAGTCTTTAATGTACATCTTAATGGAAAGATATTGATATTAAATATCTTCATATATATCTTTTTGGAAATTCATACATTTCCAAACCTTTCTACGCTTCTTACATTTCTGTGTCACTCACTCACGTATTATATTTGATTATTGCTGTGTAGTAAGTCATCATTCACCTACACCATGTTGCCCGCACGACACAAACAAACATTACTTCTCACCACTTATCATCAGATGCCCTGCGATCATCGATTACTAAACCTGGCACTTTCCATTCACAGTAATCATACAGAAAAGTCAATTTTTTAAAAGTGGGAGTTGTAAAGTGTAGTAGTACGTGTGTAATAACTGGCACATGGGAGCAGATTTAGCCTAGGTTTGCCATTTTTCTCCTGCCAGTTTGGTGCCCTCTTACACATAATAGCACAATGACCCCTGTCAGCAGAAAAACACATAAACGCTCCCAGATTCATGGCTCTTACTTGTCCAGCGCAGAAAGCAAGTGTCGACTGCTTTTTAATTGGACGGCAAGGGGTTGACCTTTTCTCTGATTGGGCGAGGACCAGGCGACTGTACCATGCATTAATATAAGACTCCTGGGCATTTCCTGCCCCCTTTGGGCTCGAGCGAGAAGGGCGGGGCTGAGACGAGGCGCTCGGAGGTCCCGCGGGTGGAGATGGCATTTTGCACTCGCCATTTGTGAACCCGGTAAACCACAACAGACCAACAGAGCCGGAGCTGATATGAAAATTAAACAGGGTAATTTGTTAAAATCAAACACGCTACTCCGCTTGGAGACCACACTGAGGGGATGAGTGTGTGGGCACTGCATCTGTGCCAGGAATATGGTGCCATTATGTCTAGTCGTGGAAAACCTGCAACCCATCACCGCCGAGCCAGAAGCTTTCTCACCGTCTCATCGGCCTAAATCTCATCAAACGTGTGGATTCACCGTCCTGACGTTGGCTCGGCATCTCCTCACCTTCCCGATCACTGGAATGTCCACGGATCCCCACGTATCGGCCCCCCAGTGCACCATACCCGACGCAAAGTCTGCCGTCACGATGCCAGCCACTGAGGAGCAGAACATGAGAGGAGATGTCAGATGAACGTCAGATGAAACGCTTTCATGTGCCGCGACTCACCGACTCCGAAGACGATTTGGTAGATGTGGACTGTGGAGAAGTTGAGGAGGAGGAAAACGAGGTTGATGATGAAGAGCGAGAGGCAAGCAACCACACAGATCCACTCCTGCAGTCGCTTTCCTGCAAAGACAAGACGACGTGTGAGGAGATGCTCTACATCCACATCTACATCTCAGGAGCAAAACTGGGTAACGATCATCTGATCACACTTGTGTTCCTGATCCAAAGTTGTTTATTATTCAGCCAGATACTGATTCCTAATCCAAAACACACCCAAAAGGCACTTCTTATAAAAAGTCACATTTAAATCACACACACACCCGTCTTACCACGGTCAGAATAAACGTAACTGATATCGGGTTCTGACTATTTAAAAAAAAAGCAAGGCTATCCCGAAAATCACATCTGTAAGACATTATTTACGTGAATAAGCCTTTGTTTCCCTAATTTTAGAAGCTCGAAAACTTGTGGGTACTTAAAAGGGCATGGCAAGTGTATATATATATGGACATGGTAAGTGGAATAATGGCACTCTCTACTGGGAACATACCCTACTACAGTTAGAAATTTAACGTTACTATTTTTTATCTATTGTTCAAGTAAACGAGTCATTTTCGTTTTCATTTTCATTTCAAATTCAAATTTTGTCTGTCATGTACACATTATACACGGTACAACACGCAATGAAATTTATTTAACAATCGTTCAGCATTTAACATAGGGTGTGGTGTGCATGCAAGAAAGAGACACAATAAAGATAAGAGACACAAAAAGCAATGAAATACAAAATAAACACTTGCTGCTGGTTCACAGAAATTTTCATAGCGTGGGATGAATGAAATGTATCTTTATATACCTGTACGCTATTAACTACTAATGCATTTAAACTAACAAACCCAGAAACTGTAAACAGACAAAGCAAAGGAAGTTCTTGAGCTTCACAGATAAACAGCGGTGCAAGTGTCATGAATATTACAAATCTCCCAAGTAACGTGATATTCAGCTACATGGTCCACGCGAGGTCAGCGACGCCAGCGACCCGACATCTCTCGGAGCAGAAGAGGTCACGGGGGTCGTGGAGCAGGACGTGTGTAATGGCTTGTGCCGGCCGTGTGTTCCATTACGGCCGGTGCTCAGGAGTAATGGACGAGAGCAGGTAGCGCTTGTAGGCCCAGACGAGGGTGGAGATCTCTGGCGATGGCGTGACGCCGCTAAACGCCCGGGGTCAGGGCAGAGGGCACGGCCGGGCACTGTTCAGACCACCGTGACAGCGGCGTGAGGCTGCGGAGGACGATTAAAGTGCTAATGCATTATTCACAACATCTGAGAATGAGTCCAGCCGTGTCCCCCATCTCTCAGTCTACGTTTAATCTCCGTTTCTGAAAAAAAAAAACGTAGATAATCAGCTTCCGAACTTCTCGGCCTGTCTCGGTTCTTTTGTGCTGGGACTCTTTCTCCTGGGCTCTCCTGTTGGGCGACGCGCAGTGGACCCGGCCCTTTTGAAAATTTAATGCCATTAGAAGAGCCGTCCCGAGTGGATTGGGAACGTGAGGAGGATGAGAAGATATTGATGACGACTATTTATAGCTGCTCTGTGGACGCCGTGGTTCCTGTTTGACACGCCAGATTGAGTTTCATTGTTCACAACCAACACCAAGTTTCAACACAGAGTTAAAATACACTGCTGTGGACTTGCTAGTGACTAATTCCATGTATTTTCTTGATTATACTGACGCAACAAAGCAAATTCTGTTAAATAAATTATAAAAAAAGAAAAAAAAAACATTTTTTTTTTACATTTTACTATAATAGAACGGAACAAGTCATTGTACACTACACAGCATGGCAAAAATAAGCAAACCAATACTAAATAACCATGGTATCATAAATAATAAGAAGTATATATTATTGAGATGTTACTATGTAAATAAGGCAGAAAACGTGCGTTTTTTTTTGTCGTAACGCAACATTTCCTCACCAGCTTGATGTTTGTCATGATTAGGGGGTTTTGTCGATTTAATTCTGTGCAATACACAAAACGATTTACAAGCGTGTCACTCTTCGGTTTCAGTGTGGCCTTAAAGCCTTGAATTATTGTATGATGAGAGTAAAGTGAGAAATCTTAAATCTGATCAATAATATTGATTTAAAGAGATTTTTTTTACTCTTTATATGTAAATAGGGCATAACGTATGGTTTAAAATACTGTCAAAATCCTTTTTTGTCAATACCATACGTTTATGGACCGTATTTGATCTTTTGATAATATCTATTAAGTACTTGAGTAAATGTACTTTGTTACTTTACTTAAGTATGTTTTTGGCTACTTCGTACTTGTACTGAGTATCAAAAATATAAGCCACTTTTACTCTCTACTCCACTGCATTTGTGATGATCAACTGTACTTTTAACTCCACTAGATTTGAATGGACGCTTACAGTTACTCGTTACATTGTGATTGTGCGTGACATCGGCATCTCTTTCTACCGCGTTTAATTTTTTGGGCGAACAAGGTGATTTTGCCATCTGTATTCTGCTGAAGATACTGGGAGCTTATTGTGAATTTGAAACCACATGTACCTGTATTAGAGGCGTGAATGTTTGCAAGGACTTTATTGAATAGGATTTTTTTATTTTATTTTGCACATTTGAGTTTGATTGAGACTGACTTTTTGTTCTTTATTTGTTCTATTATTTACTTTTACCATTTTTGAAACACATGTTCAATTTAGTTTCTGTAACAAAATAAAACCTCATGAAGAGTTTTTTTTCCACATTTCTTTTTTTTTTTTGGTGCCTAAATTCAATACCTAAGTTAGTTTAAAATTCGATACTGCTACTTTGACTCAAATCTTTTCTATAGTGGTGACTTTTAACTTGTATTGGAGTAACTTATACAGTACGTATCCATACTTTTACTCAAGTATGGTTGTCTGGTACTCTTTACACCTCTAGTTTTCACCGCTGCGTGAAGGAGATATATCGCAGATCTTTCCTACCTGCTGCGATTAGACTCCACAATTTAAATTTAAGCTGATGACTGGAACTGTGTTTATGATGGTTTGTGTTTGTTTATTATGATGTGTGAAGGGCGTTATGGGCATGTTTGTTTATTTGTTTGGATTTGTTGCTGCTGTTGTGACGTGAAATTTCCCCGCTGTGGAATTAATAAAGGCTTTTCAATTCAATTCAATTCTTGACATTTTGAATCTGTCTCTCAATGGCACATTGTATCAAAACCAATCGAATCAATAACGTATCGCCATCAAGAAGTGTATCCCTCCTAGCCCGGACCTACAGTAGCGTCCTTAAAGTCAAAGCAATCCTGGACCATCCACCTGCCTTAAAAGTAGATCTCAACAGGAAGTAGATAAAAGATGCAGGTGCAGAGCATCCAGGTGTGTGAGTAAGGGAGCGTCACCAAACGCACAGACTAAACCGGAGCAGAGACCCCCGCGCCCTGGAGTTTACAGGGAAGATAACTGACCCTCTCCCCGTCTCCACCGCCTGGCACTGGCGCAGAGGCTGTCAGGTGATCAGCGCCAGTCCTTGGATCCTCCTGCTCCCCGGTGAGGGCAGAAAGTAGGCCAGGCCTCGACAGAGTGGGTAACACCGTCCCCCTGTCCGCGGGACCCGAGCCTGTGCTCATTAATACAGCACTGACAACAGCCCCCTGCACCATCGCTCACACCCGCGGCCCCCTTTCCTGCTCGCTGGCGTGGGGAATTAACCTGGGATGGGTGATGGGGGGGCGGGGAGGGGGCGCTAATAGGCTGAAATTAATCAACGACGCCTGATTCGACGCAGAGGGGCGGCTGCAGTGCCAAACAATGTCGGCGAATGCTAATGGCTTCCTTGCTCTCGCGCTGCCTCACAACAAGCCGGGATCCGAGACGTCCGTGCGAGGGGTCTTCCTGGTGGAAGCGTGTGCCGTTTATGGACCATATGCTCTCGGTGAACATGGCAAGGCTCTGGCAGCCTGTCAGCGCGCCTGCGGATGGGACGACGCCATCCAGCTTCTCTTTTAGATTCAATCAAGTCACGGAGCTACAGAACTGAACATTTCCTCTGTTCGGCTTCCCAGGCAGACTCATTAGAACTCACTTCTTTAACGTGGGAGACAAACAATGCCAAATTATTTTCGGTTAGTGTGTGTGTGTGTGTGTGTACATCACATATATAAACCATGACTAAATGTTTTGGAATATTGGCATGAAACTTGGCTTGTTGTCGAGTCAAGTGAACTGTATTTTTAACACACGGCTAAACAGCAAAACTGACCTAAGTCAAACAACAAATGTGTCTGAAATATATACATACAGTTAGAATAATTCAAATAAATGAAAGAAATAAAATACTGACATTAAAATTACACTGGGTCAAGATTTGAACCTGCAACCTTGGAGTTAGAGGTTCAACTTTACCAATAGGCCACAGCTGTCCTGCTAGATTAGAGACAGATGGACAGACAGATCAAGACAGTTAACAGATGGACTGATAGACAGTGGAGTATGTGCATGATGATTCTGACTCTTGATGAAATATGACGGAGGGGTAAACAGTGCCTGAAAACTATACTTAAGTACAAGTACCTTACTGTAACATTACTCCATTGCAAGCTACAAGTCATCAATTCCAAGAAGACTTGAGTAAAAGTCATAAATTTAGGCTAAAAAAACAAAGAAATGTAAAAACAAAAAAATTATTCATGAGGCTTACTTTCTAACATAGAAACACCACAATGTTTTAAAATGGCTAAACAAAATAGAAAAAAAATGAACAAAAAGTCAGTCTAAGTCAATTGTGCAAAAAAGAGCAACAGCTTATTGACGTTCACGTGATTTAGCACATAAATAGAATTCAGTACCTTCAGCATCCTCCAGATGGTGATATTGTCTCATCCACCCAATAAATTAATCGCGATAAAAAAAAAACGCCGTCGCACATCACAATGTAACATGCAGTGACAACAGTGTTATAAAAAAATGGCGTGATTTTTTTTAGTAACAAGTAATTTAACGCAATAACTTTTTCCTCCGTTATAACGCCATTATCGTTACTGACAAAAATGCTGCGTTACTATTATCGTGACCACAAAAGCCGTTTTCGTCACTGGTGATTGGTGTGTCTGTGCACGTGGTGCAATTAAAAACGCGATGATTGGTTCATATTAAATCTCCAAGATTTACCACACGAAAATATTGTGTTTATATTTAGACTTATTTGTTGGCCAGTTGTAGTCAATTAAAAGTTGTTGGTTATCTATTGTTTTATTATTTACTATACTAATGATAATATTTAAAATGCTATTTTGAATTTGATAGGTGTCTCTCACATTGTCCTGCCACAACAATAAACAACATTAAAATAGTGTAGATGCTTTATAATAATAATAATAATTTTTTTATTTAGTATCCATTTCATTCATTTAGCATATGTAATATTGAAAGCAGCCAAATTATTTGACAAATAAAAAAAAATAATTCCTGCAAATATGTTTGCAATAGTTACTTTCCCTGGTAATTAGTTACTATTATGACAATGTAACTCAATTACTAACCAAGTTACTTTTTGTTAGAAATAACTTGTAACTGTAACAAATTACTTTTTTTAAAGGAACGTTCCCAACACTGGTAACGAGTATTGGTAATTGTCTATTCAAATGTAGTGGAGTACAGATACTCAATCAAAAATGTAGTCAAGTAGAGAGTAAAAGTTGCTCACATTTTTTACAAGTACAAAAAAAACAACCAAACATACTTAAGTAAAGTAACAAAGTCCATTTACTCAAGTACTTTACACCACTGATATATGGATTACACCCTTGTGCAAATTAATAGCACCACCCTGTTATTTTGCCATAAAATCGATTATATACATTTTTTGACAACGCAAATTATTAAAATGTACATTTTTAGTAAGACGTATGTCCTCCCTTGTTCTTCAACACTTCAGCGATGCGTTTTGGCATCGAATCGACCAGACTTTGGCAATCGTTTATGATTGAGGTGAACCTGTCCAGGTCTCAATAATAGCACAAATTAGGGCTATTTTTGTTGTGCAGTCTTTCTCACGCAGACGAATCTCGATGACCAGGAATTCTGAGGAATGTGCCAGAGGCCGAACAATTAACGCCTGAAGTTTACTGAACCTCTGTCATCGTACTTCTGTTCAGAACTCAGAAAGCACCAGTATTTATTGTAGATAAACAAAAGTCACAAGTTACTTCATTTGCATATCACATCGTTTCTCAACACAGCTCATCAACTCTAGGTCCTTTTCTGATAACACAACACTGAAGGATTCATTCATACTGTGAGAATGAAGTCACCTAGAGTTTAAAAGTTGACTGTTTGTTTCACGTTGCAGTTTAAAATTCTACTTATATAGATTTTCTACTCATACTCATATAGATTTTCTAAGACTCTTACATAGAGGATCATTGTGAAGACATGATTGGATCAGAATTGTAAAGCTTCGAAGTTAAAGATTTACAGACATTCATGCTTTCCGTGCTGGCTAAATCCAAGACTTGATTTTACATCAGCATCTAGACAGTTAGCATTATATTGCATATTTCCATCATTCAGTCACATGTGGATAGAAAATGATAAAGAAATAAATTATTATAACTGCATTAAAAGCTTGATAAACCTAACAGTAGGACTGACAGAGAGACAGTTCTTTGGACAGACAGGAAAACAATGCTACTGGGTTTTTTTCTACATCATGGTTGGGTGTGGACTCATAATGGAGAGACAGTAGTTAAGAACTGGAGACTGACAGGCTGGAACGGGCGTGGCCGTGTTTTAGTGCCCCATCACCTGCCGAGCAGAAGTCCACTGGCGAGAGCAGTGTGTGCGGTTTGTGTGGTTTGTTCTGGAGGAACAAAGGCTCGTCTCGTCCTGCAAGGGCCCCTGTGTTCTCAGACAAAAAAACACACAAAACCTTCTGCCAACTGTGCCATTCTTCACCCCACAAGCACAAGGACATCTCACACGCAGAAAGCAAACGCTATCGATTCCGAAACATCAAAATCTGGCCAGGAAAATGAACCTGGTATCAAAACACACAACTATATTTAGCGACACACACACAGATTGTCCCCTTGCCAGCTCTCACCGGCCCGTCTTCAGAGGGGCCTTCAGGAATGAAGGGAGAGACGGGGAAAGTGGGTCATACATGGAGAGAGAAAGAGAAAGGGAGGTAGAATTCCCTGGATCAGGACAAATGGATCAGTCACAGGCCTTGTTGCTTTCATCTGCTCTCAGTGGACGACTCAACCTGGGACACACACACACACACACACACACACACACACGACGCTCTGCTATTTTTCCAACGTGACGACTGAACTTCTCTTGGTCGCATGAGAGACAAAGGCCTCGTGGATGTGAGGACAGGTAAAGTTCAGCCCGAGTTCAGAGCCGGAGATCCAACCGCGGAGGAAACACTCAAATACTGTCAATCCCTAAATATAGTTCATCACGGAGCTGCTTCTGGATCAGTTACACTCCGACACAAAACACGTTTCGCTTTTTATCCAGTGGATCTGACCTTGAATCTGGCCACAGATGACAAACTTGGAGAGGAAGGACTCCGGAGACCCACCATTCCCCGGCAACACACACACACACACACACACACACACACGTTCTTTTAATACCTCCGAATCTCAAGAGTGATGAACACTGAAGGTCACATCTCGGGATTTTGCTCAATCCAAGCGAACAAGTCCGAATGGCGTCTGAAATCTTCTCGCTTGACCCCGGGCACGGCAAGAGTTAAGCGCGCGGCCTCTAGATTGGGATTCATTAATAAGGGAGAGGGATTAAAATGCAGAAAGTGGATTTTAAATATTGAAAATTCACAGCGGAGCAAGAGAACTCTGGACTAAACACGGCGCCGATCCAGGAAAGAGCGGGAAAGCCAAATGGAGTTTGGATAATAGTAATTATGCGGCTCGCCCACCGTCCCCGTCTCCCGCCGCCACAGAACCACCCGGATCACACGGAAAGACGCATCAAATATTAATCACGACCGTGGCTCCGTCGCAGATGTGTTTGGACACCCTGTGTGTGTGTGTGTGTGTGTGTGTAAAGCATGTGATGTGGACTTCCTGCCATTCCTGACCCCCACCTCGTCTCCAGTGTGTGTGTGTGTGTGTGTGTGTGTGTGTGTGCTGCTGAGGCCCTAATGCATTTAGCTGCCCTGGTGTGTGTATAATTGAGAAGCCCAGCAGGAAGTTTGCAGGTAGCCAGGTTCCCCTCCTCCGCCTCAGCTCTCCATCTCTTCTCTTTTCTTCTCTCCCTCGTTCCTCTCGAGAGCTCACTCGGCTTTTGTTTACGCTGGCGGTGTGGAGCACGAGAGCGAGATCCGTCGTGACTTGGTTTGCTGGGATCACCTGACCAGCTCAGCGTTTCAGAACCTGGAAGCGCTGACCTTTTGACCCAGGGGTCAGCGATCAAGTGCCAGGAGCGTTCAGCGAGTGTGCTGGGGTCAAACCGGTGAAAAGCCGCATAAATTATACAGCAGATCAGACTCCGCGTATGAATATTGTGCTGTCGATAAAGCTGAGGACTTAAGTGTCGAGTTCTGCTCTGGAAGTGGATTATGGGAAATACTCTGTGTAACTTTTTTTTGCCATTTTTTTCTGGGTAAAACTCTGTGGAACTTTTTTGAGGTTAAGATAAGATAATCATTTTTTTTTAAGTTAAATGAAAATATTAGTGCATTAAAAATCTATTAAACTCACATTTTAAATAAAACCTACAAATAAAAATGAATTCTTAAACAATATTTAATCAAAGCAATAAAAATAAACAGCAGCAAAAATTAGCATATCAATACAAAAAAAGTCTTTAAAAGCACTAAAAATATTTTAAAATATTAAAACTGATACATATTAAAGAGATTAAAAGTTGTAAAATATTAAACGTCTTATTAATTCTTAAAGAAAAAAAATCCCAATTCTGACTTTATAAACCGTGATTAATTCAGCTCTTTGCGGCAGAAACTGGCTTCCTAGAAAGCGCATTAATGCCTACAATAATTCACATTATATTTGATTGGACGTTTGAAACCAATGCATTAAAAGGTGTTCGGACTCGGGTGGCGGAACAGTGTCATACATGGTGTCTGGTGTCAGGTTCTGGTCTAAAGTCGGACCTGAAACACACACCAGTGGCCACGAGCCACAGGCCAACACCATCTCTCCTTTCACGCTCTACAATCCACACTCGTCTCTTTACCAACGCCACTAGAATTGACCATAAACGGTGTCTGGAACTTTCAGGAATAGAGGTTTGTGTGTGAAGACCTAATTTAGTGCAGGGGTAGACAATAAGAGGAATTAGCCACTGGCCCGACCATCAAAACCACTGGCCCAGATTGACGCATCGAGTATTAGGCCAATAATCATGAAAAAAAAAAAAAAACAAAAAAAAAAAACAACATGAATAATATTTAATTTAGGTTTAAATATTTAATTAAATTAAGGTTTACTACAAAGTGCAGCAAAACTGAGCAAAAACATAGAACAAGTGCAATTCTCTGCCTTTTCTTTTTGTATTGCCTTTTGCTTTTGCTCAGTTTCTCTGTTGATTTTCTGCGCTTTGAGACAGTAAAAACTGCTAAAAGCACCTTACAAATGCTCAGAACTTGAACTTCCTTGCTTTCTCTCTTTTACCCTGCGTTTGACAGGGTGATGGAGGTTTAAGAAACATGCAGCCGACTATTTGATTTTTTTACTTCATACTGTCAACTAGATGTTTCTGACCAAAACAACTTACATGTCATTGGAAATTTGTCAAGATTAGTACAAATTGTGCAGTTTTCCCAGAGAATCGAACCCATTGTCCATTGTTTCCATCTTTAGCTCTACTGACTGAGCTGCTGCACAAACTATTCTGCATAATCTTAAAAAGCTATCAATGTTGAAGTGTTTTGTCATAGTTCCCCTGCATTGTCTGGTTTGCTTTGTTCAGAATGAATCAATCTGGAACAATCATAGTAATAATTTACCATCCAAGTGCGAATAACGTAATGAGTTACATATAAAAAAAGCAAAGAGCAGCACCACAGCAGTGACTTATTCAAAGTGCCGTAGCAATAGTGTTTTTACACGGCAAAAACGTTTGACCTTCCAGAAATGCAAAAAAAAAAAAAAAAACATTTTGTAAAAATTTTGTCAGATACTCTATGTTCTTCGGGTAATATTCATGATAATAGTTTGGCCATTATAATATGGTTTAATAGTACTTTAGTACACTTTAAGAAATGTTGTAAATTTAGTAACTATTGTAAATATTTTTTTACTCATTAGTATTTTTGCCATCTTTGTACTTGTATTGAGTACCAAAAATATAAGCAACTTTAAAATTCACGCAGTCCCAATAAATTTACGCAATCAATGAAGTACAAGTATAAATATAAGTACAAATACTATTCTCTGTGTTTCAATGTCTTAAGGATTTTTTTCAGTTTCTTTACGCGTTCGTCTTACCTTTATTTCTTTTTTTAGATTCAGTTGTATTATATTATATCAATTGTATACATATTGTATATTTACCAAATTTACAAAAAAAAAAATCCTAAAATTTACTCAAGTACTTTACACCCGTTAATAGTAGTGTCGTTGTTTCAGAGTCGTGAAAGGCCTAAAGAAAGTCGCGTTAGCTTTATACTGTACATAAAAAGCTTTGTGATTTAACAAACCTTCCATTTAACAAATTATCGGTAAGCAGTTGCCGTCTTTTTTCTCCCGCGCTTGCTTTAGGTTTCTGATTCCCATGATGGGAATGTGATGACGCTGCTACTTGCTAGTGTGCAGGTCGCGTGCGTAACCGCGGGAGCTAAATCAAAAATAGAATCACAAGTAAATTATATATATATATATATATATATATATATATATTTTTTTTTTTTACAAGGCATTTTTTACTGGCCCCACCGCATCAGCAGTTGGACCAATCTGGTGGCCCTGATGGGTTTAAAAGTACATCCGGGCCATTTATATTAATAATAACAATAATAATTGAACCTTTATTAGTCCCTCAGTGGGGAAATTTTTTCTCTGCATTTAACCCATCCGATCAGACACGAACTCGGAGCAGTGGGCAGCCACACAGTGGGGCGCCCGGGGGGCATGTGGGGTTCAGTGTCTTGCCCAAGGACACTTGGTTGTAGAACTAGTCGTAGGGGGGATTCGAACCGGCGACCTTTTGGACACCAGTCCAAGTCCCCTACCACTGGACCACAACTCCCTATATTGTCGACCACAGTACTGAACTGGAATCTGTATCTGATGCCATTGAATCTAAACGCGTTCAGCACGACCACAGAAGACACTGTTGGTGTGTGAAATGAAGAAATGGGTCATTATCCTTCCCGATCGATCAGCGTCACAGTCTCAGCGTGACACCAGGAAGTGAGCGGCCCATCTAAACGCCTCCAAACCTACTCAACACGGCACACCAGTCAACAATCGCCGCCATTAAGAGGGACGCCAGATAAACAGACGCCACCTTGGCAAACAGACTTTGGCAAAGAGACATTTTTCCAACATTTAGGAGGGAATAAAAAATGGAAAAGCCGTCTCCGAACATCTGTAAGCGATGACATTCTATGTGATAAGTGTCGGCCATTTACATCTCTTGTTCAAGCAGCCTGTAGACTTCCACACACCAACCAGATCTGCCAACGTAATACCACATTGATCGAGCAGAGGAGATGTGGGAAACAAAAAGCAGTCTGTAAATCCTGTTTACTCTGCGATGAATCTATAAAGTGGGATACGTCCGGCCGTGCGTGACGTGTGGTCCCAGTAATGAGTTCCTCTCAGACACTCGCCCGCATCATCATCTCCATCAGGCCACTCTCAGACATCAGCCATTGATTTACAACACCGACAAAAGTTTACCCACAAAGTTGTGACTCAAAATCCGTCAACCAATCAACAAATCCATCCATCCGTCCGTTTTCACGTCACCCCAATGACCTCTATCTAGTAAAAGTACTATCTATCTATCTATCCACCTATCCATCCATCCATCCATCCATGTTGGTTCGTATGTATGTTTATTTTATAGTCATTTAGCAGATGGTATGCAAACGACCGGCATGTCATAAACACTTAACACAATCAATCAATCAATCAATCAAATCAAATCAACCAATCAATCAATCAATTAACCAATCAATATATCTATCTATCTATCTATCTGAATTCAGCATTATTATTATTATTATTATTTACTTATTTATCAGCATTCTCTCTCTCTCTCTCTCTCTCTCTCTCTCTCTCTCTCTCTCTTTCTCAGAGAACAACGTGTTTCCAATCTATCTATCTATATTCAGCATTATTATCTTATTTATCCTCTCTCTCTCTCTCTCTCTCTCTCTCTCTCTCTCAAAGAACCACATGTGAAAAAATTAAAAAAACGTGTTCCTTACTTCTCACTAAATATTAATACTATCAACACAGGCAGACCGATGTCCGTATGTAATCCAGGGTTTAGATTATGTAAACACTGTCGCAGGCACAGTCTCCATCATTTAGTGACGTCAAGAGGGAAAGTGACGCCAATTCATAAGTGAGAAGTGAAGCAGCGATGATTAGGAAGATTTCCAGATTTTTCTATGGACCTACGATGAAATATTCAGACTCCACCATGACTTCTAAGTTCAGATTCTTACTTTCCTAGTGCTAGAACGCGATTCAGGCACACAAGACTAACACGCAGAAACAACACACGTAGAAAATTACAGAACTCGAACGCAAACACAAGGCCTATTCAAACATCTGTTAACTTAAACTAAAAATTAACTAAAAATCAATGAAGCAAAGTTACTTCAAAATGAAATAAAATAACTGAAATAAAAATGTTCCACTGCAGAAACGGCCAATAACTTTAGGAACCGGTTCCAACACAAAAATGAATAAAACTGCTAATAAAATGTGTCTAGTTCTGTTCTGTTGAATGAATTGCAGTCTGGTAGTTAATGCATACAATAAATGTAGAACTAAACTACTTTATTAAACTTAAAAATTATTTTGTAACAGAATAAATGCACAAACTTGGGCAATTTTAAAACTTCTTCTAGAAACACTGCATTGTCAATGCAACAATAATATGGTTGTAAAAGCAAATATGTAAGTAAATAAAAAAAATAGCTTTTTTGGGGGGTTTTATTAACCTACAATAAAAACAAAATTAAACTGATAACTGAGGTCTGAAAAGATCCAAACTTGACTTAGAAACAACCAAGAGCGCAAATACAACTCGCCTAAAAAATGCATCTCTGTATTTGAAGTGAGAGAAAACAAACGCGTCCAGTTAAAAGACTAATCGAAAAAGTACCAATTAATCGAAAGTCAAAACAATTGTTCTCAGCAGTCCAAGTGTTTAGCGTTACCATAGCAACAACCTGCTCCGCTTATCACTGCTGTTCCTCTCCTCCGAATGTCAGGAACTTTATTGTCATTTAACGAGTTAGTTGACATGTCCTGTGGTTTCCTGGCCTTCGTTTGGCCTCATGACCGCAGCGGAACAACTGCCACATAAGATGTGATTTTTGACAGAGCGTTTATTACCTGGAGAGTAAAGTTTGGCGAGCTGTCGTGCGCCGGCGTGCTGCGGTCCCCAGCGGGGCGCGGTGCTGCGTGAAGCCGCCCCGTGCTCGTTCCCGTTCGGATCCTCCTCAGCCATGGACCGCTGCCTGATCTCCGTCTCGGACAACGCCGCCGCCGCCATTCTCCTTTAATACGGCCGGTTTTCAAAGCGAATGCATAAATAATGACGGGGTGTTGTGCGCGCGGTAACTAATCCGGCGGGTTCGAGGTGAAACCGCGACTGACTGACACACCTTCCCTGCGGAGGAGCGCGCGGAGTTTCCTGCTTCTGAGAAACAGACCCGGAAATAAAACAAACACGCGCGGCGTCCATCACCACGAGGAAGACGCGTCGTTTCTGCTACTGATTAATCGCACGTAGTTTGCCCAGTGTCGTGCCTCGTGGGATAGCGGGAACGTGTCTGTAAACAGTCTGGTTTAAACTGGAGAAAGTGCACGTGAGGAAAAGTTTTACTGGTTCACGTGGTGATGACTTTAGGAACCGTCGTTAAAATCCGTGTGTGTTTTGTGGCACGCAAGCATTGATTTGGTAACTGATACTATCAAAAGAGTAATAAGAGACAATTTATCGCATTTTGTAAGATTTTATAGTACATAGACGGATATCAATGTTGCCACACTTAACGTAACTCGAGCGTGTCGTTTCTTGTTGAGGGTGTAGTTTTGTGACGATCCCTAAGAGTCATTCCTACTCTAGTAGGGAGAAGACAACGAAAACATCATGTTATGTTCTGCTACTTAATCAAGTTCATGTTCATTTATAAAGCGCTTTTGTCAGTCCAAGACCAACTCAAAGCCGTAGTCTTGTTTTTGTTACCTTAATTACTGTATTAAACTATAATCTAATATTTTAACTGGTTGCGTCTTGCATTTACTTTACATTACTTTATAGTTATAGACATGTACGTATTTTCATTTTAAACCAATCTAAACTGAGAATATATATATACTGTGTGTGTGTGTGTGTGTGTGTGTGTGTGTGTGTGTGTAACAGACAGACAGACACATACATACAGGCAGAAAAAAGATGGACAGACTACCAGAGAGAAAGAGAGAAAAAAAGAAACAGTGAGTGAGTTTGTCAATATGGCCACTAGGGGCCATATCAAAATCGTGCATTTAACCAAGTGAATGAACGGACGGACGGACGGACGGACGGACGGACACACACACACACACACACACACACACACACACACACACACACACACACACACACACACACACACACACACAGGAGCAGTGGGCAGCCTGACGCCATGACAGACAGAGAGAAAGAGAGAGAATAGGATTTGAAATGTCCTGGTTGATAGACTGGGCTGAAGGACTAGCTGTGTTAGGGTGGCAGGCGAGCTGGAGTATTTAAGGAGTCACTCGTATGCCGTGTTGAACCCTGTTTCCCGGGCAGACAGGTTCAGTGGCCCTCGGGGGCCCGTAGTGTATCGATGCGTTCCGATGGCTGATTTCTGGGAACAGCATCGACCTTCTGTCCAGCTCAAGTTATGAGACTCTGCGGCCAGGCCAGCTGCTCCGACACATGGACGCTATTAAAGCTGGTGGACGGAGCGCTGCTTTAAATAGATGCTTTCATCCTTATTCAGTGGATCACAAGCAACTCCTGCACCTTACGAGAATCATAAAGCATTTACAACACTCTGCAATAAATTGTTTTAAAAACGTCTTGCTTCCATTTTTTTTTTTGGGATACAGTGTCCAAATTTTAAATGTTTTCCCTTTTCCCAGATCTTTGTATTTTACAGCTTTTAGTAAACGGTTGCAATGTTAAACCTCCTGCTTCATCTGCCACATTTAAGAGTTTGAGCGTAACATTTAATTAACCGCATTTAAAAGCACAAAAGTTCAAATCGTCTGATCCCAGATTAAACCTCCTCATCCTCGTCTTCCTCTTCACTTAAAGGTTACAAGTGTAATAACATCTCAATAACAGACTTCTTCATTTATTCATTTGGATGAGTATAATATGACCGGAGCTTTAAACAAACACCACTTCAGACGCCGTTTCCCTTTATTCATGATTTATTTATTCGTTTATTTTCAACTGTACTAGTTTATTGCAATCTGGTTAATTCACATTTAAAAAGCAGACATCATCCAGTTGCACTGAAATCAATGATATTCATTTTTACAACATCCATAAGGCCCATGTACTGGAAAATCCAATCAAAACCATTGTTTGTTTTTTTTTTTGTTCGTTTTTACATTTTTTTTTTCATTATATGTTTTTTGTCTTTTTACTGTAATTAGAAAAAAGAAAATATATAACAATAATAATAAAAAGGAAAAGAAAAATATTACGACCGGCAAGCAATCACAGCACAGCACGAGTACCTATTTACTGCAAGAAATAAACGGTACAAACAAACCCAAAGCCTTGAGAATATATGCGCGGAAAAGAACAAAATTGGCACGTATGAGGTTGGATACATGAAGCAACGGAGGACGAGTGCGTTTCTACAGATAAAAATCAGACGGCGATTTTCCTTCCGTCTTTTCTTTTGTCCCCGAAAACTGACAAAAAAAAACACAACCGATGGAAAAAAAACACAAAAAAAAAAAGAAAAAATAAAAGAAAACACACAACCAGGAAGAAGGGACGATAAAAAATACTGCACGTAAAATACCTTTTTCTCTCCATCTTTTTCCCCTCTTTTTTTTTTTTAATAGCATATCCCATTAATATTCATTCCCCACCGTTCGTAATAGCTGCGCCTGGTGGTGGAATCGTTAGAGTTTTACATGTGAGTAGCAAATGACACTTTGATTGGCTGTGATGTTGAAATGTTCCTCCCCCACCGGGTCCGGGTCGGGGTTCCGGGCTGAACCGGGAGTCCTGCGGGGCCCGGTCTCACTGTGCGTGCTGGCTCAGTGTGTGGTTCTGCAGGGGAACAGAAGAGAACACATGAGGAGAGAAATAATAAGCTACGTGCCCACACCTCCACCCGTCTCCTTCGCTCTCTCCTCCCATCCCTCTCTCATTCCTTTCACCCGCCAGGCCTTGTCCGTCCGTCCGCCGCTCTTTCTTCTCCACACCCTTCCATTAAACGTAGGCTAAAAACCCGTCCATTCCACACACACACTTTCCTTGAGTGATGGGTGTTACAGAAACGTTCCAGTTCTCGCTCTCTCCTTCCGTCTGGTGCTGGGAACATTTATAGTAACAAAACAAATCTCTGGGTGAGGAGGTAAAGAAGAAAAGTAGGAGCTGAAAACAATTCCTCGCTGCCAAATTCAGAACATGGCACCGCATTAGAGCCAACGCACCGGGGGACGGACGAGTGCGGCTGAAGGGAGGAAGAAAAGGAGAAGAGAGGAGGAAGGAGGAGGGGGGAAATGACCCGAAACCTTGATCCCGTAAACAGATCAATCACTCCGGACTTTTCTGGGCACCACGTGACGGGGTCGGACACCGCAGGACCAGCGCTTATTGTTCGGCCCGGCTCTCGTGGCGATTCCGCTTTTCCGCACGGACCATAAACCCAATTCCCAGAGAAGAGCCGGCAATCATCCCACTTTCCCGCTCAAAGCTCCTTTCCAAGATTAATCTCTCCGAGAGAGATAGTCTGTGTTTTTATGCTCCAATATAAAGGGGAGGGGAAAAAAACAGGAAGGGGGAGACAAATCGAAGGGATTAAACATGGTTTTCCGTTGATAAATACTCATTCTTATTCGTCCGGCTCTTATCTTAATGCACATATTTCGCAAATGATTGCCGGCAAGCGGGGATGGGCAGCTCCAAGGCCAAACCACTGGGTCTTAAAACCCCAGACCGAATCAGTGGCGGATCGTCGGGGGACGCGGGCCTTGCCTTTCCCTTCTCCTCTCTTCTCTTCTCTTCTCATCCCTCTCTCCGGCACAGACGCGCATAACGAGGGCTCTCGAGCAGGAGACGCGGCTCTTCGGGAGCCACTGACCCCATTATGAGAGCAAAGCACTTTTCTTTCAGCCTCCTGCGCTTCCCGTTCCCGTCCAGCAGAGGGCAGCCTTGTCTACGGCTCTCCAAGCGGAACAAAAAGCAAACATATTGCGCGTCATTTGTCCTCATCACCGAGCACCTGTTCCACATATTGGAATGGCCGCAAAGCCGGACGCGAGAAAGCCACTAAACATAACGGTGAATGATCACGGGACTCGCGTGACAATGAGGAACGAGTCGATACGGCGCGCGGAGCCACGTGCACATGTCAGGAGTCACTAACGACCCAATTTAGCCAAACCCGCCGCTCGATCAATTATCAGTTATTCCCCACAAAGCACGTCTTCAGATCCAGCAGATGCACATCTGGGTCACTCTCCATCACACGGAGCAGAGCTTCCCGACAATTATTCCAGCCCGTTCCCGCCAGTTTTGAACGGGATGAAAAGAGTCACAGAAGTGTGGAATCAGATTGGTGCCAAAAATATCACGGCGTACGCTCGCGGAACTCCTCCCACAATTCCTGGTTCTGCCGATCACATTCTCACCAGCCAATCAGAGTTAAGGGCCGTCGCCCACATAAAACTCGGGCCAGAAATCCAAACAAAAAAACGACTGAAAAATCTGAAGTGGGGAAAAAAAGTTTCAAACGGAAACGTGAAGATTGCGAGCGAAAAATGAAAATCCAAGCGTAAATGTGAAGCATTTTCTTTAGTTTCTTTACGTTTGTAATTTTTGGCACTAATTTTAAAGAACATCAGCTCATTTGATGGAGCCTGTTCACATGACCTGCGCAAATTGAATAAAACACTGTGGATTTATGACTTTCCTACAAAACACGGAAAACCACACTTGTGTATGTGTGTGGTGTAGTGTAAGTTTACATCCAAACATCTCACATCAACAGATTCCCAGTTTGGAGAGGGAAAACACACCTGATGGAAACACGTGCAGTGTGTTGTTAAACGATTCAACTGTGAAACAATAAAAAAAGTACATGTTTTTTTATTATATTTATAAAAGCTGTCCGACACTAACAATAATCTAAATCAAACACATTTTTTGCTCATGAGTGACAGTTAAAAGGAGCTATTATCGCTATAACAATTTTAAAGCTATAATTTTACTGTAGCTATAACTTTACTGTAGTGCGCAAAATCACCACTGTACATTTGCTGTCAGATTCCGCACGATTACGCTTTGTGTATGTTTACCTGTGAGTGTGTGTGTGTGTAGTTCCGAGACTGTGTGGAGCTGTATTGATCTGAGGGTGGGGGGACGGGGGTCCCTGGGGTCCAGGGCTACACCGGCACTGCAGTGGCCTGATGGAAACTGCACAGTACGACTAACACACACTTTCTTCAGACACACACCCAGATCCTTCCCTGAAACAAAAGACATGTTCCCAGACTCCCTTAAGATCGACACACACACACACACACACACACACACGCCAGTATACTTCTCCTTCACACACAGGCATTTGCATGGACACTCGCCATAATCAACAACCACTGCTCAGCTTATTTTACGATCTCTGGCATAAACGAGCCACTGCGGTGTCATACATCTGCTGTCTGATCACACACACTCTTAGAAACGAGAAACTCTGTCGCACTCGGGCTGCCTGGCGCGCACACACACATCTATTTCCATCACTCCCATATCTCTCTCTCTCCTGAAAGATGGCAGCTGATGTGTGGGCGATCAAACCAGCAACACTTGTTTAAATGAGTTAATCAGTGTGTTGGAACAAACAGGTTTTCAGGCCGGTCGCAGTTTGTTCTCTTTATCGGAGCGCGTGGTCAGGGGCAGCGCTATTGATGAAGCGGCAGGCGATCGATCGCTGGAATGGTGTGTGTGTGTGTGTGTGTGTGTGTGTGTGTGAGTGAATCTGATAATGACTGGCGATAGCACATCAGTGCATTGCAGCAGTAATTGATATATTCTTAGGCTGGTTGAAGCCTGACAGAGCAGCTCGAGGGTTAAACGCAGCGTTTGGCTCGTTGTGTTTGTGACGTTCCTCACCTGAGAGCTATAGGTGAGCGGCGGGAATCAGGCGACCTAGCGGAACAGCCGCCCTCCATCACCGGGCGACAGCGCGGAGGGAGTCGGTGCGGCGCGCGGAACAGCTTCCGCCAGCTCAGTCAATATCTACGCTGTCATTGTTTTCCTAAACTGGTTATAAAAGAGAGGCTAAATCCTGCGGAGCCGTGGACTCCTGGGAAATATGGCCCAGTCACATTACTGATGCAGTGACTGCGAGACTGCTGCACTCACCGGGGGGAGGAGAGAGAGAGAGAGAGAGAGAGAGAGAGAGAGAGAATAGGAGGAGCTGCAGGGAGATAAAGATAAAGGAAAATCAAATCTACGTTCCCCTACACAGCCTCCTTTTACACCCAGAGCATGCACACACAGCCGGACCGAGCGGCAGTCATGTCACTTTCAATCAGGGATGTTCGTGTGTGCGGGCGTGTGTGTGCCGCAGGGTCCCTGGCTCCCCGGGGCCCCCCGGGGAAGAGCGCAGTGTCAGGGAAACTCTAATGTGTTGGCTCGTTCTGCAGGAGTGCACAAAGAGAGAGAGAGAGAGAGAGAGAGAGAGAGAGAGGGAGGGGCGGGGTATTTTGAGGGGGCGGGTCTAATGTCAATAAACGACAGACAACACCTTTAAACTGACTTGAGAACACAAAGTATCACCGGTAAACTGTTAGGGTGCGACACACCTTCTGAAGAAAAAAACGCTCAGACCAAAGGAACATTTTACAATGTAAATTTTTTTTTAATCTACCAATAAACGTTTTGTAAAGTTTCTATTTAAAAAATCTTAAATCTTCATGAAAATCAAACAAAAAAAATAATTATAAAGAGTTTATCATTGAATTTCCACATTTACAATTAAATTAATGTATAATGTACAATTAAATTAATGTATAAATCTTATTGTTACATCTAAAATATTCAGTAGACAACAAGCAGTAGACGCCTATTTGTTCACAAAAAATGTCCAAGTCATGACTGTCGACTTGTAGAGAAGAGCCAGACAGGAAGAGGAAATACTGAGGCAAAGAAGAGACACAGAAAAAAAGAAATGAGCTCACAGAGTAAGGGAATGTGAATGAGACAGAGAGAGAACAAATCGCGAGAGAGGGAGAGAATGTGAATGAGTGTATGTGTGGGGTGGGGTGTAGAGACCAACACAAAGAAAAAGAGAGACAGGGTAGGAGAGCGAGAGTGGGAGAGAAAGTGAAAAAGAGAGAGATGAGGGAGAGAGAAGAAGTAAAAAGAAAAGGAAGGGAGGGAGAGAGAGGGAGAAAGAAAGCAGGAGAAAGAGAGAATAAGACAGAAAGAAAGAATGTACAGTGACAGATAAAGGGTGAAAGAGAAAAAGAGATGATTGAGAGAGGAAA
>MU204410.1:8807275-8897048 GCA_017309775.1 Paedocypris sp. Pulau Singkep
ACACACACACACACACACACACACACACACACACACACACACACACACACACACACTCGTACTGTACAGTCACACATACGCTCATACTGTACATTCTAAAATCAGCCACACACACACTCATACTGCACATACCATACACTCATATGATCAGAAATTATTCTTTCTAAAATTAATTGAGTATTTTCACTAGAAAAATGTAAACACACACACACACACATACTGTACAGTCACACATATATGCTCATACTTTTTACATTCCAAAATCAGCCACACACACACACACACACACACACACACACACACACACACACACACACACACACACACACACACACACACACTGTTTCTGTACATTCCAGACCGGCCAGCTCACCTTCTACACACACACACACACACACACACACACACACATACATACGTCTCTGTCAAGCAACAGGCTGGCAGATAAATAGTAAATGTACAGGGATTAATTATGCAGGGACGCTGTACATAAGCGGCCTGGTGATGTAACCTGCAGTAACACATTTCTAATGAGAAACGCTAGTAAACATGCGGCGGCGGTGGTTAATATAACATTTGACACGTTTTACATGCATTAAGCAGCAGCACACGGCCCTACAGGTGAGGCGGAAATCACCATGGCAACAACAGCCTCACTGACTGTAGGGTTGTGAATAAAGGTGGAATTTTATTTGAACTAATCTGAAAATCTATATGCACATTTTTAAGGGAAAATAAAGTATGAACGATGATTACCAATGTTTCTCCAGACTCGGTGATGGAGAATATGTGCGGCGTGGCTGTGAGATCTGTGGAGTGTGGAGGTCGGAATGTTTGATGAGGTCGGCGGCCTCAGAAGAGCCGTGTCATGGGCGGTAGCACTGCGCTAGGCTAACACCAGGCTACGCTACGCTAGCTGTGTTCTGTCACTCACGGGCGCACTCGAAGCACACACACTCTTTCCATGTCACAGCCTCGCTAAAGCCTCCCTCGCTTTCCCTCAGGGAGGATGTTTCTGACTCCAAAGCAACTCTAAACTAAGACGGAGAGAGCAAAACATTACCTGCTGATACAATGACGCGAGAGAGAGGAGAAGAGACTGAGAGAGAGAGAGAGAGAGAGTAAAGAGCGAGAGAAGAAAGAGAAAGAAGGGAAGAGAGAGAATGTTCAACAAGAAAAAAGAGAGAAGGGAAAGGGAGACTGATTAGAAGGAGAGACTAAGCGATAAAGTGAGATGAAGAGAGACAAAAAGGAGAAAGAGTGGATGTGTGTAAGAGAGGCATACATGGAAAGACAGAGAGAAAGAAAGAGACAGAGAGGGAGAAAGAGAGAGAGATAAAGACAGAGAGAGAGTGTGTGAGAGAGACAGAGAGATAAAGACAGAGCAACGTAGAAAGACACATGGAGAGAGAGTGAGTGTGAAAAAAGACACAGAGAGAGAAAGAGATAGAGTAAAGACAGTAAGAAAAAGACAGAAAGAGAGAGAGACAGATAGAGGGAGAGAGATAAAGACAGAGAAACATAGAAAGTCTGAGAGTGTGAGAGAACGAAAGACTGAGAGACAGGCAAAGAGAGACACAGGGAGAGGGAGAAAGAAAGAGTAAAGACAGTAATAGAAAGACAGAGAAAGAAAGAGAGAGAAAGGGAGAGTGGGAAATATACAGAGACAGAGAAAGAGAGAGAAAAAGAGAGTGTGAGAGAGAGACAGAGAAAGAGAGAGGGAGAAAGAGAGATAAAGACAGAGAAACATAGAAAGACACAGAGAGAGAGTGTGAGTGTGAGAGAAAGACAGAAAGAGAGAGAGAGAGAGAGAGAGAGAGAGAGAGAGAGAGAGAGAGAGAGAGAGAGAGAGAGAAATGAGAACGCAATGGTGTGTTATCAACAGTCAGTCAACGTCAACACGTTGTTGTCGGGATCTGTGAGTGTATCGGGCCGAGTGTGTGTGAGAGAAAGAGAAGGAGTGTGTGAGGTGTTCTGTCAGAGCGGTGTGATTTATAGAGTGTGCTGTCAGACTCCAGCTGCTGAACCAAAGTGTCAGGTTGAGACAGACCCCTGCCTGCGCCCGCGCGCGTGTGTGTGTGTGCGTGTGTGTTTGTGTGTGTGTAGGAGAAATCCAAGAAAACTTCTGAAGCCGGTTTAACTCATTTGTAATTAAACGTGGCGAAAACGTTTTTTTTTCCTTCGTTTTTTGGAGTTTAAAAGGGTGGCGATATTTGAGGCCTGACTGAGCCCGTGATTGGCTGAGAGCTGAGAGGATGTTGATCGCCGTGCTCTCCTAAGATGAAGCCGTCTCATCTGTTATGCTATGCTAATGAGCATCCGAACAGACTGGAGCATCCAGCGCTCCCGAACGCTCCGTGTGCCGTCTTCCTCCCATACGTCACTGTCACGGCCACGACAGCTTCCAGTCCCGCGCTGGCAAGCCGCACGCGAGACAACAACACGCGCCACGCCGCGCAACCCCGCGCCACTGTCATGTCTGACGCGCGCCCCCTCCCTCACATTTCCATTCCAGCTCTTTTTCTCTCACGTTGCGTCCTGACGATCCCTCTCTCCGTCTGCCGCGAGAGACGGATATGAGAAAACGCTTTCTAGTGATCCCGGTGGACGGCTTTTTTTCTTTCTTTTCGTCCCCCCATCTCTCCCCCAAATTATTTAATTTAGAGCAGACACCATATCTCCCTATGTGCCATCCTGCTGGCGTTCTCTCGCCCTCCACTTTATAGATTGTTCCACGCAGGGGTGTTTGGTGACAGAATCAGGCGCTGGAAATTTGCAAAAAAAGGCATTTGCTTCATTGTCGTCCCGACGCACACGCGCACGCGCTCGCCGGTGGCTCCGGACGGCGTCCCACGTCGTAATAAATGAATGCGAATGTGTTGATTTACTCTGAAGATTAGTGCCGCCCCATGGCGAGCGCTTTTGATTTGAATTCGCCAGGCCGGAGCTTGGCTTGAATCTTCGGCTCAGCGAGGGTGAAGAAACAGAACAAATGCAAACAGGTAAACAACTTAAACATGTCTCCTCGGATTCTACTTCACCTCCACGCTGAAATCCGCCGCCGCCACCGCCGGGAGAATTTCCAATGAAAACTTTGCAGATGCACAACACGATTGGCTGGATGATGTTTCGGTGCGAGTCAAGATTAAATTCTTATTAGTCCCATAGTGAGCACGAAGTGTACACACACACACCTAGACACTTCCATTGTGGAACCAACTGGTCCAGGATTTGAACCAGCAACCTTTGGTAGTGCAAATTCTTGGAAAACGTTCCAAGCTGGAAATCCACACAACCCTCGATGGCTAAACCGCGATCTCTATGTGTGTTAGCGTCAAGTTCCTCCGTCTAAACCGAAGCAATAAGATTCATTTCTCTAACTCAATCCATTACCGAGAGGTTTCATTAGTTTCTTATCAAGTCCACGTTCCTGGTATTTGTTCTCAAATGAGCAGATCATATCACGACACTAAAGCCGTCTGAGAGACCTCTGCATCGGAACGCCGGAGGTTGGGGTGGATCCGGACTTTGAGAGGGAGTTATTGTGAACACAGGGCTCACAGCTTTAGCGGGAGACACGATAGCGCAGTCCCCCGACGGCCCTCAGCCAGCCAATCAGCAGCAGGTGAGGTGGAGGCGTGTGTGTGTGTGTTGGGGTTAGGGCTCTGAAGAGAGACCCCCAGATCCCCGCTCTAATAACGCACACTGCCACTCCAGACGCAAGGGCAGCTGGGACACGCCGCCGCTAATAAAACCAGCATCACAATAGAAACCTCCACCACATCAACATCCACCGACACACCAGCCGTTACACATCAAACACCACGCACGGCGCAACGGTTACAGCGCTTCTGATCCACGTCTGACCGTGACACATTGTGGCTTTTATTTACACGTACACTGAAATGTTACACTGGAGTGTTTCCGGCAGAAGAATCGAACCCACGGTTATTTTGGGGGGTTGCAAACATCAGTTCTGCTCAAGCTAGAACTCCCTAACTGCTTATACATGCCACAATACTAGATTATTTGTAGGCCTTCAAGTTCAAGTTCAAGTTTATTTATTTAGCGCTTTTCTTAGTTCGAGACCAACGCAAAGTCGCTAGTCTAACTAAATAAACAGTAACACATTTGACTTACTAGTAACAGCTAACGCCATTAAGAAGTACTATTACTTCATTGTAACATCCTAAAACTGTCCAGTAAAATGTCCAGTAGAATTCTGTTCAAATTTGCTGCAGTATTAAAACAGGAATGCATTTTTATTATCCTAAAAAATAATCACAACACATGTCAGAATTAAATGATCTATCAGGACTGAATACAAGCGAATAATAACAGTACAACATTAATTTGAAATAATGTCAATAGTGCAGCAGCACACTTGACTTTAACTAACCAACAAACTGCAGTAACTAACTAACTAACTAAATTCCAGTGCCTTGTTTCTCAACTCACACTGTCCGTCTGGAGTCAAAAACTTTTGTTAAAATTTTTGGACTCATCTCAATATCATTTTTTAACACGCTATCACGGGTTTTATGGCCGCAACGCAGTCATCTATTAGCATGTATTACATTCCTCTGAGAAGAAACTTCCTGTACAAGGCTAAAACCTCAGTGTGAGTGCTCGTGTTCGGCCTGATGAATGTGCGGCTGCTTCCCCGACATCACTCAGCGGTGCGCGAGAACTCGCCGCCCTCAAATATTCAACACTCGGCCCGTGTCAGGGGGCATCAACAAACAAACAAGTGCAAAGAACCCTCTCTCACACACTCATCCATCCTAACTGCTGAGTACGGTTAAATATTAACCAGTGCTAAAGGAAATACCGTACATCCACGTGCACATACACACACGCCGGAGGGGGACGTGTGGGGGACGCGGCGCCCCCTGTAGGGCTCAATCACAACCAGCAGTGTGGAAAAATGAGGTGCGCTGTCAGAGAGTGACAGCGGAGCCCACGGAAGGGCCAAAGGGTGGGCGAGTGTGGGCTCACCTGGGGAAACCAAATAACAACTGAAAGAAAATACACACACACACACACACACAAGTCTCAGAAGTTTTTAACAAAGGAGTGAGGATCCAGCCGAGTAGGTCTAGCTGCGCTGATCGGGGCGAAGCATCACTTATTTACCAGCTTACATCTGCACTATTTATGGGGCACCAGGGAGAGGCAGAAAGGAAAGAGGGAGACAGAAAGAAAAGGGTGGGTGGGGGCCAACACAGAGGGGCTAAAATATGCATGGGGGCTGGCTCTTCTGGGAGAGAGAAAAAAAGAAACGGGAAAAGAATGAGAGACATAAAAAGGCGAATGAGAGAGAGAGAGAGAGAGTTGGAAAGAGTTTGAGGAAGGGAGGGAGTTCTTGAGAAAGAAACAGAGAAAAAAAATTAAAAGACTAGATGAAGAATGGAAGCAAGCTTGCCATTAGGGAGAAAGGAGTGATACAGTAACATGTCTCGCAAAGACTCATGGGAAGTCGTGGATTAGGGCAAGACGGCACTGGCATGTCGGGAAGGGCACACAGGACCGTCCAACCACCATCGGTTTCTTCTCGTTAACGGAGAAGATGCACACGTGGGTTGGAAGAGCAGGACGCGTGGGTCATTTAACCGAGGTGATGCTGGGTTTTGTTTAGATTTATGTACCTGTCCACTTGACCCCACACGGCTGATTGCTCTATCCCTCACTCAGGTGGGCCCGGAGTGGACTTGGGGGGCGTGAGTGGACGGGATGATGATGGTACGGAGGGGATTGGCATGCTGAGCCGTGGGCTGGTGCGAGCATCTCGGTCGGCCGGCCTCAGGGTGGGGCAGACAGTGACCGACAGGGTCCAGCGCTCTCCCTGCTGCTAAATGGACTGACCAGCCATATGCCCAGCGCCGCCGGCCTTATATCACTGTCACGCCGTGGGTCGGTGGAGGGGTTTTTGAGATATGCTGGAGATTTAGGTCACCAACCCCCACCCAAGTCCCTAAAACTGTAAGTCACGGACACGAGGACGCTATTAACCTCCCCATCTCCCGCTCACGCTGACCCGCCCACCCGCCGCACGCATACACAAATGGTCCCGGCCAGGTAGGCGGTCAGTGGAGGGGGCCGCAGGGATGCAGGACCATTGCTCAGAAAGATGAATGAAACGCCGTCTAGGTCAGGATGCAGCTGACCCCGGTGGTCTGTGGCAGCCACAACGGGCTGAGTTATTCACAGCTATGCCCCTACTTAATCTATCTGCCCCGTAATCAGCACTGAGAGAGAGAGAGAGAGAGAGAGAGAGAGAGAGAGAGAGAGAGGGAAAGAGAAATTAAAGATAGTTGGAGTGTTAGAGAATGAGAAAGTGAATGTGAGGTAAAACGAAATATAGTGAGTCTAATAGAGAGAAAGACTTGAGTAAGAGAGAGAGGGAGCAAAATAAAGAGAGTGAATGAGAAAGAGAGAGAGGGAGAGGGAGAGAGAGAGAGAGAGAGAGAGAGAGAGAGAGAGAGAGAGAAAGAAATTACAGAAAGTAGGAGTCTAAGAGAAAGAGAAAGTAAGTATGAGGTAAAGTGAAAGATAGTGAGTCTAATAGAGAGAGAAAGTCATGCGTAAGAGAGAGTGAAAGAAAGAGACCATCGTATGCAGTGGTACCTAGGCATACGATCGACTAATTTAACAAAAAGCACAAAAGTTACAAAAGCACATCTTCGAGAAAATATCGTCTCTAGTAACAAAATGTCTTTCAAGAAACAAAAGGCCAAATGTCGTAGTGACAAGATTAAGCAACTCGTTTTGCGTGAAAGCGTGCATGCGCAAATATTGTTTTTTGTATTAAAAATTACGTATAAACATGCGTACATTTTTTTTTTGGAATCTAGGTTCCAAAATACAAATGAAGTCGGTCTTGTTCCCGAATGGCAGTTCTTTTCTGTTTTCCGCAAAATTGTTGATGTGTGTGTACTTGTATGTGTTCATACTCCACCATCATCATCACATAGCCTGTTAAGTAACTTGTTTTTGTTACAGATACTACCAATATTTTACAATCTCTAAAAAAAATATTGTATGAAAATTGGGGGTCTTGTAAACGGAATAGGGCATTAGTGTAAAATGCGTTTGTACTTTCGGAGCAAATACATTTCATAAGTAGAGGTACGACTATACTGACACAGATAAACACACTGATAAACAGCCGTAATGATAAAGTCTGCTCTGATTAATAACATTTATTTCCTGAAGTCATACTTGAATCCATAACTTACTAAAACAGAGGGTGCAGAGCTGAACCACTACTGTAGCAGAAGTCTGTCCTTTTAGCACTTAGTTTACACCAGGTCATATTCCTTGTAGAATGTCGTGTCCAGTTAGAGTCATGTACGCCGTGACGGGGGATTTAAAGGCGTCTACTCCCTCGACTCAGGTTTGGCTGCGATGTCGGACTTTGAATCGGGACTTAAATTGATGCTATTTTTCGGCGGACGGCTCTGTGAAGTCTCCAGCTAAACCCGAGTCAGCAGAAGTGTCCCACAGCTCTGCCATGTCTCCGTCCTCTGGGAATCATTACCACCGGTCAGAAACATCCACAAGTGCTACAGAGCAAACCGCAGAAACTAGAATGTCTCTGTCATGACACCAAAGAAGAAGAATAAAGACTAAACTCTTGCCAAAAAGATACATACATCCTGCATTTGTGCTACTGTACCTGAATGGTGAAGCCATCTGAGTCATTTTTTTTTATTTAAGGGTCACAGGGATACTGAAAGAAGGACACACCCCCTGGATAGGTGGCCGACCAATCACAGAGTGGATTTAAAGATGAGAACGAGCGAGAGAGAGGGATAAACATGTATATTTTTTCATATCCTGAAACTATTTGTGAACTTGAATAGAAAGCAAATAGAAACCCATTATGTTGGAAAAAAGAAAAAAAAAACTAGACTTTGGGCTTCCAGAGAGAAAAACACATCACATCAGGAGAAGAAGCAAAAAAATAAGCACAAAAACGAAGAGAGAGTGAGAGAGCGAACGAGAGAGACTCATCTGGAAAAGAAGAGTGTCAAGTAGACAAAGTGTGTGTTAAACTGGTACAGCAGCCAAACCACTTTTGATGAGCTGTCAGACATCAGATTGTGTTGTGTGCTTGAGCGTGAACCTGTGGGGTTTACAACTGTCTGTACAGTGTCCAGAACTACAGCATCTATAGCGTCTCAAGGCATGAGCGAGTGTCCGCACGCATCCGCCACCAGAGAAACCAATAAAACCTCAAACCACATTTGCACAACACAATTTTTTCATATAAATTGTGCGAATTTCCCACTGGAATGAATAAAGTATATGTCTGTGTGTCCATCCTTCAATTTATCTATCCTTTCCTGATTGTACTTATTCTTAAATCTTCATTTAATTCATCATCTATTGAACTTTAAATAAATTACATTTTTATAATTAAAAAATACAGTTTAGGTTGTATTCTATTGAAACTTTGTACATGGTGTTTTATATACGTTTTAGACAAGAAGCAGATCACAAACAGACCTTTATTTATGGCTACAAACTATAAGCGATAAAGATACATTGTCAAAGTTGTAGCAATAACTGCTAATGTTTATCGGAGAAATCATGTTTTTTCTCATAAGATAAATCACTGTAAAACTCGTATTGGTTTTTACGTTCTATTTTACAGTATTGCGCAATAAAGCAAAGGCAGTCATGTTTGTAAGCTCCATAAGTTGTTAAACGAGACGATCATATATTTTACGATGGACCTTTCACCAATCACAGCTGCATTTAACGGTGAATGTTAGCGTTTTTCTCGCACGAACGGTGAATATTCATGAACGCCGAGGGTCCGGCCTGACGTCAGCGGCAGTGCGAGTTCTTGCCGTAACAGCAGGTGGAGAGATTGATTCCTCTAATGGCTGCTGGCTCGAGGATGCACCTTGTTTCCTCCTTTAATTCCCTTATTAGCTGTGATCCGTGTCACACCTGAGCCTGAATTTGAGCGTAGCGCATGACGCAAGGAGGATCAGGAATCTTCACGAAAGTAAACTAGTAAACTCTCTCGATTAAAGGACTTAAATGCTAGATTCACAAACCACACGAGCACCGCATAATTGTTCGATCACTGACGCTTCTTCCATTTCGGGGTCATGAGAAGCCAATCGCAGTGACTCACCCTGGATTTTGATTGGTCGACCAATCACAGAGCACTTTCACATCTACGGGAACATTTTTCTAGACTTTGATTCTCCTGAGCACGTGTTTTTCTGGACTGGGCGAGAAAACCTTGTATGGCAAATACCCAAAAAATTTCTTGAGGTGTAGGTTCCTTCGCTCACCTGAAGCTCGGTTTGGAAGAAGAACTTCTGTGGACACTGCGAGCAGTCGTAGATCTTGTCCTCTTGTCCGTGGACGGCGAAGATGTGCTGCTGCAGCTTATTGGCTTGGACAAACACTGGGGGAGGGACAGAGAGAAGCAGCCGTCAACTGATTGGCCGCGAACAGTCACCCAAGAACTAATGAGTGATTGTGCTAATTCGATTAAAAAATGAACCTGCGTGAGAAGAGAGTAAGAAAAACAAATAACGTAACGTTTGAGACGAGCGTAAGCACCTCGAATGAAAAGCTCTCTCTTCATCTGGAAGCAGGGGATGACAGCCAGAGATGGAGGGAGAGACAGACTCAAGTATCCCCACCAGACCTTGTGATATTTATCAATAAATCATTCCTCTTTCCTCGGGTTTTTAAATTCCGTACATGTATTTTCTCATTTTTTTTTTTGTTTCAGTAAACTTAAGTTTGCTGTGTGTGGAGACTATGAATTATTGAGCGTCCCTGGAGGTGAAGGCTTCCGCTTACTTATTCATGAGCCACACAGGAATAGTGTTAAAGTTTAAAAGAGGACTGCGTACCTGTAAGGGAGAGAGAACGCGGTGCAGCTAAACAACTCGGTAAAGGTGAAAGACGGAGCAAATCCTCCAGGATTGAGAGATGGAGATCGAGAGAATGAGACGGAGACAAAGAGACGGACAGGAGAAACACACATGATTTGATCAGAGGGATGAAGGACGAATGGAGGTGTGAATGGGCGAGTACAGTGAATATACGAGGAGGTGTGGAGAAACGGGACTTTAAGATGAAATGCAGGTGAAAAGAAAAGATTGACTGGATAACGAAACAAGTAGAAGAAAAAAAAAAAAAACAAGTCCAAACGATCGGGAGACGAGCGAATCACAGGGTCGGGGACAATATGGCCTGCAACAGCAGCTCTTAATGTTGACAAGCTCAAGTAATGATTTCTGATTCCCAAAGGTGAGCCGACACAATCCAAAGTGACTTTCAAACTTTGTGCCGACACACACACTGTTTAACTTAAAGCTCACGTACACTGAGAAACCCACCCAGGAGAGGCCGAGCGGATTAGCCAATCTCTAAACACTTTGTTTTAATATATAACTCTCACCTTGTTCTCTGACACAGGAATCTGCTCAATGATGCTGGGTGTGACAGACTGGCATGGAGAAAACAACTCGTGCCGTTTACACCAAACGCCATGGCGACGAGAGATAATTGCAGCCTCTTGGTTGTCTGTTCCACTGCGGTTCTTTTCAGTCCGGCAGAAATGTGGCGACTGACAGGAGCTGGATCTGCCCAGGGGTCGTGATTCCCACCGGGCATCTCGGCGGGGAGATCAACTCTCATTAGCTTTAGCGTGAGCTCAGCTGGATGACTGCGCCAACCGCAGCCGCCCGGCTTGCCAACGCTGAACTTTATTAACCGTCGTGTGCTTCCGCATAAGAGAGTGTCATAATATTTCTCTTCTCACTGAAGTCTAGAGAGGGACGCATCTCAAGTTCGGATAATGGAGAACGTGCGCAGTGCTTATTCTCCAGTCTGACTCAATTCGGAAGCGCTAACTTGATCTGCGGTCTAAGTGCAAATCCATGTCGGGTCTTCCCTCTCTCTCTCTTTCTTGCCAAGGCGAACAATGAATTTAATAGTTAATTCAGCTCAATTAGCAGGGATGAGGAGGAGAAGTGAGGCAGAGGAATGGAATGGTGAGAGTGAATGGTGATGACTAAAAGACTTAGTATAGGGTATTTTAGACGTATAAATCGATATATTTATACGGTATGATGGCCGATACAATGAAATTTGGGATCAATACAATACCAAGAACGACAGATTTTAATATTCTATAGCAATATCTTTTAATGTACATATTTTAATATAATAATATAACAATAAAATAATAAATATATGTACATAATACATGGAAAAACATTTGCATTATAGTATTGATTTTTTTTTTTTTTTTTCAAAAACACAAGTCAATTTGACTCGATCATAATAGGAGGGTTCAAAAAATAATTTCAATAAACTGAAATAAAAAAAAAAATCTTAAAAGTATTCTTTCACTTTGAAACTTCTGCTTGTCTTTACTTTTAAGTAGTTTTATAATATTTTCAAAACTTTGAAGACGAGTCAATTTGAGGAGGGTTCAGGTCGTTTATGTCTAATTTGATTATCATTTTTACTCAATTTATGACTAATGCTTTAAAATAATTGTTTAATTTTAGTTGTGATAAGCAGAAAAGATATATGAAAAAATGTGAATTCAAATACATTGTGTCCTCCAGGCCAGAACCCATGAACAAATTAGACATGAAAAAGACAACAGGGTTGTCATGTGAAAAAAAAAAGTGTGTTTGCAGCCTTCACAAGGGATCTTGCTAAGTGATGCTTAATCGAGCAGTTAGACAAGCGCGTGACCAAGTGACCATACACAGCATGCTGGTAAAGAGCGTCTCCCCCTCGCTCCACGCTCGTCTGCCCCTCAACCCCACGCCCTCCACCCCGCCCACCCCCAGGTCGGACCCCTCACCTGTAAAGCAGACGGGACACTTGAAGGTGCCTCCCATGCCCTCGAAGCTGTGCTCGATCAGGTGACACAGGAGCTTGGCCGGAGAGTCAAACATCTGGTTACACAGCTTGCACTCATGATTGATGCCTTCCTCTGCAACACAAGAGCAGATACAACAGGTTACACACACACACACACACCAGTCAGACCAGGGCGGCAAAGAACACGAGCGAAAGAGCGAGCTTTTTCAGATTTAGTTCCTGGTTCCAGTTTTATAATCTGCCACTCTGGACGCTATGACCAACCACTCCATCCCTCCCCTCCTCGTCCGCCCAGTGCCGCTTCTTTCCCGGCCGGTAATTGCCTGCTGCCCCCCCAGTGCTGCGGGCTCTGTGCCCTCCCTCTGCCCACTGCTCTATTTTAAGCCGGCCTGAGTGACATCAGTGACGCCCCCTGCTGGTGCGGGACAGATGAAAGGTGGGCGTTGTGTCCTGGCTGGACGTCTCTGCTCTCGTCTTATCACCCAGCCACCACACAGGCCCGAGTCCGGCCCGCCTGCCTGTGCGCCATCAGACACCCACCGGCAGACTCCGAGCACAGCTCTGGTCCAATCCCCAAAGCCCCTGACTGAGCCCTGGGGTAGGATAGACGCCATCACAGTGGTGTTTCTCAGAGCCCATCTTCCCAAAGCATCCAGTGCCCTGCTGGCCTGTGCAGACAGGCTGGAGGAGTCCTGCTGCTGAACGACAGGGTGCTCGGAGGGTTAATAAAGTCTTCAATCATACATCCCCAGCATAACCCTGACCTCACCTCCCACCCCTCCCTCCCTAAAGCTACCACCACTGATTCCAATCTATGTTCTGTCTCAAAGGCCCGCACAAGGGTGCTCTAATCCCTGTTTGAAAGAAGAGAGAGGGGTGGCGGGTGCGGTGAAAGCAAGGGGTTCTGGGAAGGTTTGGCAAGGGCACTGCTTTGGTCTGTCCTCCCCTACTGCCTTGAAAAAGACCAGAGGTTCAGGGGGGCAACGTTTCTGGGATAATAAAAACAGCAGCAGACAGGTTGTGACTGAGCTAAACGTGGCAAGCAGGTTTGGTTGCCGTGGTTACCAGCGTTGTTGGGACGACTAAGTCATATAGAAGAGAGCGAGGTGACATGAACATGACTAGAGATGAGCGAGAGCGAAACACCTTCGTTTTAGGAGAATGAAAAATGCCTTCACCAAACAAGTCGCTCGTGCTAAGGCTTCTAACAGCTAAAGCTAAGTTCCTAAAGTGTCAATGACGAAACAGACAAACTACAAAGATCACCAGGAGACCCGTAGTGACAAACTAATATGCAAACAGACGGAGACGAGCGAGAAATGGCACCAAAGTTCAAAATTGGGAAAACAAGGAAAGTGGAGTAAGAGGAAGCGAATTCTGCTAAACAAAGCAAAAAGCAAAGGGATAATTGGGCTGTCCAACACAAAGTAATGGTAACCGAGGGGCCTGTGAGCGTGCGTGTGTGTGTGTGTGGTGAAAGTAAGCCTCTCGGAGAGAACTGCAGTTGATCAGTAAGTACGGAACATGCTCCATCATCTATTTTTCCAGTCTGCACAGAAACACTAAGCTCTTCACTTCAATCTGTGCGTGTGTGTGTGTGTGTGTGTGTGTGTGTGTGTGTGTGTGTGTGTGCGCGCATCTATATGAGAGAGAGAGAGTGATGGGGCTACGTTGGGATTACAGTTGCTTGTTACCGCAAACCAGACTAGTGCTGTCAGGGAGAGCATTTGATCAGTGAGGCTGACACAAAGGTCTCCGAGAGGGGGACTGCAGAGTACTGGGGGAGCCATCACACCACTAAAGAGGAGAAGACAGACGTGTAGAGTGCAGCAGAGGGCCTAGGAAGTGCATGACAACAACAAGCTCTTTCATAACTGAAACTAACTGGGGGTTAAAAAAAAAAAAAAAGAACAAAAGGACTTTACAAGCACTGCGACACGTTGTGATAGGCAAACCGAAGAGATTTCAAAATTCCTTTCCTTCATCTTGGAAAACATTGATGCTCGGCGTATTGTGTAAATGCAGTGCTGTTTGCGTGTCAGTCACAATGCATTCATGTGGCGACGTACGTTTGGCAAATGAAAAGAAATGAATTCTTCCCGTCACGCGGCCCTTTGTATCCGAGCACCACGACTGTAAAGAAAGGTGAAGATGCTTGTTCTTCAAAGAGCCGTAAAGAAAGTTTCCCATATTTGCGGCTCATTCAAGACGACAGAGTAGGAGGGCAGTGAGGCGGAAATGAAAAAAAACAAAACAAAAAACCTGATGAAAAACACACTACAGGTTGAGATTGTTTAACTGGAACTGAGTCGGAAAAAGCAGACTGCCTGCAAAGGTATGCAGCATCGTAATTGAGAAACGGCGTGAAACCAGCACACATTTGCAGAATCACTGATGAGGGCTTTCCAGGACATCGATAGAGGGAGGATGGTGGAGAGGGATCCAGAGAGAGAAGTAGCTGGAGGATCGACGCGAGGAAAACAGCGACGGCACGAGCAGGTAGAAAGCAAATGAAGAGAAGGAGCGGAAGGAGGGAAAATACACGTGGTTGTTATTCCACCAAGCCAGCAGGCCTCTCCTTCCGCACAAACACGGCTGCGGCTGTGCTTAGCCAATGTGCTTGCAGCTAATTGACCAGGGGGAGCCAGGTGGCGCCCTGGCCTGTGCCGCTCCTCTGGGACAGGCCCATCTATATGAGAGTGGCCCCCTCCGTCTCGCTCCCTCTCTCCACCCATCACCTCCTGTAGCGTGCACTGGCACACAAATGAGCTGTGTGGATGGGAGCTGAAGATCCCATGCGGCTCGGAACCTCTAGCCTGGCCCTGAGGCCCACGGCCCCCGGATTGATGGCCCAAGCGGTAGGAGACCGAGCCGGAGAGCCGTGGGAGATGAGTGGAAGGAGGAGAGTGAGCCAGGGCGAAAGGGGGTGGAGGTAGCGGGCTTCTCTAGGGGGTGAGCTCAAGGTGTGTTGCCATGGCAACTCGGAGAGGGGAGAGCAGGGAGAAGGCAGCAGCGTGCTGAGCTTGACCCATGCTGGTGGGGGTGGCAATGTGGGCCAAAACTACAAGCACACACACACACTCTCACACACTCCTACTGCAGGGCTATTGGGGTCTCAAGAGCGAATGCTTCCTACTCTTTCCTTCCTTCCTTCGCTCTGGGATGCACACAAACAGTTTTAGAGTGGTTGCTTAGACGGTCCTAGACGTTGTCTCTCTACTTTCACAAACGGGGACTCTCTTGTGCAGCCCAAAGTTTCGCCCGCTGGATCCTCATTGTGGAGGAATGCGGGCACAGAATTAACTCATCCATGTTTTTCTCCTGGCTGTCGGACTGATTCACACATACCCTATTATCTGCAGCAAATATTTCCGGAACGCTCGCACTCTTTATCTGGCTGCCAAACTGGGATGGAGTCTCCGGCTCCAGATATTTTTGGCAAACGTGAACGGCATATGGAGTTGACCAGCTTGGAATCTCCTATCAGATTACATAACAGTAGGACGCTGGATCTCTCTTCCCTGCAGAAAGCGACCTTCATGCGTGCGAGCAAATAAACAAACCATTCAAAGCAAACGTCACCCTTTCCTTCGCCAGCGTTCTCCGTCTGTGTCATGTGTGTGCTGTATATATTTTTTTCACCATCTACACAGATCAGAGCGTGTAGATTACAACCAACTGTGGCTACTGGTTTGTTTGGAGGTTTTTTTTTTCCAGGCCTGTATTTTTATTGTTGGTTGCCTTTTAATTTTCGTCTTTACGGTTCCTTTAAGGACTTAAACGATTGAGGATCTCGTTGAAACCGCACTTTTCACTTTGATTGCCGGTTAGATCTGAGAGGTACAGAATCAAATTAGCTTTCTCAGGTCTGATTATGCCTTGTTACTACCAGTGTGCTCTCATTCAAAGAACCTTATTGCCCATAATGCTCTACAGGAGCAGTTACAGGTTTCACACTGCGCTCACTTCGCCAGCCAATAAACTGGCATCTACAATGAAGCTTCCACATCTATTACCAATCAGGGCGCTTCGATTTTAAGTGCCTCCGCCCAATCTCTTCTTCTCCAATCAGTGTGTGTCAGCAGGTCTCGGCCCCCTGCGAAGCAAGCTGGTCTGGCTACAGCGCTGATGGCCACCCAGTGCTCCCACTGAGCCAGCACTCTCTCATTTCCAGCACACGCAGATAAAAAGACGGCACACTGAGCTGCAGATAGAGTCTGAAGCCAACCGCAATCAAAGCACATCTCAAATCATAGATAAAACATGCATGTCTCCTGCATACATTACGCCGCTCTGACCTTGCTGAAGCCGACAAATGTCCGACAAGCACTTGCCAGAGACTTTTCGGGTTCAAATCCTTTAATTGTACCAAAAGTACAAATGCTTTGCGTAGTTGACTGTTGCTAGGGAAGATTCCCAGCGTGCCCGCGCATACACACACACACACACTCTTAAACACCAAGCCAGCAACGTCCGCTTGTACATACAAACCACCCTCGACCTCACGTCATACACACTTGAGAACCTGATTGTTAGCGTGTAATATATGCACAGCTATTTGTGTTTTGAATGTTAATTGAATGCTGGAAAGTGCCGGTGGGGGAATAGTTCTAATCAGCATACCAATAAACCCCTCACATGATAAAGTCTTTATAAGAAGCACTTATTCCCAGGGTCGCAATATACCTCAACAGTCACTGTTCACCTAGGCATTCAAATCCCACCTCTGCTCTACATCTTTAATGCGTGGCTTCTTTAAGCGTAAGCGGAAACGGACAAGAGCCGATGTGATGAGGTGATTAAATGAGAGTGAATCCTGTCCGTAAAAGGAGACTAAGCGAGACAACACTTACAAATGGAGGCATATGTGGCATTTAGACAAATGCTCTAGTTGTCATGGCAACGTCAGCAAGAATAATAAGCTCATTGAAGAATTATTAACAGTCTCCACAGCTCAGCCAGGTAACTCTGCCGAATCTAAGCAAAGTCGTTTCAAGTCACTTAAAATAACAATTGTGGCCTAGTCGGCAGTTGGATTTGCGGATGGAAAAGTCACAGGTTCCAATCCCGGACTGACAAGTTCTCCAGACAGGAAGCACAGCGTAATGACCACTGGTCCAGAGTGTGTGTGTGTGTGTGTGTGTGTGTGTATAAACTCACTATTTGATTGGTCAAAAGCAGAGCACTTTCCTGGTATGGCTCGGACCACACCTGTGCACTTTTCCTCACTAGTCTAGCACTACAGCTACAAAAGCAGCTCAAGGTCAAAGCGAGCCAGAACTCCTCTGCCAACTCCAAACTTTTATTGGAAGTGGCCACGCAGACGGACACCCGCTCGCTCTCACAGCCCCAGATTGCTAATTGCAGTATGGAGGGTAATTACGGCTCTGGTGAGTGGTCATCGGAGTGTGTGCTGGCCGCTGATGCTGGCCAGACCTGGTCTTTGTGGGGCCTTATTGAATTTGAAGCCTGGTGCCGTGCATCTGAAGTTGGCTAAGCTTTTTGTCAGCTGCACACACAGAATCTCAGTAATCTGCCATGCAACTTTTAGAAGACATGGAGGGTTTCAAACACAATGGCTGCCAGAGGACGCAGCTGCCTTTCCCGTTTCACACACAACGCTCGCATTTTGTAAAGTATGCACAGCAGCCCCCTAAAAGGCACAATACGCCACTGTACACAATGAGCGTTTATGCTTTTTGTCTAAGTATATGAGTGTTCATCTGTGTGTTTAATCCCACACCCCTGGGTGCGCTGGGGCCTTTTATCCACGCAACATCTCCCAAATGCAGCTCAAAAGCAATATCCATGAACCATTCCAACACAATTGCTCATTGTCAGCTTTCTCCCTCGGGGACTCGACAGATTCCTGGGACTATATTTCTAACCCCCCACCCCGCCCGAATCACTCAACCCCAAACACATCAGCTGTATGAAAAAAAAACTAAATTAACAATGGTTAAAGTATTTCTGATTCAATTCGCATTCTCCTTTTTGCCGAGGTCGACTGCGTCTGTCTTTCATCCCTGTATCGGAACATGTCGGCGTCTTTGGTTGGCTGGTTGTGAATTATCTGCTCACTGAGGACGGGCGGAATTTTTGAGCAAATATGAGGAAGCAGCAGGATGCTAATAATGCACCTCCAGCTGTTCAAGTTAACCTGCAAATGTGTCCATCTGTACCTCCAGAGGAAGATGAGAACGGTGGAATGAGAGCATCGCTACTGTGCTACACGGATGAGGCGGCAGCGGAACAAACACTGATGCGGGAGTACAAAGATTCATTTACAAATATAATGGCAGCTATGCAAAAATAGGGACAAATTGTAAGAACAACCGTTAGAGAAAAAGAGAAAGAGAGAGAGAGAAACTGGGGAAAAAAGGAAGAAAGTGATACGATGAGGAAAAAAATTGAAAGGGAGTAAGAGAGATGGATTGAAAGAGGGAGAATTAAAAAGCAAGAGAGAGAGAGAGAGAGAGAGAGAGAGAGAGAGAGAGAGAGAGAGAGAGAGAGAGAGAGAGAGAGAGAGAGAGAGAGAGAGAGAGAGAGAGAGAGGCTGAAAGGGAGAGATAAGCTGTTAAAATTTTTCTTAACAAATCGGAAAAAGGGAGAGAGCAAGAATTAAAATAGACAAATTGAAAGACTGACACAAAAAGTTAGACAGAAGGTGAGAGAAACATATACGTATTAAAAAATCAGAGAGACACAGACAAAAAGAAGGAAGGTAAGATAGATTATCAGACAGACTGAATAAGATGGAGAGAAAGATTGATAAACAGCGAGAGAGGAATGAAAGAGGGAGAAAAAAAGAAAATGAAAAAAGGGAGATAAAGGAAGTTAAAAAAGGTAAAGGGAGAAAAATATTGTTAGGCTAAATTGGAAAAAGCGAGAACGAGAATTAAAATAGAAAGATTGATAGAATATTAATAGTTATTGAGAGTTAGAGTGGAAAAACATGTATATAAGAAATCAGAGAAAGAGACAGAAAGAGGGGGTGTCAGAGAGAGAATACAAAAGAGAAAGAGGAGAGAGAGGGAGAGAGAGAGAGAGAGAGAGAGAGAGAGAGAGAGAGAGAGAGAGAGAGAGAGAGAGAGAGAGAGAGAATAAGAAAGGGAGAGAGAAAGAGACAGAACGAGAGAACTGGACAGTTGAACAAGAAAGAGAGACAGGTAGAGTAGAGAGGGAGACAGGGAGCTGGGGGGGGAGAGAGAGAGAGAGAGAGACCGCGAGGGGAGGGTTGGAGATGGGGGTCCTGGCAGTGCGCCTGTAATATGTGGATGATTGTGAGCAGTTGGAGTGACCTTGCTGTGTCTGGCCAGGCCCCGCCCCCAGCACCCGACTGTGCTCCGCCTTTAGACCCTCACCCAGGGCCAAAGAACACACACCACCACCCTGCCGAGGACTGTAGGGGACACGGACACACTTGCGCACCGACTAAAGCCGAGGCGCACGCACAAATTACACGTTTAATGAAGACACTGCATCATTTGTAGGTCACGATCATGAACCTGTGCCAAACTCCCATGGACGCCCCCCTCCTCTCCATCACAAGCCTTCCTCGCGCTGTTCTCGCCGGGTACGTCTGTAGACTCTTCCTCTGTAAATACTGTCATATCAAAGTTCTTCACTGGCTGTTTTATGTGGATGTTTACAAACTGATCTGAGACACATCATCAGCAGCGATGATCAGAGAGCCGAGGCTGTTGGGGGATTCGCTGAGAAGAGAAAAGCTGCTGGTGTCTGTGGGGGAAGAAGGGAGGACGCGGATGGAGAAGTGTAGGAATCCAGGTTATCAGAGCTGGAAGGAGTGTGACAGACGCAGAACTCCGGCCCGGGATGATCTCAGACCCGATCAATACATTTGTGCGGAAATTCCGAGAGATGCTTCAGGTTAAATACCATGGAAACACCGCCTAGTTCGTTAAAGCTATCACTTCAGTTAGCGCTTCCTCCAACCGTCACGTCTCAAACGCTGTCCTTTGATGTCACTTAATGGAAAGGTTTCTTCCTTGCAGATTAGGGAATAGGGAGCAGGCGGGCGGTTTGAAGGAAGACCCTTCTTCCCCCAGGACCACCACACGCTCCACCCCGGCATGAGATCTGCTCTGCGTGCCACTTTCCGAGCCTTCATCTCCCAGCATGCCTTGCCACGTTGAAATCTCCCAGCATCCCCGTCCCGTCCACTGAGACGGTCCCCACGAGTTACCATAGTTACCGGTTGTAGCGCCAGGGTGCGAGTGCCACATCCTCCAATACAAACAAATCAATAAATAATGTTCTATTAATTATTCGAAAGCCTGGATGAAATATAGATGTGCTGGGAGAGTTGTTTTTATGTTCCGACAGCAGCAGGGCTTTTAAAAGTGCCATCTTGGATACGGCATTCCCAATTCGGACAATGACTCCCTGCTGACACTGACGCACTTACAGACGCACAAAACAAAAAAAAGACTCATTTCCTGCTGCTGCGGAGAATTAGGAAGCATTAAAGCAAACGGGAAAACCTCGCCTTCTCTTTTAAATAAGGAAAACAGTCATATTAATTGTTGCAATTAAAAGCAAATTCTTTTGTTTCCTGGTTATTCATGTTTGGAAGATTGTTTGTCGTAATTTAATGGTACGTTGCGACATTGAGTCACAAAATTAATTGGAAAAAATTATATGAATATAATTTAAATGTTTTTGATAATTAGAATTTATTTTTAACGATGCCAGGAGAACCTGACCTGCCAAAAGCAAATAAATCTCGACTATTAGGAGGGAAAAAAAGATCAGCACAATTATAATCAGCGGAGAGTTTGAAGGTGTTAAAAAATAGTGAGGAAATGGGGAGAACGTGAAAACAACAAACAAGCCTCCTCGCAAATTACACATACAAATCTACCTGAGCTCCGCCGGGAACCGTTGTCGGCCTAAATAGTTGTTTTGTCGCTTCTCTTTCCTCAATTTCATGGCATCTCCTCACATCCAGCCGCTCAGACAAGCTTAAAAAAGGCTGTTTGATGGCTGAGAACAACCACAAAGGAAACGCAGAAACCAACAACAAGCAGCCGTGAAGAAACCAACCACCGCAGCTATTATCGGGGTGTCAGAGATTTGAGTTATTACACATGACACAGCAGTAATCGGGCGTCTTCCCCGGAGGGGTGACACCAAACCGGATGTTCAAAGACCCCGGTCCAACCGAAATCAATATTAATGCGCACACATCCGCGACAAAGGAAGTGTGTCAGTGCGTCTGTTTAGCGGATGCTTTTTCATCTCAACTTTAATTTTCCCCCCTTAAACTGCCGTTTGTTCCCCCACAGAGTGACGGGGGGATGTTTGCCCCCCAGGGTGAACTCATCTGTCCCACCTAAAGAGTCCTCAGTCAAATCAAAGCCCCCAGCAGCCCACGGCCCCTAATTCAACATGTCACACTGCGGCCCCCGTCCCCGTGTGTGTGTGTGTGGGGGTGTCGGCGGTCTCCCCACTCTCCATCATTTTTGCCAGTTCTAGTGGCAATCAGAGTCATAATTTCTTGTAAGTTGGTGTGTTCTTTATATTTTTTAAATGCCTGATGTGGCATCAGTGGAAGCAACATTTTTTCCTGGACAATGAGAAAGCTACGTGGAAAATGAAAATGCAGCACACCAAGTTAGCCAACACCAAGTAAATAATCGATTATTATTTAAAGAATATGAAGAAAAATATTATTTGAAGAATTGCTGAAGTTTGTAAACTTTTTTTTACGTTTGTGAAATTTGAACAAATAAAGAACTCATAATGAACTCATAGTAAATAACTAATAAGGTTAGTTTCATAATTGCTAAAAATATTTTTGAAGTTGCAATGCTATAACAGAGATATGATGAGCGAGAGAGTGAAGAAGTGAGACAGTTTGGCACATACATGTATATATCTTTAGAAAGAGAGTGCAAGAGAGATGGTGAGAAATAGAAAATGAAAGGATTCGATTGATTGAGTGAGACAGAGAGAGAGAGAGAGAGAGAGAGAGAGAGAGAGAGAGAGAGAGAGAGAGAGAAAGAGAGAGAGACATGCAAAAAGAGGCAAAAAAAGAAAGCACACAAGTGACAAAAATACAGAGAGTGGGAAAGATAGATACAAATGCTAGAAAGGTAGAGATAAAGTTAGAGAATGAGCAATAAAGAGAAAGTGAGGGAAAGAGTGATAGAGAGCAATTAGGTGAGAGACAGCGATAGTGTGAATGAGAGAAGCAGAAAGAGAGAATGAAAGATAGAGACAGAATAGATGAAAAGAAAGAGCAGGAGAGAAAAAAGTGTGTGTACGTATGAGAGAGAGAGAGAGAGTGAGACAGAGAGAGAGAGAGAGACAGACACACATTGCTCTTGCTAGGAAACCCACTCGCTCAGACGGATGCCCCTAGCTAAGCCGAGGATCAGCGCTCTGGCTAATTTCATCAGAGGTGCACGGCAAATTTGTCGAACACATGCAAGATACACACACATGTGCAAACAGCACACAAACGCGCACAGATGCTTGCGCACACACAGGCCAGATGGAGCTGGCGAGGCAGGGCAAGTGTGTGTGTGTGCACCTCCACCGTATGCCGAGCGTCTGAATCCCGAAGTCTCGGGTTCAAACTCCTGATACGAGAGGTATTGTTGTTTTGTTGTGCGCCGCCCTTCCTCCCTCACACTCATCAAAATAACATCTGTTTACATCGATGCAGACACCTGACAGGCAGCTGATGCTCCCGTCCCGACACTCTGCTCCAACAAAACATCGCTGATTTAGAACCCAGAGCACATCTGGGTGTAAAGCCACTGGCCCGATCCAGATGTGGGCGCCCGGCTCCGCAGGCAGAAGCACACCTGGATACAGCGGTTGAATAACAAAGGGGGGGAGGTACAAAGACGCCCCCCTTCTACCAACATTTAAGAATTTGTGAATCTACGTTTAAATCTAAGATAATGAAAGATGGATCAAACACCTTCATCAAGCACGCCATACTTAAAAAGTAGTATGGAAGTCTGAACTTATAATCTTCTGTCTCCCTCAAACCCCCACGGCAGCCCATGCTTAATCCCCCATGATGCACCGGGGCACTTGCAGAGCCACGGAGACGCACTCTGGCGCCAAAGGCTCATACACATACGGCCGTCCAGATGCTATGGGTAATTAACCTACCTCTGCGCGCGAGCGTGTGCGCGCGGTGTGTGGAGGTATGAGACTGACTTGTGCCAGTGATAGAATCTGTGCCATTATTACTTGACAAAAGAAAAAAGCTGCACGGGTCAGGAACGTGTCGGAGTCTGCAGAAACACAATCAGCTCGTACTAAAACACACACACACACACACCGCTGCAGTGAGATCAGGGATGAATACACGCTGTGGCACAGGGGAGGCTGTTCTGGGCTTGGCTATGCCCAGGGTCTTAATGACTTAATTGAGGTAATTATTTGGATAAGAAGTCCAATCACCTGCCTCTTTTCCTCAAGGTCCTCATCAGAAGCTAATTAAAGAGCCGCTCCCAGCGAGAGTCCGAGCGATGCTACGTCAGACGGCCGAGAACTTCAGAAAGACGTCGGCAACTCTCGGGTACGTCGAGTCTGGGCAATCTAGTGGTCGACGTCTAATCTAAACTCTACCTCAATCAGCTCATGATGTTATAAAACAAGCGTTTAAAATATCACAGTCTGGTTTGGTTTTGTCTCTAGAAAGAGTTTGTGAAAGGGGTTTTGCTGCCCCTAGAGGTCTGTAGTGGGACTGCAGTGAGTGGGATGGGTACAGTTGATCCCAAACTGGAGATTCTTTGGAGATGCCAAAAACAACTCTAATAAAACAAGACGAATTGCCAGGACATTCTTATGAGTTCCATGAATGGTTCTCTTTCATTGGACGACCACTCTCGGACTGAAAATGACAGCGTCAGGAATGTAAACGATGTCTGTATTTACGCAACCCTTTGACTTTCTTCATAAAAGTGCCATAAAAGTGGTGTGCCTTATATATAGTCTCCTAAACTCATATGGTCCCTCTGTGTGAGGCCGTAATTTACATCTTCCCTCTGTGACAAGAGCCTTCGCAGGAATGGGGCTTTTCTAGGAACGGACTCCTAAACGAGTCATGAATCACACATCAAATTGGATTGCGCGTGGCTTCAAAGATGCCAAGGATTCACCTCTCCATCCCTGTGATTTCCTGCCATGTCCTCGTTTTGGCTTGGGCGAAGCGGCGTGCGGTGAAGAGAGGCCTTTCTGGCGGTTTAATTGCGACAGCACCCTCACGAGCGGCGTCCGCCTCAACACCTCCGCAGAGTGTTCAAGGGTAACCGGCAGGGGTCTACCACCCCCTTACAGACACACACATGAATGCCGCGGCCCCTCAAACGGGCGCCCAGAGAGGAGCCGTCAAACACTCACTCCTCACATCTCATTAATCAGCTCCCAACATCAAACAGCAACGCGCCTGCTTCCCCGGGGCCCGTCCGCCCGCCGCACACTGTTGTGTCTGTCGTGGCGAATGCATTTCTACTTCTATTGTGCATGTGCAAGCGCGCCAAGACCGTTCCGGCCAGTTTGTGCGGGATAATGAGGCGAGTTGAGACTGACTTTATAAGCTAGAAACACTGTCTAGGTCAGGTCACTTTGTCCATTTCGTGATGCTTGTTGGGGAGAGTTTTATGAGTATTCGATGCAAGTGCTGCGCGCTCTTCCCCGCGGCTCTGTAAATGGAATTCAAACACGTCTATCCTTTGATTGGACAGAAGTGGAGGTTCATTTGCATTTGCCATCACCAGGCGAATAAAGACGTGCCAACTCAAACTGGCCAAGGGAGTTGCTGGTCAGATACAAGCTCTGCGTAAGAGCGCGTCACTTGAGTGCGAGATTCGCTTTCCTGCACGTCAGTCTTCGGGCACGTTTTTAAGCACATTCAGGGAAATGGTTCGGTTAAGCGCAACATCAGACAAGTGCAATTTCCACTTAAGTGCAAGTGCTCGTTTGGTCCAGGCTACATAGAGACACATGAATTTGCGCATTCGTTGCAATAGTTCTGGAATGCCAAGAACTAACTATAGAAATCAAGCGCCTCATTCCACCACATTTTGAGTGGTTTAGTTCACCAAGACAGTTATAAATGTGAAAATAAAGGAAAAAAACATGAAAACCAAGCCTTTGCTATTACATATTAACCCATGTGTCACATCAATGGACTGCTATAATACTTGTAAACCTCTGTTGCAACTAGCCAGAAAACATCTGTGACCCGTCATAATTACTTTAATTCACATTAGCATTTGTTATAACAATATTCTATAAATATTAAAACATGTGAAGAGGTCAAATCATTTTGAATGTCACCAAAAGGCTACGTTTTGATGATTGAAAAACAGTCTACAGTAGTTAAAGTAGTAATAGGGGTGTTATCCCCCTCCTGACTTGGGCACGCCAAAAATAAGTGCAATTTGGGGTCCGGATCTGAAGATTTAAGAGTATTTGCTTTTATTTGATATACACCTATACAACAACCTATACGGAACCGTGACTGATACCTATGCAACATGTGAGTAACACATAACTAGAATAGTGTGTATATATGCATTCTATTCTCTAAGCTCTGGCACCTTAGTAGGATCCATTTCCGCAGGTCACCTCTAAATGACACTAAAACACTCTTCCCCCTTTCATAAGAGCGGCGCACAAACAGGGCGATTAGACAGCAGCTGAAGTTCCATCAGCATCTGAGCAGCGATTTGCCTCTCCCCAGCTGCAGCCCATTACAGGAGGGAATGAATTAATAAACCGTGAGGGGAGGAGGAGGAAAAAGAGAGAGAGAAAGAGAGAGAGAGAGAGAGAGGAGGAAGAGAGAGACTCTAGAGTGCATCCAGCGTGAGAGTCGGACTGGCTGGAGAACTCATCTGAATGTGGACCTCATTAGCAGGTATAGCTCACAGGCAGAGACTACACACACACACACACACACACACACACGCACACACACGGACAAAACAAACAAACACAAGCAAGAGGCTGCGGAAAACACAACCCAAAGTGAACGCGTTGAGTCCACAAATGAGATGATCTCGGTGGTGCAGAGTCCACGTGTTCATCTCTGCTGCTAGTTTTGTTCTGCCCAATTGTTGCGCACTCAATGCACACGGCGGGTCAACTGGGTGTTCTTCACCCGCCGCTTCTAGAAATGTCGCATATCTGGACATTGCGCTTTGCGGTTTCCACACTGGCGCATTGAAACACACCCGAGCCTGGGGTAGCTGAGCTCCAGCGGAGTAATGGTGGTAATGGCATCCAGACGTTCCGCTCACACACACAGTCTGCCAGCACAGAGGAAGTGCCAGCGCCACCCGTAACCTGATCTACACTCACAGCTGTCCAAACACCACCGAGAGAGAGAAGGAAAAGGGGAGAAAGGAGCCCTCTGGGGGTCCGGGCCGGCTGGTGCTCCCCACAGTGAAGGGTGCATTCTTTCCTCTCTTTTCCATCCTCCCCCACTTTGTCTTTCTCCTCCTTTTCCTCTCACTCTTTCTCCTCTTCTCCCCTGGCACCTCTTTCCCCTCCCTGCTAATACCACAGTCTGCTGTGCAGAGCTGGGCCAATCACTGGGGCATCTGGGACCTGGCTCAGGATGGGGGGTGCAGAGACACATGATCATTGCCGTGTGTGTGTTACAGCAGGATTTAGCTTTTATGCCTGTTTATCCTTTTGTGTTTGCGGGGGACTAACAGCAATCTGGGGGTCTGCACATTGTTTTGAATCGACGGAAGGCTTGTGTGTTTGCGCCTTTGAATAAATTTCAATGTGAATTTGTCAAAGAGGAATTATGTGGGAAACGATAGCAATGGTTGTAATGGCTCAAACACTAATAGAAATGAGAGAAATACTATAAAAAGTATTGATTCACACATCCACTTCCCAGGGCTGCATTATGTCGTAGGTCACGGAGAGGTACAGTACAGTCCATATCAGCATGATTGGGCTGAAGATGGAAACACAACACGACCAAAGAGATTCAATGCGGGAGGAAACCATAGTTCTGGAAAAAAAACACATGCATGTAACTTGGATCAGCCTCGAACTAGGAACTCAAACTCGGTTCCATTTGTCAGCGATCTCATGTACCCTGGCAATACCAACTCAAGTATTTGAATAATTGTAATTGGAATACTTTCCACCGCTGAGTGAAAGTGTGTGTCATGGCATCCCTGTGCCACTGGGTGTTGTGTAGGAGCAGCCATGATGATGATGATGGTGTGTGTGTGTGTGTGTGTGTGTGTGTGTGTGTGTGTGTGTGTGTGATGAGGCTCTAATCTGGCTTCTGGATGCTGGTGTCAGTGTGTGCTCTCAGCTCTCTCTCCTGGGGCTGGTGACAGTAAAGTCTCACTAATCCCCCCCAGCCCCTGATACACAGCACACCTCCCGCTGCATACTGATGAGCCGTGCCCAACCCACACATGCTCACATGTATGCACGACTCCAACCACAAAACTTCCTGCGCTCCAGCGAGATAAACTTAATTATGAACGCCATGGGTTCAAAGGGTTATCGGCCGTCGACAAGCTTAATGCGCTCTGTTCTCCGCACAAAGCCGAGGCCAAACAGAGCAACGAGGTAGAAGAGTCTGGAAAGCAACTAAAGCTGGGATGGAGAACCGGGAGAAAGCAGGAGGGACGTGTAGAGCGAGCTTTTAGTTCAAGACAAATCTCTCTGTTCCGTTCTCATTTGCTCCATAAATCAGAACCCTGCTGATGACCAGGGATTCGGGGAGGGAACGAGTCGGGAGGAATGAATTCTCCAAGTTGGCCTCCTCTGATCCTCACGTCCATCCAAAGGAGAGCAGCGACGCAAGAGGGGGAAAGAGAAGAGGAAAAATGGGAAGCTCCGGCTTGCTGTCAAGATTGGAGCCACCTCGCTTTGCACTCCATGGCTCCGAGGAGCAAGATTTACACTCCCACAGTTGTGAGGAAGACAGAGATAGATGATATTCTATGAGGAAACCAGAAGCAAAGAGAATCATTAATGCTTATCAGAGAGGACCAGAAGTCCCCCATCCTTGACTAGGCTCAGGACCGCTTCTGTCTTAGCCTGTCTCCATTAGTCCGAGCAGATTCCTGGTCTAGTTATATTTAATTACACCGCACCTCACTACAAATGTTAAACTCTGCGGGGCCTTTTAGTAAGCGAGGATGCCACTCAAGCCTGAGAGGGAAGCAGAAGCATCTCCAGTCTGCAGAAACAAGACCCGAGATCCGACACAGGTGCAGGGAGCACCTGCAGCCCGCACCATCCATCAAAGCCCAACACCTGCCTTCAGCAAACACTTCTTCTCTCCACTAACCCTTTTCTTCTGCCCTATCATACCCTCTCTTCCTCCCTTTCCACCTTAGGTGCTCCTCAGCCCAGCTGGATGGAGTCTTTCTCCACAAATCAAAGTAACGGCTGTGTATGGTGCGCGCTGTCAGCTTTTTGATTGGTCTTGCCTTCCCAGCAGGCAGCGCGAGGAGAACCTTAGCAAGGGCGGGGCCACGGCATCAGTCCAGCCAACCGGGTTCAGTCAGACCTGACACCCCTGACCCCGTCTCGGCCTGGACGTGTCGAAAGCCCAGTTAACCCCCTTCACCCTTCAAGATCGGGAAGGGAGTGGGGAGAACGCACCGGGCAGCCACTTCCACTGCCGCAAACACGCAACGCCACCAGCGCCGACCTCAAACGCGGCCGACAAAAACACATCCCAAATCTAAAACAAAAGAACCCGGGTCCCTGGGGCGGCTTGAGCTGTCGGTGTTGAAATGCAGTGTGGAGTGGACTACAGGGAGTGGGAACGTGTTTGTGTGTTCTGTTTGCTGAACAACTGTCATTGTTCAGAGCTCGTTGGTAAAGGCGTCCGCGTGACAAAGCCTCCCCAGTCAGCCTCACCGCAGAGACACGCTGACTTCAGCCTTCTCAGCAAAGCCGCGGCCTCCTGTGACCGTGCGTGTTTGTGAGAATCCAAAATTCCCCCAAACCAACTAAACATGTCAGAACGTGAAGACGAATGTCAAAACTTTCCCTTCTGTGATCTTGGCTTCACCCGTGCCGGGAAACTGCGGAGCTCTCCACAGAAAAATCACAATCAGTTTGTGTTAACAGCGTCGCATCTGAATGCAAAATATTGAACCGGCGCTAGTGTGACACACAACACACTGACGCGCCAGAGCTTTCCCGCTGCTGTAATGCGCTCTGTGAGTGTAATGACGGATCTGAGACAATAAGTCTGATTGATCTTGTGGTGCGGGGAAAAAAAATGAAAATCAAACATTTATCAAACATATATGATGCACACTCATTTTCTCTGGGAAAATAGCAGGACTAATGGTAAATGGAAGGCGAGTAAAAAACTATTTTTCTCTATGTAGTTGTCTATTATTTTTATATGAATGAAGTGCTGTATTTACACAAATATAAGCACCCTGCAAGTTTAAGAAAAAAAGAGTTGTCACAATTATTAAAGTAATTATTTTGAAATATGAAAAAAAAGGCACATTTTTGTGTATATTTGAAAACCGGGCGTATAAGCACCCTAAGCTTTTGAGCTTCTCAAAATAGAAAAAAGGAGTCCTTATATTTGCGTAAATACGGCATTGATTATTATGAGATATTATTAGTTTATAGAGCATATTACAGTTCTCAATATTATTTATTATTATTATTAGCCTTACCAATTTACTATTATTATTACTATTTCAAAGATTTGATCTTGAACATCTCATACATACAAACACACACACACACACACACACACACACACGCATGCACAAATAAATCTATCACCCTTTGTGATAAAGAAGAGTCTGAGTTTGGCACGAGAACCACACACTTTGTCATAGAAACCTATATTCTCCAGAACCCAGATCACGAGGGCTGTGGCGGAGGCTGAAGGACGCTGACAGCTGCGTGAGCTCCGCCCTGCCGCACCCGCTGGGGGTTCGGCTGTACTCCACTCTGTGGACGGGAGCTTCTTTTAATCTACCAGCGGGGCTCCACAGCTGCTGTAAGCCGGCCCGAAAATGTCTGCCCGTGTCAAAGCCAAAAAAACCCTCTCCGCATCCCAGGATCCTCCTCCAGCCCAGATCGCCTCCATCAATCCCAACATCACAGGAAGTGAAACACACACTTCCTTTCCTGCACAACATACCACTGCCACTGTTGAGTCAGAGTACATCGATAAAACTACGCCAATAATAAAACTGTAAATGTTTGCATCAGTCACACACATTTGTCCTTTTCATTCTTCTTCATGTGTTGCAGCCAAGTAAAGCTCAAGTGTTGTTTTACAAATTCCTCGTACATTTGTAATAAAAAACTTGTCATGGCAGATCTATAGTTCACCCTATAAGTTTATAAAGGTACAGTATATAACAATACAGCGGACAATCTCATGTCATGAACCACTACCACCATCTTGAAATGATGTCATGCAAATTTCAAGATGGCGGCTCTAATGGCGCAGAAAACATTGCCATTCTAGGCGAATACAAGCTGATTTTATATTTTGGAAGAAACATCTCTTAAACTGTTTCGTGTTCATTTGGTGTGTGTGAAAATTAAACAGTTTTTTAAAACATCTGGACTCTCCATCAATCTCCATGCATGCTAGCGGTAAGAAAAAAAACGTGCTTCTTTCATATAGCAAAAATATTTCGGAACTCGGGACAAAATATTCGCAGAGATGCATTTTGTTACTTGGAATTTTCGTTACCTATGACATTTGTAAGTTGGGATACCACTACTGTACACACATTTTGTTCCTTCATAAATTCATACAATCATGTTGTTGACAGTCCAACTACTGATTGGCATAATAAAGCCCACGCTGGGTTTATAGCCACAACTCTGAAACGCTAAAGTAAAGTGACGGCCTCGGCTCTGGCTAATTCTGCGATGTAAATGTAATCTCCAGATATGCACGAGCACAGGAGGACCACACGGCTCGGCATCTCCTGTGAAAAAGCTCCTGCCACGTCTTTCCCAGCCTCAAACTCAATTAGTAAATTAGTTCCACACGACTGGGCAATAAACAGCGATAGGGGAGCAGATAAACACACACTACACACCCCATTAAGAATCACCTCAACTCTGGAAACACACCCCTCAGCTTTCACCCAAATCACACACACACACACACACCGACTCTCCCGGGCATCACCAACCACTGCGCACCCCTCTCAGCTTGCCTTCACCTCGCTCGGTACCCGGAGCTGGCAGCAAGGCGGGACAGAAACCAATTACGCTCCAGAGACGGCAAAGACAGGCATCACACTTTAAATCCATAGTGCAAATGAAGCATTATGGCCACGGTGACGCCACAAGCGCTAATAGGCGGGCGGGGGGGTGCGGGGGGCCGTCACACAGGTACAACCCTCTGATGGAAGACGCCAGAGGGAGGCCAGTCGACGGGAGACGCTAACAGGAGGAAACTTTTAAATTATGCGCTGCGAAAAATGCGTTCGACGGAACATCAAGTGTCATCACACGTGGAGATAAGTCCCTCGTTCCTGAGAAGGCCCGGGCACCCAGACTCACAAACTCTGGCGCGTACACAAGTGTGTGTGTGTGTTTTGACAGGGTTGGGAGAATGGAACAGTTTGCGATAACAGTGGTTAAAGCACTTAAGCTGCTGTAATTAGAGTGTGACTGAAGATCCGCATTTATCAGCCGTTTCAAAGAACAGCATGAGCGGGATCAACAGTGGAGACGAAACAGCCCAGGCTTTTCTTCTTCTGCAGACACGCTCACCAGCTCCAGCTCTCATCCCCAACGTCACTCACTGAACTTACCAGAGTCATGGCTAATCTACACCATCTCCCAGGCTGGCGAAGGTGAACGCCATCTTTGCCACTCTAGTACTACTCTCACGAGTGAAGGTAGTGGAACGCCTGATTCTTCTTCAGCATGTAAAATGGCAGCGTCTGCCTTCGCAAACATCGTGAATTGAAGACGGAATTGTGCTTGAACTGAGATCATCAACGCAGATTGAAACTGAAAATAAAGTTCTGAAAATTCGGAACCAAAGCAACATCTAAGATCAGCAGTGGTGCAAAGTACTTGAGTAATCAGACATTGTTACTTTACTCAAGTATTTTGAACTTTACTACTTTGTACTTGTGCCGAGTGTCAGATATAAACAACTTATACTCTATACTTGACTACATTTTTGATTGAGTATCTGTACTCTTTACTCCACTACATTTGAATAGATACGTACTGTTAATCATTGCATCTTTTTCTACTGCTGTTAATTTCTTGGGCAGACAAGGTGATATCGCCATCTGCAGGATGCTGAAGGTACTAGATGCTGTTTATCAGCTAAATCACATGAATGTCAAATAGCGGTTGCACTATTTTGCACATTTGAGTTTGACTGAGAGTGAGTTTTTGCTCTTTTTTTTCAATTTTTTGTATCTGCCATTTTATAACATTGAGGTGTTAAATTTCATTTCTATATTTGGAAATAAAGCATAAATCTTTGTATATTAGGAGTTTCTTGTTTTTCACATTTTTCTGTTCTAAATTCAGTAAAAGTAAAATTCTCAAGTTCTATTAAAATTGGATAAGTTGACTGAGCACAGAAAATTGCCACTGCTTGTTGTCATCAGTTTAGTTGTCTTCAGTGTAGCTTGTTAAGAGAGGTTTGTGACATTCACTGTTTATGTACAAAACTGTTTGGACACAAAAACAGCGACGGCATTCCATTTGGACAAATTGTTGGCATTTCACCGAGGTGGAAAAGCAGAAAATGCCACCGCAGTGTTTGTCTGTGTGGCACAAGTGTCCTGATGACAATAGATTGTGAGTGCGGTGAGTGATGCATCGCCATGGCTACAGGAAACCGCGGCGATTGTGGAGAGCTACAGTAACAGGTGGAACGGGTGAATGTGGCTCTTGGAAGTGAAGGGCTCTCACTCCTCATCCTCTCATCTCCTGCCTTCGCCTCTCTTCCTCTCTTCTCTCGCCTCGCCGGAGTCATTACCGTCTAATTAAGTGCATGGCTTGTAACACAAGCAAGGCATTAAACTGAAACATTTCGCCCTTGTAAACGATGAGAATGATTATCATGCTAATTCAGTCGCGCTGCAGAGGAAATGGGTCGGCAGGCAGCGCTTCTGCTTCTTTGATTCATTCCCTCACAGTCTTCGCTCGTATTGTTTGTGTTCTTTGTAGCTTCGCCCTCCGCTAACCAAAGACTAAAGACGTCCTTTTCAGTAGAATGTTCCGCTTTGCACTGAAGAGCCGCGTCGCAGGGTGTTCTGACGCAAACATGGATTACACGAGCTCACACGCACTATTACTAGACAGACTTTAGCTCGACGCTACCAATGATGAAAGTGTGAGTTGAGGGATAAGCTGATGGCGTTCCTAGAGCACTACTCCTCTATCTCATCTCCTCCGTCTCCAGCTCCATCAGCGGACTCCCTGCTGCTGTAATTAAAGGTGTCCTTGACATCCATGCAGGTCCGCGTTCACACCCCTGGACCAGAAGCCCCCTCCTCTCTCTTTTTTAACAAATCAAACTTTTTTTTAAACACACACACACACACACACGTGCGTAGACCTCTCTCTCTGTCTGATCTGACTTGATGCAGGTGCTAAAGTCCTGATGGGGATGTATATATGAGATATTTGAGATTGAAGACTTGTAGGATTTGTAGAAACCGGCCACGGCCATAAACCGTATGCATTAATCTATGTTATTATGTTTTATGTGAATTAACATTTTATTAATTTTAGTTTAAATGTATATTTACAGTCGACTTCATTGGGTAAGCTTGGGACACGGCCATTTTGCCCGATTAAAGTGGCACAAATTTGCGTTATGAGATATGATTTGGACTTTAGAATTTGTATAAAGCGGCCACTTCAATTTTCCATACATATATATATATATATATAATCTGTACAAGTTGCTGAAATAAATAAATTAATGTGTTATTTCCAAAACAAATAAGCAAAAAAAACAAGAAAAATACTGATCAGTCAGATTCATAATTTCTTATTCATAATCACTGTAAAAGAAATTCAGTGAAAAAAAGAAGATATATGCGCGCACACACACACACACACACGCAAAATGTACAAACAGAATAACGTCTTGCAGTGTAATTAAACGTATATTGTTATAAAATGTATAGAAATTGTACAATCAGACTAATTGGCATCAATTTTTCTCGGGGACGGATGCTCAATTTCTACAGTGTGAGACGATCTGGTCACGTGACCCGACGCGCAGCGAGTGGCTGCGGCTGCTCACGGACCCGTAACACAGTTGGATCGTTGCTCATTCGCCGTTTGGACGACAACATCAGAATTAGTTTGACGATCGCGCGCTGCCAGCGATGACTGTAGATTCCTCTAACCTACTTGGACGGGCAAACACAAGTGGCAGAAAGTGGTTTCACTAGCCAAACTTGTGTGGCAATAAAAGACGATTCTCTCAATCTGTCTTAACATGGTTGAGCAGCCAGAGATGGAGGTTAATAAGCTCAGTACATGCACACGCTGGCTGCGGATCAATGGCGTCTGGATGGTGGCAGACTAAAGCAGGCCTAAGGCCACGAGCCCCGAACCTTTAATCTGCCCCTGCAGCTCTCATCCATACTCGCCATTAAAGCGGCACACACGCTCGTCTCCTGAAAGGTGATGCAGATCCACAACTACATTCAAACCCGCACGGAAACACCATTCCTCTGCTACGGGGAAGGTCAAGTTATGGCGGAAGGAGGATGAAGGCAGCAAATCTTTCATAATTAATCCGATCCTGAGACATTTAATCATTTTTTCATATCCTGCTGCATTTGTTTTTGTTGAATCAATATAGTTATGTCTACATTTTAAATGGATGTAAAATATAAAACAACTGCAACTTATTTTAACATATTTTTATATACATCATTTAAAACTACCAGTATAGTTATTATATAGTAAATTATGTATGATTGATTGATGTTTTAATAAAAAAACAGGCAACAAATAGAAAGCAAATGAATATTATATGTACCGTAAATACAAAAAAATACTTTTATTGTTTACTATAATACCAATTTCTACCTCAACCTTGAAGGTCCCAAACAGCAAAGTATGAATTTTACCGATTTTATTATTTTTGAATGTGAATTAACATTTTTCTATTTTTAGTTTAAATAACTATACATAATATATAACTATACATATCTAACATGATTGGGATAGTAATATTATAATGTTTTTTATAAACTTGAACTTGAACGTCACATGGTCATATATTAATTTATAAATATTGTGTGTGTGTATGTGTATCAGTATTTAAAATGTATACACGTTTATTTTATTAATAATAAATTTTTTTATTAGATTACATTTTAGTATAAACCACTGACTTTTGAATGAAGCACAAGCAGGGAAAAGCAGCGAGTCTCCAGTAATGAAGAACCCAAGCTGAACTACTACTTCTGCCATTATGAGTCACTTCCTAAGTGTTTTACAGTGATGTCATTTCTAAGCCATCCATCCCAGCGCAGGTACCAGATTAATTACTGCAGCGCTTTTACATCTGCTCGGGTGTGGGGTCTACAGGGGCGCGCGTGCTCTCCGGCCGTGATGGAGGTGCGAAGGGTGCGAGTTAAAATAAGAACAGTGGCGTCTGGGAGCGGCAGATCTGGAAGCCACAAAGACTTGTTGAAAGATGAACACGGTTTCCTTAGAAACACCAGCACAACATGGAAGTGCAGCGCGAGCGTGCGGATGATGGAGCATGTGATGGCATGGCTGGATGTTAACAGGCTGTAAACTCGGCGGGAGGCTGTTGTGTGTTTCAGATGTGAGATGAGACTAATCGTCTTGTAGTACCAATTGTCAACAGTCGCACTAGATTAATAACTGCATGTGGTTTCACGCGTTTAGACGGCGATAGGTGTGTGTGTGCATACATCCATCTACGCGCTATCTCAGCTGTTTTTTCTCACAGGGAGCTGGAGTCAATCTTGACCTCCAAGACAATTAAGGTTGGACACACCCACTGGATTGGTGGCCGACCAATCGGAAGAGTGTTTAGCGAATAAGATACTGTAGAATAGTTTGAGTCATTGAGGTGCAACAATGGAACTTGACAATAGAACTTTACTTACATATATATATATGTATATTCTTTTTACGCAACAAGATGACAATAATAATAAATAAAACGTTTTGTTTAAATAAATGAAAAATGTTGATTGTTGTTATACCATTTACAGTTACTCTTAGTGGCACCGGTGCTATCGTCCATTTTAGCTGGTCGTATCAAATTAGTTCTTGTATATTTAAAAGAAATATTTTTTATTACAGAACAAGATTATTGCGAACATGACTGTGATTTCAGCAGTCTGGATTCGAAAGACCAACGGTCCATTCGTGGCCCACGGGCCGTAGCTTGCCAACCCAGTTCTAGATGCAAAATCAACTTGAGTATAAATGTTGACGTTTGGCAAACACTGAGCGCCTGAAACCCAATCACAAAGTCGAGAAAACGCTAAACTGCCGATTTCTGGAGCGTAAAGGCAGCCATGAAGCTAGTTCATCCCCACATACACACTCTTTACTAAAGCCGGATCCGCAAGCAGGACTTTCTATCGAACGGACTTCCCACAGGTACCGCGCTTCTTCGGCGGAGCGGGTGGGCGCGAGTCACGGCCCCTGGCACTCTGATGGTCAGCGCCTCTGGTTGCGGGCGCAGTGTGGAGAGCTGCAGGTATCTGACGGAGACGAGCGGATGGAAGGCGTAGGCTTGGTGCTTTATGTTTTCAGTAATTAAAACAGCATTAGGCTATTTATTTTCTCTCCCTGTGCGTAGCTGATTGGGCATGAGGGAAATGTGGGACTCGCAAAGCCGAGAAAAGAGCACAATTACACGCCATCAGCAGACAACATTAACTCACTAATAGGAACACGGCAATAAAAGTTTATTATTATGGTGTGGCGATGATTGCCTGGTTTAAGCTAACATTTATAATACTTAGTGATGATTAGGCGGCGAGGGTGGGTTCGGAGAGCAGGGTCACGCAAGATAACGCAAGACGGAGCGCCAACCTTCTCCTCCGGTTTTTTCCCCGGCTTGATGGAGAGAAGGGGATAAGGCTGAGGGTCTGTTCCTGGGAGGATAGCACTCATTAGCCAGCCTTCCAGACCTCCATTATCTTCTTCCACGCTAATGTTCTCCAGCACTTATTCAAGATGGCTCACCTCCACACGGATCCCACGCTATTGGCTGGGCCCGTAATGAGCGAGATGCGGCTGGTGTTGAGTAAGTGTGTTTAAAATGAGTTTGCTCTTCGAGTGCCCTTTCCCTGGAGAGGTGATGGGAGAGAAGCGGAAGGCCTATGGATGTATGTTGATCCACTTATGGAGGACCCTCACAGACCCCCTCCGACTACGGAGGAAAACATACTGCTGAGTCGCAGCAAACACTGGCCTGCAGCACCTGGCCGGGCAATTAATATATGCAGAGATACTCGGAATAAAGAGATGCTGCGGGAAACTGATGATGACAAAAGCAGAGCTAGGCATTCAGAAAACCGTCACCTGCTCGGAATCAAAATCTGTCATTCTGCTGCCTTTTTTTGCTCCTTGGTATATATTTCACTGACAATCAATTTTATTATTTTATAGTCTTTACACTCTGCATTTTAGTTTTTAGATTTCATTTAATCCGTACTTATGTACGTATGTACTTATTGTATATATTTGACTAATAGTTTCATACATGATACATTTTGTCTTATATTCTATATATTTATTACTTCATCATTACATTTTAGTTTTTAAATTTCTTTAGTTCTTTTATTATCGTATTTAATATTTTATCTATCTATCTATCCATCATCCGTCCGTCCGTCAATTTGTCCATCCATCCATCCATCCATCCATCCATATATTTATCTGTCTGTCTGTCTGTCTGTCTATCAATCCATCTTTCCATCTATTCATTAATCCATCCATCCTATACATATATCCTATCATGCCTCAATTCTTTGTGGATTTGTGTGGCTGTTTTAGATTAATATGACAAACCTTTACAAACACACACATTAAAAGTAAATGTGATAAATAAGTGTGTGTTTGTTTACAATATTTTGCACTAATATACTGTATGTGTAGAGTTTTGACGTTGGCATTTAGCACAGCAGTGCATTTATACATACACACACACACACACACACACACACACACACACACGTTTCGATCTTGGCATTTAGTTGCGCAGTGCATTTTCATAAAAGCCTGGATGTCTTTGGGCAGATTTGAGAGAAAAGCAGCTATGATGCACGTAAATGTTGCCTACGGAGGCACAGCTTAGCAGAGTCTGGAACCCGGAGATCGCTCGGCTTTCCTTCTTTGCTATTCTCTCCACGTCAGGGGGATAAATTATTCAGAGCCCAGGGAGACTCGGGCCTCCTCGTGTAATGAGAAGGACACGCATTGATACCAAATATTGCTGTTGGGAAACTATCGATCGGAGAGCTATTTGTCCAGAGTTTGGTCTGGAAGCGAAAGCTGTCAGCAGCTTTTAATATGACTGACACTAACTCACAGTTCACCCTCCTCCCTTTCCATCCGTCCATCCATCCTTTCCTCCCTCTTCATCCATCTCTACCCTTCCCCGACGTCCCTGCTGTATATGAAGAGACTCGCTGACAGGGGAAGGAGATGTGAGCGAGACGGATGGAGAAACACTGTCAATAAGGTGCCAGCAGCACAATTAACGCCCGAGGCCGGTTCAGCCAGCCAGCCTGGCATTTGCCCTCTGACCTCTGACCCCAGATATTGAAAAACACGTCGGTTCTGGTGTGAAACGGACGAGGGCTGTTTGGTTCATAAAGCTGTGGCGAGAGTATCGAGTAGCTTTCATGCTCCACTGGTCCTGCGTCCTTGGGATGTAAGTGCGCTGTGATATCTGGCCCAGGAGAGGACGGGGTGCTTGCTTTGGCCCGAATCGGAGAAGTTCTGGCTTTGTGAGGGTGGATGGCGCACAGAGAAGGCTTGTGGTTCCTCCAGGGTGGTCCGCGGTCCCTAATGAGCGTCCACTGGAAAACCCGAAGCCGTCTTCCTCCCAAAGAGCTGTTGACATTACACTGTTCTGTCTGAGATACGCGTCTAAATATATGAAGAACAACACGCCGCCCTGCCAAGCCCTCGTCCTGCGCCAGATTTATGGTGTAAAGCGTCCCACCTCTCGGCTCGTGAACAAGTCGTGCTGTTCAGAGTCGATGATGCGGTCCAGCTCCGCACAATTACAACATCTCTGTCTGAAACAGATCAAGCCAAAACATCTTTACAATTAGAGGCTCAGACTCTTCAGAGACAGAAAATCCTCTGATTTAAACTTCAGCGTGTTCTACTCCCGAATCAGGTCATTTTGGTCTTAAAGTCTCATTTGACTATGAGCGAAGATCCGAGATGATTCTGCAGCTTAGCTACACAAGATCCACCACTTAAAAAATACCATCTGAAACATAAAACGATTCCCATTTCATCTATATATCCTATTTAGCACAAAAAAGGCTTTTTCCTCATTTAAACTACATGGAAACACCATATCATGTCACGTGATTTCTGTCAGCCAGTTGGATTTGGGCAAACGATGACATGTGGGTCACATCTGGACCGCCGAAGTCATACTGTATGCTTATAACTGTATTACATTTTCATTGTTCTGTAATAAAAGTCTCTCCTTTAAACACGAAAGAACAGAAAAAAATAAACTGTAAATGTACGTGATGGTATGAATAATTAAACACGACACCTATGTGCTGGTAGCTTCCAGACACTTACGGCACATTTAATTATACTTTTTTATATGTTGCATGGATTGCATGTAACATATGTTAGACACTCTATAGCTGTGTAGTATTTATGGCAAAAATGACATGACGAAAAAACATTTAGGATTTTACAATTGCTGGTACTTCATCTTCAGAAATATCGTTTATCCGTTTTATATCTCTAAAAATTGATTATGTTACTTATTTTCTAAGAAATAAAATCGCAAATGATCTGCAAGTTGAAATGTAATAATGTGTCATTAATCACGTCAAATAATTATTTTTTTTGTCTGAAATATTAGAATGATAATCTGTTTTCCTGTGTGAAGCTTATTTTGAGCATTTTGCTCATTGTATTGTATTTTTATATTTTTCTTCATCTTCAAAGTTGTCCTTGTATTTTATTCATATTTTATTATTATCTATTTATTTTGTATTTTATTGTATTTTTATCTCTTTATTTATTTTATTGTCTCTTACTTGCATGTACCCCCCACCCCATGATTAAATACTGGACGATTATATGTATAATGTGTATATATATCACAACAAAAAATTGAATTTGATTTGGTTTACTGTAGTTCCAATTAAAAGACAAACTTTTCAAAACAGCCAAAAGATGCCGCATTTGATTGATTCGGTATGGAATTCAGCGAAATCACAGACAAAAGTCTAAAAAATAAGACTGTAAATAATAAAGCCGTGTACCAACTTTTCTATTATTAAGTCGGCGCGTCGTGTGCGGCTCGTCACATTTTAATAGTCAATGTGGCCTTGAGCCAAAAGTTTGCCCACCTCAGAGTTCCAGCGCCATCCACAGATAGTTTGGACAGTAATTGAAATGTTCTGCAAGCTTCTGTCAAACAAGACGCGATTAGAAGCAACTTTAAAGCCAAGCCGCCCGGTCTGATGAGTCTCGGAGAGATGTGCACACGGACAGGCGCCTTTAAAGGAGGCCAACGTCTCATTATGAATGTGCGTTTGAAGTGTGACAGTATATAAGTGTGTGTCACTGCGGCATGAGTAAGTGAGGGAATCTAGGTCCCGTTAAAGGCGGCGCTCCTGGGGGACTCCTCGGCTGGCGGAGGGGGTGGGGGGGGGGTCTTGGCACAGGGGTCCGCAGCTCTAAGAAGTCAAATTACCTCTGAGCTCCTCGCACACCCTCATGCCACACACTCATTAATGGTCCGCTCCGGCGTATTAGCTCAGATAGGACTGGCAAACACCACCAAAGAAACACTCGCGTGGACACAAAACTCTCCAAACAACTCTTCACGCTCCACTACACACACACACACACACACACACACAAAGGGACGTGCACAAATATCTTCAAATAAACGTAACACGTTCTCTCACACACACACACACACACACAGGGGCATTCTTGCGGGTCTCTAATGAAGCCCCAGTTGTGACGGCATGGAGGCGTCTGAGGCTCCGGCGGGATAATTATGCCGCTCCCTCGCAGCTGAGTTTGGCAGATGTAGGGGAGGGGTGCGAGCGGCGCCGAGCACGGAATAACGAGCGCGGGGGAGCGGAGGTGGGATTCGGCACGGACCCCGCCATCCGCCATTAGCAGCTTGGCACCGTCACAAATGAGTGTTTTTCACCAGAGCACCAGGAAGGGCTGAGAAATTCCGACAAATTCGACGCTCGCGTTCTGTCGCAACACCCAGAGACGGTGCGAGCGAGCGAGGGTGAGAGAGAGAAAGAGAGCGAGAGAGAGAAACACAAACAAAAGCGGGGTGGAAACAGGGGAAGATGGGAAGGGAAGGGGGGGGAAAGGTTCACGCCGCCATGACCGGATTTGTCACCTCTCTCGGCGCAGGGAGCGCGGAGTGTGGCACCATGGGAAATTACCAAATCAGAATGCATTGATTTTCTACTGGGAGGAGGCAAAAACATTCCTGAAAAACTGACATGGCTGAGAATTAAGGAGGAGATTGTATCAGACCTTTGTATTATTGAGAGCAGAGAGTGGTAGACTTTTGTTTCGCCAGGATGTGGAATAAAGCGCTCTATTGTACGCCTCTGCTACACGGGGACCGCGTACACGAAAGGCCGACTATTACATCTCCCAGCCTCCCTCGCTCCAACCTCCTCCACCTCCATTTGTCTCTCTTTGTCCTCCTGTACTGTAATTACCATAGTGTCGCCGAGGTAGGGCCGCGTGCTTCACTCCCAAGAACAACTTTGAGCAATTGTGTAACTGCGTGAGTATTTGTGCCGTCGGAAGTGTGAAGAAATCCCACCCGTGTGGAGCTCTTCTCCATCAGGCCTGGGTTTCGATCTCGACCACACTTCCACCGCGTGCGCTGATAAAGCGTTTAACACTCGCTGGCTCCGTCACGGCCTCGCGCTCTTCCGTAAAGAACAGCTGTTTACAGCAGACACACACACGCTCGGCTCCAAACCCTACAACGCTGCCAAGTGCACGTGTTAGCATATTGCTAAGCTAATAAAGCAGTGGCCTGTTAATCTGGGGAGGAAAAATAAACAGTCAGCAGTAAACGGGCTTTATACGTGTCAAAAGTAAACAGATAAATGACGGGAAATGGCCCTTTGAAAGGTAGTCGCAGCCGCTCTTTCAGATCTCTCATCCGACCTTCTCTGATACTGACGGATCAATGTCAAGGTGACCCTGGCAGATTAGGCCGCGCGTTTTTTTGCGCGTGTGCGCGGGCGACTGCAGCATGGACCCAGTAATTAACACCAGCGCCTAATGAAGTCCAGCTGCTCGCCGCACAGACGGAGACGCTGCCAAAAACCCGGAGAGCCGCCGTCAGCCAGCCTCATCCTCCTCTTCCTCCGAAGGTCAAGCTCACCCACAAACACCCGGCCAGCACAGCCACTGCGCTTCTCTCCTCAGACTGACGGACTGTCCGATTTTGATAAATAATCGCACACATTTGCCTTCTTTTGATTTCAAAAGTTAAGAGATTACGCTTACGGGTGGACGAGTGGATGAATGAAGAATGGAAGGACAGATGGATCATATGAATGAATGGACTGAAAACATCTGGATAAAGAGGGAGAGAGAGAGAAAGAGAGAGAGAGAGAGGGTAGGGGGTAGAGGGGAGGTTGTTGATGGAAAGAGAGAGAGGGATGGATGGATGGATGGATGGATGGATGGATGGATAGATAGAAAAAAAAAGAGAGAGAAAGAGTTTGAGAATGGATGGATGGATGGATGGATGGATGGACGGACGGACTTTTTATGAAAATAAATGTATGTGAGACAACATTGATGGATGATAGGTCAGCTAAATGGATGTACAAACCAAAGGAAGTACAGATGAATAAATGGCTAGATGGACAAAGAATAGACAGGTGGATGGAAGGAAAGACCACATGTTTATAGAAACTGATGAATTAAATCGACGACGAGACGAATGGAAGAACATAAAGATGAATGCATAGATAGTTGCAATAAACAGATAAACTGATCTGTAAGACAATCTAAACAGCTTGGAAATTCTGAAAAAATGCATTTTAGAACGTTTCAGGAATAAAAAGTCTTTAATTAAACGAGCGTTCTGAACAAACCAGACGCAGGAAAGCGCCGGCACCGGAGCAGACTGAACGCAGGGACGTACATCCAACAAAACAAAGAGCCAGACAAACAGCCGAGGCATGTTCCCGCCCGGCGTACCCACAGGGCCCACGTCAAGCCTTACAGCGCTCCTCTAATCTTAGATCTACCCCGTCCCATACTTCCTGTTTTTTATCTAGCAGTCACACCTCGGAATTCCCTTTCGGGTTGCTTCTTCCTGTCTCTGTATCTCCTCTCCCACTCTGACTCGGATCCGGGATCAAAGCTGGGCTTCCTGTCATACACTGAGAGGGGTCTTTGAAGAGTCGGACCCCAGGTGGCCCCGTCTCCCACACACCGATGCTCTGAGGGGCCCGTCTCCCTGGGACCCCTCCACTGAGAGAGAGTGTGTTCCCCTGATTCTTCTGCAGCTCACACGGAGCACTGATGAGCTGTGACATCCGCTTGTTCCTCACACACACACACACACACACACGGGCTGATGTGCAGAAGCAAGATCACACCAGACAGCAGATGTTAATTATCAGTCAGTATTTAAAGGGCTTCATTTTCACTTTACCTGGCAGATCAGAGCAGGAAATGTGCGTCTGCGTGGCTTCACTGTACCCGACCAGTCAAACACACACACACACACACACACACACCGAGATTCCCACAAACCAGCGAGTTCCAGGAAACAGACGGAAAAAGCGTTTGAAAAAGTTACAAAAAAAGTTGTCAATTAATACGAATCTCCAGTATATTAAATATATGTATATATATATATTTGTATTTAAAAAGTGTATTTAAAAGTGTATTCATTATTGCATGAGTAATCCTAAATGCTTTCTAAAAAGTCAAGGAAGTGCATCTTACACATATTTAAATGTTTTGAAAAGTACGACAGACATCCATTCCAATCCCACTTTTGATCCACCAAATTTAAAAAGCGCATCACAAAAAAAGAAAAGACTAAACCGATAACACACTCGTCTATACCCCGCGGCCGTCCTCGTCCCATCTATAGCGTCACACGCGTGTTCTGCCAGCGACGACAGATGCCACTGTCACTCGAGAAAATAAATTCAGAATACTTAACGAATTAAGTGAGGAGCAAATTGCGGCTGGCCCCCGTTCATTATGCACAGATAGGCAGGCAGCTTGTTTGTCTTTTTAACAATTACCGCGCGGCGTGGGGAGGGGGGTGGCGGGTGGCGGGCTCCGGGTATCGGCAGCTGGCGGAGACACACCTGGAAGAATCTGGGACGGTGGGATGCGGGGCAGCTGTAGATGGAGCGGGTACCGGAGGAAGATGCAGTGGTGGGTTTGGGGGCTTCAGAACCAGTGGAGGAATTCCACAGAAAGCATCAGTATGTGTCACGCTGGACACTCGTCTGCTCACTTTGATCACGCAAACTCGTTCGGAAAAAACGCATTTATTGTATAAAACTATAATAAAAATTGGAATTGTTTTAGCATTATCGAATTTGTACATTTGTACACTTGTACATTTTACTCAAAGAATTTCCCTCAGGGATTATTAAAGTATGTACCTGCCTACCTACCTTTCTAATATATTGTGTCCATCTAATATATACGGCATATGTGCTTACTGATTATCAAATGTATATAGTTTAATAATATACATCAAATCAATATAATTTATAACTCATAGAATAAATCTTCTTAACATGATTTAAAATGATTCTCACTCTAGATAAACGACAGACGTACAGATAATGATTTTCATCTGATTTTACTGCAGATATTTTTATAAAATGTACAAAAAGTTAGCTTTTATTCCGGCAGATTTTTTATTTTTACACTCTAAAATACAACGTTTACGCTCTAAAATAAGCGTAGTCTTCTGTCATTAAAAAAAACTGTTTAATAGAAAGAGACAAAAAAAATAATATTTTGAGTTGGAAAAACGTGTGTAGTACTAAGCCTTGCAAACTTGGGTTTAAAAAAAATAAAAAATTAAAATTAAAAAATAATTCCGTCCATGTGTGTGCCAGATTATTTGTAACATTGTAGCGTCCGTATGTTGTATTAACATTTAAACGCTGGTGTAGAAAATAGATTTCAATCAAGTTACAGTATTTTTTTTACAATAAACCTAAATCCAGGGTCCCGCAGGAGCTCAGGGCCCAAATGTACCGGAACATTCCATCACAGCCAGAACTTTAACGCTTTCACCCAAACATGGCGTTGCGTCTCCTTTTGGACGAGCCTCCCCCTGAGTAGTTCTCTTATAGATCTCCAAACAGCTTGTAATTACCTTTAATAAACAGCATAAGAAGCAAATCAAGCGCAAACGTGGTAAAATGAGCTCTCGGGGGGATCAGACATCACTCAGCGTGGCAAACAAACATTTGAGCAAAACATCGCCGCCGTTCCCGCACGACCAGGGAGAAGAGAAGGAGTGAAGCGGGAAACCATCAGCGCTTGGTCATTCTTTACATTGGTGATGGTGGGAGTTTGACTCATCGTTACTGGCACGCCAGTGAGTCACGGTCTCGAAATAAACCACATCTCACCAAATTTACTGAGTTCACGGTTGGAAAAAACACTCCACTATAACTCTGAGTGCATAACTCCACAATAAAAATGCGAGTATTACTAAGACGCAGGAAGTAGTAACAGCACGTAAATATGATTAAACATCAACAAAACACTACTCGGTCTATATGCGTTTGAAGAATAGTGTGTAACAATTGGGGCCGGGCAATTAAACTAAATTAAACTAAATTAATTAACTTTTAATTGACCACATTTTTCCAGGGTCAAAATTGAAAACAATTCTGAATAAAATATTGAATAATCCAGAAAATATAGAAAACAATTGATTTTGTTCCCCAATGTGCAAGTTACTTGTTTTTACTGTTTTTTTAAGAACTTCAACTGAGGGCAAATATAAAAAAAATAGTTCATTAATCGCGAGAAAACGTTCAACTAATCGAGATTTTGATTCCAGGCCAAATGGCCAAGCCCTAGTAACAATACGTGTAAATGATTGCATGAAAGTGCCACAATCACTTCGACGCCACGACGATGGCACATCTACAAAGACCGTCCTAATCAATGGCATCGTTTCGCCTCAACCTAATGCATTTCCACCCCACGCTCGATCAATCAGAGCGGCGCGTGCCGAGCGTTAATTCCTCCACTAATAACCAGGTTTCCACTTCCTGTCTCCTCGCCCTCCATCATCCCTCATCAAATGTTCCCGGCCCCTCCGAGGTTCTGGCTGGCTGGCTCCAGGTGGTCTCTGATGTGCATGAGGGGCTGTCATCTGTTCCCAAGCTCACGTACTCGCCACATGGGCTGCGGCGGAGAGCGCCACGCCATTAACAAGCCATAAAAACCAACCCAACCCTTTTAAAACGACAGAACACGGAGGAATAACCGCTCTCGACAAAGCCACTCAACCTCGCATCGGCTCTGCGTGCACAATAGAGACATCAGGGGCTGGATAACAGGGAGTGACATGCAATGTGCAGGAATGATGATTTCTTTTGCTCTCGTGACTACTAAACGGAGGGGGCTGGAGTACGCACACACACACACACACACACACACTGTGGCCTAAGGCTAGACACTGGCTGGAGAAGCTCGCGTACAGTCGACTGAGCCCGTATCCACATTATCTACATCCATCGACTCCTAAAGCTTCTGGAGCGCTGCCTCATTAAGCCGGCGCTGACACGGGGAGAACACACAGGTCGGCTTCAGTGTGTGTCGCTCGGCTAAAACCTCACACACACTTCTCCGTGTATGGCTGTCAAAGCCGCAAATTAAACGACGCTCCACAGACGCGTGAGTGCGATGTGACGCCGATTCCAATATCGCGAAGCTGAAACGGGAACGCTATTATGACATCACAGAGAACACCCTGGGGTCAAATGGCAAGCATCTATGTGGCGTTGCCGTGACAACACGCGTGTGAGGCGCGCTTCAGGCGGCGGAATTGCAGGGATGAATAACTAAGACTCAGTGGTGACATTGGCAATAATCTCTGGGGAGGAACCTCAGTCAAGTGTGTGTGTGAGTGTGTGTGTGTGTGTGTGTGTTCATGCCCCTGGCCCAGCCCCATGCATAAATAACAACTGCGACGACGACATGTGCGTGTGGAACATATGTTCAGCCGTGTAAACTGGCTCCAAATTTTGATGTTTGACAAAAGTTGAACAAAGATCCGGGCAAATTCCACATTAGTTTAACAGATTTGCTTGCTTTCCTAGCCTTTGTCTCCTGAAGTCTTGCTCACTGCCAATGTCTTGGTCGAATTACACCTAAAATAATCATCTTGTGCGACGGGCTGATCTCAGGCGATTTACAACTGAAAAGCTCTCAAATACAGTGTATAATAAAGTAATAACGACTTCATAAATAAAGTTGAAGCGTAGGCTACCGAACGTGAAAAAAGTTGCTTATTCATATTCATTCACTTCATTTCCTAATCAATGGACAATAAAAAGACGAGGACATCACAGAACGACACATGTCACCAAGTGCAGCACTTGAAAGTAAGAGGTGGATTGTCACATGATGCTGCTTCTCATCATGTCAGCGTGCAACGTGTCATGGCCCCGGGTGGAAAAACAAATAAAATCCAGCTTGAGTTCTAAAAGGGCAAAATAAAATGATCATGACGAACACATGGTGAAGAAGCACGATGCATGGCATGAGCCCTGGCTTTCGGCCGTCATGCAGTGTTCTTTACTACGTCCTTCTACTGGATCGGTGAGGGATGCACGTGTGCTGGAGGGGCGTCATTCACTCGGGTGGTCTAGCTAAGGATGAAGAGAGATAAGGGGAAACAAACCTGGCAGCTGGGCGGGGTCTCCTACGGGCCGTCCGACAGGCAGGGAGGGTGGAAAGAGAAGGCAGGGTGACAGTTAGTCAGCAGCTCTGTGATCACATGAGGGTTAGATGGTGGACAAGGGGTCAGACATGGGGGTCATGGTGAGCTGGAGGTGGGGGTGAGGACGAAACTAAAGGGGCTGCTTTAGTTTCATATGTCTGGGGTCCTGTCAAGACAGACATGTGCACGCTCCGTATGCGGGTTTGTGCCAAAGTGTGTGTGTGTGTGTGTGTGTGTGTGTGAATCTCTGAATAAGCCATGCTTTGATGTGTGTGTAAAAATGCTTATATTTACACACATGTTCACATCTTCACAAACTTATTCACGTGTGTGTGTATAAAATGTAAATATTTGTATTTGTATAATGTTTAATACATGTACAAATAATGTATATCTTCTAATAGTGCACACTACTTTTAAAATCTACTTTTTAGTGTACAGTCAACAATTAAACCCCTGTCTATATACATATATATTACATCATGTTATAAAATGTTGCATTATATATATAATTAATAATGAAAATAAATATAATTAATAATTAATTGAATTTAATTGAAATTTGAAAAAATAAAATTACGTTTTTTGTCGCCATTACGCAGGTCTCTATTAAACGCCTGGTCGCCTGAATGATTTTTTAAAAATAATTTAATGGCAGATATATGGTACATGAATAGCAGGTATTTGGAGATATATAAAAATTAACTTAAAAAAATGTAAACTTCCCGTATGTGCATAAGAAAACATGCATATGTAACTATTTAAAATATAATATATACGATAAGTATATGTTATGAGATAGACGATATATATATAGATATATATTCATCAAAATACATCATCGATACATGACTAATATATTTAAATAATGATTTATCAATAGTGTAGCCACATATACGTACTGTGCATATATAATATTTTCTAAAACAAACAATTGTTTCTAACTTTTATACCAATACTTACTCGCCAACTATACATCTATAAATTGACCTTTTCCTCCATTAAATCTGTTCTTTTCTATTTTATATATTTATGTATTTTTGGGACAAAATCAAACAAATCCAGAACAAGAGAAGACTTTTTTTGCACTAAAATGGTAAAAAAAAAAAAAAAAAAAAAAGTAAACGCCGTTGCCATCGCCACCGAGCCAGAACTGTACGTGTGGCCCTGGAGGAGGAAGAGCGATGAGGAGGGCGACTACAGCTCAATCCAGCAGCAAAGGCAGATGAAAGGGAGGTTAAACACGACATGTTAATTGAAACGTGTTGGCTGATTAAGGGCGATTGAGAGGAGAGTGGACGTGCTGTGATTCCTCTACGCCGGTGATTAGTGTCTGCATGCGTTTCCTTGCAACGTGCCCGGATGGACGGATGGAGTGAGGTTGGGGGTGCGGGAGTGGATGGAGAGGTAGAATGAGTAAAGCTTCCTTCTGCTCACCTCTCCTACTGTTCTTACAAATTCACCCAACATGAAAGAATAAAACGCATTGCCAGGCCCCGAGGACCAGAAACAGGCCCAAAACGATCCAGACAGTGTGTGTGTGTGTGCGTCTGGCCTTCCTATTGCAACACAGACGTTATGAAACATCACACCTTATCACAAGGAGTGTCAAGAGCGTGTCAAGGAGGAAGTGTTGAATTCTGGGCCGGGGTGTGTATTGTCTGTGAGGCTTTGTGTTGAGTACTCCAGCTTATTTTCCCCTCTCTTGTCTCGCTTATCTGTCAGTCTGTCTGTATTTTTATCACTATTATTTTTCTTTGCGAGGGTCTCTGAGGGGCTCAGAGGGAAGCACAGCTCGGGCCTACCGCGGCGCCCCCTGCAGGAGGAGGGAGAGCGTGTGTGTGTGTGTGTGTGTGTGTTCGCACGAGCATCGGGTCGCCAGCCCACCCCCTCCCCCCGGCCAGCAGGGGGCGATCACCAGACTAAAATTAAAAGCAAGGCACCATGGTTCCCTGGAGGGTGTTCTGACGGTGGGACGCCTCAGCTTGCCTCGGGATGTTCCCATCCATATCAACATCTGCTTATCATCCACAACTGCATCTTTTCAGGCACAATCAAAATGGCTGTGGATTTTTGTAATATTATTAATATTGTGTCTGTCAAAAAAGAAACCTGCACAAGACTCGTCGTGTTCTCAGTGTGTTGGACTTCAAGAAAAAGCTCCATTTAAAATCACTAGAGTCGATCTGTCACAACTGAGTCAACTAAAACCGCTTTATAACCCAGAACACAAGTGAACTATATTCAACTTCATGTTTGGATCTTGTTCAATTCATATTGCGACACACACACACACACACACACACACGCACACTTACAGTCTTGAGTACATTACCGTTAATGCCAGTGTCTAATGAGATTGTCTGTGTGTGTGTGTGTGTGTGTGTGTGTGTGAGACAGCTGCTCGTCATCATCTTCAGTGTGGTGTGTGTCCATACACAAACTAAGCGACACACTGTTGCGCTGGTTCCCAGTGACATCACTATCAGCGTTATTTTCCAACTACAGAATTTGGCTCAAAAACAGAATCTTTCTAAATAAAGAAAATGTCTGATGGCTTAATTTTCCGGGTTATTTGAATAGGTTATTGAACCATTAACAGCGGCTCAATCTTGTATAGATTATATTTATTTTGACATTTTTTATACAAATATATATCCAATGTGGGACCAATAATGAATCATACAGTCTATTTGTAAAACTGCTCGTCTGTCTGTCTGTCTATGTGTCAGTCAGTCCAACAGACAGGACTCTACATATTACATGTGGGGACATTTAACAGCAATATCCATGAAGATAAGACACATAATCGTCTTCCTGTCTGATCGTCCATCTCTGTTTGTCCTTTCATTTATCCATCAATCATACATCCACTTATCTGTCTCTCTGTTTGTCTAACCATCCACAAACCAATCAAGATACAATCTGTCTGCCTTCACATCTATCTACCAAACAGATGGACATAATACGGTCAAGAAAAAGTGCTGAAAACCAAATCTTTTAAAAATCCGAATCGGTTTGAACTATTCTAAAGTTAAAATAAAAGGATCAAGGTGAGGCGAGGTAGAGGAGCGGGGCAGAAGAGCCGAAGACCCTCGCTCAGAAGGTCAGGCCACTCTGCAGCAGGAAGCTAACGCCGTGAATAAAAGCGCAGTGTCGTCCGTGGAATCAGGCCATTGCTAATGAAATCCATTTCTCCCCTACGTTTGGATTGCCGCCTCCGTGCGAAGGCAAATGAATCGGCCGCCGCTCCGCACAGACGAACGTCTACATTAAATAATCGCACGGCTTCAATCAACAGGCAGGGAAAAATAAACCCACATTCCTCCAGGCTCGCCGCCTCCTGGAGAACGCAGCTCCTCGCCGCTCGCAATAATTAAACCGCCCCTCCTGCTCCTGTGTGATCCAGCTCCGCATCTTCATCGATTCCCTCACCTGCACTCAGAGCCGCTTACACCTAAACACCGCCGGTGAAGGTTTGAAACGACACCGGCATAATTCAAACCTAAATTAAAGATCAAGTCACCAAACCTCAAGGTGCCCGGATCACCCGCAGCAAGCCTTAGGAAGCCTTGGGGTGCGCGGGATGAATGTTAAAGTTGTGTGTTGTTTCTGCGTTTAATTGTGGGAGGAGGTGGTCTCCTGCGATCGTGCCACCGTCCTCACGGGCTGAGAGCGAACAAAGACACGGAGCAGACAGTGACAGAGGCGGCTCGCAAGGCAGGAAGGACGAGAGGAAGAGGAGAGCAAGAATAGAGGGAGAAGAGAGGAGGAAGATGAGTGAAGGATGAGCGCGAAGACAGAGAGATAAAGAAAATAGATAGAAGGAAGAGGACAGGAGAAAGAGAAGAGGAAGAAGACAGAAGGAAGAGCACAAAGACCCAGGCACTAGAAAAAAGACAGGAAAAAGAGAAAACACAGAAGAAAAGAGGAAGACAAGAGGAGGAAAAGCAGAGGGATAAGGAAAAAGACTGAAGTAAGAGTACACGAGGACGAGAAGATAAACACAGAAGGAAGAACTGAGGCATAAAGAAAAAGATAGGAGGAAGAGAAAAGAAAGAAGAGAAGAGGAAGAGAGGAACGAAAACCGAAAAAGGAATAGGGAAAAAAGACCGAAGGAAGAGGAAGACAGAAAGAAGAACACAAAGAGCGAGGCATACAGAAAAAAATAGGAGGAAGAGAAAATGAGGAAGATAAGATAAGAAAAAGGCAATATGAGGAAAACCAAAGATGAGAGGGACAAGGAAAAAGACAGAAGAGAGGAGAACAAGATGAATAGAAGAGAAAGAAGATAGAAAGAAGAGCACAAAGACTACGAATATTGGACAAGTAAAATTACAGAAGAAAAAGAGGAAGATGATTGGTGGAAGAGAAGAAGGCGACAATAAGAGAATGAGAAGAGGAAGAAGACTGAAGGAAGAGGATAAGAGAAAAAAACACGAGAAGGGAAAAGAAAGAGGATATGAGGCAGAGAAGAGGATAGAATGACAAAAGGAGATTAATAGAAAGAGGAAGAAGGTAGGAAAATGAGAAGACGATTATAGTACGAGTAGAAAAGGTAAGATGATAGGAAGAGGAAGCAAAGTGAGAGAGTAAAAAGAGAGAATAGAGTAAGAGTACGAGATAATCACACCGCAGCAGGAACAACACAACTTGTATGTGTGTGTAGTGTGTGTGTGTAGTGTCTGGTGATGTCATAAGTGTGTTGCTCCAGCATCAGCAGCGTTTTTTTTTACCAACTTCACCTTTCTGTTTGTTAAAAAAAGAAGGTGTCCACTTGTGAATCTCAGCATTAAGGAGAAGGGCCACGTCTTCTAATAGTCTCACTAGTCATATATCAAAGCTGACAGATAGTGCAGCATTTTAATGATTACTGTGTAATCTCAAAGAGAAAAGAGGCCGAGTGTGAGAGCGCTAAACCACAACTCCTCTGTGATCTCACTTCAATTTTCTGCCAGCGAACGCGGCGTCTGATAAAGGTTAATACACGACTCCCTTTTCATTATTCAAAGACGTCATCAATCTTTGAAGAGGGGTGGAAAAAAAAAATAATAAAATAACAACGGCACTTATAATAATCTGCCTCAATTCCATAATTAATCTCCTCCAGCTTTTCTGACAATTATGATGTTAATTAACCCAAAATTCCCTTCATGGTGTTGGGGAGAGACGAATGGTTGGGCCTGTCATCTCATGCGGGCTTTATCTCCAGCATCAGTATCTTGAGAGGGGGGGGGGGGGGTGAAGAGAGGTTGAAGAAGAGAGGGAGAGAAGATAAAGATAGAGAGAGCATGAATAAGAGGATGGAAAATAAGAGACACAGAAAGAGAAAGAGAGGAATGGAGGATGAAGAAAGAGACAGAGGATGGGAGCGTGGAGAGAGAGAGAGCAATACCCAAAGAGAGACAGACAGTGACAGAGAATGGAAGGGTGAAGAAAGAGAGCGCTAGAAGAAGAAAGAGGAAATAATAGAGGAAGATAGAAAGAGAGAGAGAGAGAGAGAGAGAGAGAGAGAGAGAGAGAAAGAGAGAAGGAGAAGAAATGAGAAGGAGAGAAATGAGAGAATGAAGAAACAGAAAGAGAGTAATGGAGGATAAACAGAGAGACAGAGAGTGAGAGACAGAGGATGGGATGATAAAGAGTGACAAAGCGATGGAATAGAAGAGGAATAGAGAGAGGGAAAGAGCGAGAGAGCGTGAGACAGAAAGAGAATGGAAGATTGAAGAGAGGGAGACACAGTAAAAGAGAAAGTAAGGGAGAATGAAGAGAGAGCAATAGAGGGAGAGGGGAAAAACAGAGCGAGAAAGAGACAGAGAATGGGAGATTGAAGAGAGGGAACGAGAGAGAGAAGATGTAGACAGAGATGAAGAAAGAGCCAATGAAACTCTGCGCTAGTCTGAATGAACACGAGATGAAAATCCAGAAACGGAAAGATTGAGTGAGGCTGATGGACGGAGAAAGGAGGGAGGTTCAGGAAAAGCCTTCCTTTCGGGGGAGAGAGAGAGAGAGAGAGAGAGAGAGAGAGAGAGAGAGAGAAAGTGGGAATTACAGGCTCTTGATTAAACTTTTCCTCTCTCCGGCTGTAAATACAGATGCAGTGAGTCGGGTTTGGCTGGGATCACTGGAAAGGGCCGGGAAGCTGCTGAAGTTTAAAGTGCTGCACCATTTGTTCTGTAAAATGACTTACAGGCCGGACTCATTAATCTACAACACAGTGTGCTGCAGCAGCAATTATTACCTAAAGAATAACAGCACTGATGCAGGAGGCGTACGGGCCCAGCCACACGCTTTCCAGAAATAACAGAAAAAAACACGGCAAACCAACACCTCCCAAGACAATCTACTAAAGCCTTCCTCACTACGACCCGGATCGGGCTTTATTTCTCCGGCGGACACATCCAACATCGGCATCCTAAACCACGAGGCTGATTAGATGCCCATTTTTTTTTTCAAGTTTATTTGTATAGCGCTTTTCTTAGTCCGAGATCAACGCAAAGACGCTAATCAACAAAATCAACAGCCTTTGCCATCAGACTGGCAGCTCCAGTCCGGTCCGAGCACTGAAGGGTTAACCTGATCCTAGTCGGGTGCTAAACAATAGAACAGCTGTTGAGCGCCATGTCTGCACTTCCAGAAATAGAGCTGTTCATTTCACCTGTCTGTCTCACACCTGTGCGGCGGGAGTGAGAGAGTGCGCGGGCAGCGGAAGAAGGGAAGGAAAGCAGGAGGAGCCGGTGGCAAACGGCCAAACAAACACACGGACACACACACGCATTATAAACCGAAGGCACCACTCACCGATCATGTGATTGGCCACGTGGATCTGGATCTCTCGCTCCGTCTCGAACGTCATTTGGCATTTGATGCACTGATACGTCTTTTTCTGCAAGGGAAGATGGAGCCGTTAGAATTCGCTGCAAACTAATTCCTTCACACGTTCAGTGGCGTGACAAAAGCCGAGCAGGAAGGGTGGCAAGTCTCCCGTCGGTTAAAGGAAGCGAGACAAAAGCACAGGTAAAGATTGAGCGTCCATGGCAGTTCACTGTCAGTCGGCGCTGAAGCGGAAAGGCTGCAGAATGGCGCAGCAGGACGAGGCTGCGGATCCTCTGGGGCCTGTAGTAATGTAGCCGTGAATACACACGTCTCGCTTCCACTCAGAACACGAGGAACCTACGCACGGAGAAGTCGGCCAGGAAACGGTTCCCGGTAAAATCTCTTCATTTTAAAGATAATGGAGAAACGTCTTCCTAAGAAGGTTAACAAAAAAAATGACTACGATTTATCAAAGGTGAAATTGTGCTTTTTAACAAGGGCTAAAATGTACGTTCCTATAGTGAAATTTAAATAATAACAGTGATGGGAACACTGGACTACAATTTTAAACTCACATGTGGAAATAAATTTATTGACAGACTTGACAAAAGCAGATTGAAATGGAAGTCCACCTCCGCAACTTACAAACAAAGCTCAAAACTTCAAGTTATAAACTCAGATTTGTTTCAAAATTCAGGTCTTTTTAATCTCGGATAAGCGATTTATAAAGTTAGAATAGTCACTTTTAAAACATGTCAGAATTTCAGACGTATACACTTTGACAGTTTATGAAGTAATAATTCATCCCCAGCCTGGCAAAGTTGACGGAAACTTTCTGCGTGTGTGATAATTTTGGACATCCAACATTTCTGGAGCACGGACCGACTCCCTGATGTCATTAGCTGCTGGTGAGTTAATGTGCGGTTTTATTCCGCCTTTTAATAGATTAAAAAGTTGCAACTCGGAGAGAAAAAAAAGCTGAATTACGAGTTTCAAAAAAGTGTCAATATTGAGTTTAGAACTTGCTAGTTTGGATTTGTAACTGAAAATTATGACTTTATAACAAATTCAATGCGACAAAAAAAAAGTAGCAAAAAAAAAAAAGTAGGAACCAATAGGACCTTCAGTTTACTTTCTACACACAAAATGCACACTTACTTTAGGGACGGGAGAAGCGTCTGTAGCTTTTTTGGCTCCACTTGTCTCTGGGCTCATCTCTGGATGATCCACCTGAACGTGGGTTTCCAGGTCCTCCAGGGTCTCAAACTTCACAGCACACTCCGGACAGCGCAGCCCGGATGTGGTCTTCTCGCCGGCTTCCTGCTGTGTGACCACCACGCTCGGAGACTGGCCGTTCGTGCCTCGACTCATGCAGCTGGCACACAGGCCGTAGGGCAGACCGTTCACGTCAATCTTGACCAGCTCTTGCTTGTTCTTGAAGTCTTTGAGACACAGGGCACACTTATACAGTTTGTGGGTCTGGAGCTGGCCATTGGGAGACGACGAGGCTGATCCACCGCCACCGCCGCTGACTCCGGATGAGGAGAGCTTCTGCATGTGGAAGGTCCCGTGGATCTTGAGTTCCAATGTGGAGGTGACAGTCTGCATGCAAACAACACAGCGGAAGCCAGTGAGGGAGTTCCTCAGATCAGGATGCATCTGGCAGTGCTCGATAAACTCTTCTTCACTCTGCAGAGGCATCTTGCAGATTCGGCAGGTGCCTGTGTCGAGGCTCTTGCTGTGGGTGACCTTGTGCTCAGTGAGAGTGAGCAGCGAAGGGAAGCGTTCGCCACAGATGGGGCACATGTAGTGCTTTGCTGGGCCGCGGTGAGTCTGGGCGTGTTCCCTCAACCCGTTCTCGGAGAAAAAAGTGCGGGAACAAACATTGCATTTGTGGTTGCCTTTGATGAAGTCGGCCTTCTTTTTTCTGGAGCCTGCATCGTCTTCGCCTGGCCTGATGTTGTGGTCCCGAAGACGATGGTTTTGCAGCAACGATTCCATAGTGTAGGCGGCACCACAAATATCACAGGCATACATGGGCTCAGAGGCATCCAGCTCCTCTTCCCCTCCGCTGGCTTCATGGCTGTTGGTTGTCTCCTGACCACCGCCTTTCAAGAGCATGTTCTGTAAATCTGCTTGTTCAGCGGCTACAGTCGATCCTGCCGCCGAGCGCTTTGAGCTCTGAGTGACTCCGTTGGGCGTTCCATTCTGACTCCCGCTGTTTCCATTGCCAGTTCCTCCCTCGAATATACAGTGCTTCTCTCGGAGATGCCTTTCCAGCAAGACAATGGCATGGAATGCTTTTCCACAAAGACGGCAGTTGTACTTTTTACTATGGGTTGTGATGTGACACTGGAGTTCTACTTCTGTCCCAAACGTCTCCCCGCAGAAAATGCACTTACGAGCTTTCCCCGTTGTCCCTGGCCCAGTAGGGTGACCCAAATGACTGTGCTTCACGTGCAACTGCAGGTCACTTTCTTTGCGGAAGTCCCAAGCACAAGCCGTACAGCGGTACATTTTCTTCTCGTTGCTGTGCTTGACAGCTAGGTGGACTTGTATGGACACCTTGGAATCGAAAACCTCCTGACAAAGTGTGCAGTGGTACAGCACGAATGTGTGCATGTCGAGCAAGTGCTTTTGCAGATCGTCTACGGAGGAGAACTGCTTGTCGCAGCTCTCACAGACATACTGGGTTGAGGTTGTGGTGTAATGGATGGTCAAGTGCTGGAGCAAGGCCTCTTGGGAATCAAAGTCCTCTTTGTTGCACTGCGGACAGGACTGTCTTCTCAGAAGCAGTTCTAGGTGAGACTTCAGATGAGCTTGGAAACCTTCAAAGCTGGTAAATCGAAGATCGCACTGATTGCATGGATAGTCCCCGTTGGCAACAGCAGGAGTTCCGTCAGCGGTTATCCGATGGCGTTTCGGAGACGATATCTCCACGTCAGACGAGGCGGGGCTTAAATCGGCCACTTTCACTTTGCGCTTGTTGCTGGCAAGGGGAATGTTTTTGTGGTTCTCCTTGATGTGTTTTGTGAGCTTCAGAAGAGAACCAAAGATTGGAGAGTTGGTGCAGTAAGGACAGGAATACACCTCCATGAAGGACTGTGAGGGTTGCAGCACCGGGGACTCCATCTTTGTCACGCCACCACCGCTATTGCAGTGGGTCTGTTGAATGTGTTCCGTTAGTGAGGACTCCGTCAGGAAGCCCATGGAGCACTGGTTGCAGAAAAAAGCGTGGTTGCCCTCCAAAGTGGTGGATCCGGCAACAACACTGCCGGACAAACAGTGGGAAACGCGTATGTGTTCTTGCAGGCTGTTGATGTCAGCGAACATGTCCGGACAGTAATTGCAATGAAAGGCAGAAACGTTACTGAACTGCAAAAGGGGGAAATTCGAGGACGAGCTCCCACTGGATCGATGAGCTTTGCGCACATGCTCGTTCAGGTTATAGAGGGTGGGTAGGGTCTCCAGACACAACTGACAGGTATGGCTCTGCTGAGGTTTATCCGCATGTATCGTCTTTAGATGAATTTCCAAGACAGCCAGACTGTTAAAATCTCTCTTGGAGCAGTATGGACAACTGTAGGTCATTTTGCCAGACCAGCTTCCATCATCGTGATCAGAAGAAGGGGCAAGTTTACGCCTGTTCTGTCCGGGCTTGAGAGTGGAGTCCGGGGTGGATCCTCTCTCCAGGGATGCGGAGGAATCAGGGGTGGCGCTGCTCATGGATGCCACGCTACCCAGGACCGGGTCAGGACTGGCACTGTGGTTGCTGGAGTCTGGCTGCCGATGACTGTCAAGATGGCAGTAAACATCCTCTACCGAAGAGAACTGCTCCGCACACATGGGGCACTTGTGTTTCTTGTTGGCGTGCGTTCTGTCGATGTGGGTGAGGAGAGTGCCTTCATCGCTGAATATTTCGGGGCAATGAATGCATTGAAGTTCTGCACGGTCAGAGAGCTGAGGATGCTGCGTCAGCACATGCTTCTCAAGTTCATCCGTCTGACTAAAAGTCTCCTCACAGTAATCACACATGTACAGATCCTGGTCCTGGTCAGCTACGTCACTGCTCGACCCGTCACGCTTCCCCTGGTCCTTCTTTGCCAGGTGTTCCTTGTTCTTCCGATGGGCTTGCATGTGGCTCTGCAGGGAGGAGGTGGAGTAGAAGCCACGCTTGCAAATACTGCACTTGAACGGTTTGGTGGAGCTGTGCGTCTTGAGGTGGATCTTGAGATGATCGCTGCGAGAAAAGGCAGCTTCGCACTCCTGGCAACTGTACTTTTTGTCACCGGTGTGCAGCTTGACGTGACGATCGCGACTGCGCTTGTGTTTGAACAGACGACTGCAGAAGGTACATTTGAAGGGCAGCTTGTCACTGTGGATCTGCTCATGGCGCTTCAGGTAACTGAGACGGCTGAAGGACTTGTCGCAGAACTGGCAGGGATACGGCAGGCCAGAGCCCCCTTCTTCCTCCCCTGTGCCCATGCCCATATCGCAGCAGCCATCCCCCAGCATCTGTGACGGCGAAGCCACGTCTTTGCTAGAGGGAGAGGACGCCACCCAGGAGAGCCCCCGGTCATCATCACCATCTGCAATGCAAAACACAGACGGAATTAAAATGTTAAAGAGGCAGAGAAAATATCAAAATAGAAGCAAAGAACTAAAGACATCAAACCCCAACGGACCGAAGAAATAAGGACAAAGATGCGTTTTTTTTTTTATCCTCTTATCCTCCCTCAGCAAACAAGCTCGCATTCCTCAGATTCGGATCTGCTTCATCATATTTTCATTATGACCACCAGATTAAACAAAGCTTCTGGAAAGTGATTACCGCAAATACCAAAAAGTAGGCCCTCGCACCAGACAATGCATACTAAACCACGCGCTGGATTATTGATGCTCTTTCACTGTTTGTACAAACACAAGGCCGGTCTAGATTAATGCAGGCATACATTATACCAAGATATACAAAAGCGGGTTGCTCTTAATTCTGTCCTGCTTCCTGCAATCTGATGGGGCCTGACACAGTCCACACGTCATCTATTTAGCATCTCAACTAGCAGCCTCCAAAGGAAAGCAGGGGAGAGAGCTCATGACTTATTGAGAAGGGATGCTGCAAGCGCCGAGTCCCACTGCGGCTCAGACAAACACGGAATTTTCTATCAGTGCACTGTTTGTTTGCTTTATTTTCACTTTTAGTTGTATTCACTCTTAATGCACTGAAAAAGCCTGTGGTAGAACCGATATACTGAGAAAACGTAGCGTTTACAACGGCCATCGCAACCCCACGTCCCCTGAAGGCGGCGTCTGGACTCACACGCCAGTTGTAACAATGGCTTCCGTGTTCTCCGTTTTAATTGGTGAGGTAAAAACCACTGAAACAGTCACACGCTCACAGAGAAAAATACAATCACGGAACAAAGAAAGTGCGTCACCTCTGTCTGCATTGCACAAGCTAATAAGCGCAGCTCCATATGGTAGTGGTGGAGTTTTTAACTTCCGCCCACTACTCTCCCGTTACACAAAGGTGAGCGCAGCAGAATTTGTAGAAAATAAATTCAAGTGATGAATCGATCCACTTTAAAATGTAGGTGCTGTGCAGAACAAATAAAGCTCCACGGGGGTTTGTGGGTAGAAATTTGTAAAACCATGAATTATGAATTTAGCTCTAAGCTAGAAATGAATTCAGAGTAACGAAAAAAAAGTTAAAAATAGAGATATCAGTGGAAGGAGGAAAGAACTGGCGTTTCACAGGAGAAGCGTATGCAGGATGGCATCTGAATCACCTTTTCAACCGTGTGATTGAAATGTCAACCCTCTGTTTAGTCCATTCACACCAAATTATTTAATACAAAAATCGTTAAATGCTAAATAAGGCCACATCTGCATATAACATACTGTAAGGTGTGTAAACATGAGTCTGCAAATGAAGAATCTGTCTGCCATTCTTCCATTTGTCTGTCTGTCTGTCTGTGACTGTCTGTCACTCTTCCGTCTGTCATTCTGTCTGTCTGTCTGTCTGTGTGTCTGTGTGTGTGTGTGTGTGTGTGTGTGTGTGTGTGTGTGTGTGTCTGGCTTTCAGTCTGTCATTTTTGCGTCCGTCTGTCTGGCTATGGTTCTTCCGTTTGTCTGTATCTGGTTTGCATTCTTCTGTCTGTATGTGTCTGTCAGTCTGTCTTTCTGTGTCCCTTTGTCTGTCATTCCATAAGTCTGTCTGACTGCGATTCTTCCGTCTGTCTGTCTGTTTATGTCCGGCTGTCATTTTGTCGGTCTGTCTGTGTCTAGTTGTCATTCTTCCGTCTGTCTGTATGTCTGTCTGAGTCTGGCTGTCATTCTTCCGTCTGTCTGTGTGTGTCTGTCTGACTGTCTTTCTGTGTCCATCTGTCTGTCTTTCCTTATATGTCTGGCTGTCCTTCTGTCTGTCTGGCTGTGATTCTTCCATCTGTCCGTCTGTCTGTCTGCCATTCTGTTTGTCAGTCCTTATTGTTTGGCTCCAATCTGACCTGACCACTATCCTCACTCCGTTCATTAAGCCAAAAATGTCAAAGCATTGATATTAAAACGTTTTTTTTTTATCCAGCCATTTTTAGTACTACTCCATTTCAAACACTATTTTCCACACTATTCTTTAGCTACACTGGCCTCCGTCTGCTCCATTCTCCTGCTTTTGTGTCCATGTCAGGATAAGAGGCATCCCGACACGATCTAAACCCCCGGCAGCACGGGCGAGAGACGGCCGCAGTGCCCCAAAGAAAAAACCCAGATGAAAAGTCCAAAAAGGACTTAACCGAGCTGAGTTCTTTGACTGCACAATGAGCCCGTGGCCCCTGTCAGGCCCGTCTCTGATCCAGACACTGTGGAGGTGAGAGGGGGTGGGCACGGTGCGGGCGGTGGGGGTCCGCACTGACAGGTAGGCCTTCCTGCTGAGACACAGACATGCACCACAGTGCAAGAGATACAAAGAAACACTTGCTCCAGTTCAGAGTCGGAAAAAGGAGCAGGAGGAGAGGAAAAGAATGGAGCTCGAATGGAGGAGAGAGAAAAAAAAACCCTCCTGGCACATGTGGTCATTCTGGCGAATTATAAATCTATTAATGCTAATGCAATCCCTCTGACTGCGACAGAATGTGAGAAATCACTTTTGAGAAAGAGGGAGATTATAGTCATTAAATAGCTTTAATCCTCAGAAGTGTGGCTGTCGGAAAATGGAAGATCACATGGCTTTTAGGGGGCTTTTGTCATCTGTCCGCCGGGGGACTTGGCAAGAGCGCTAAACAGGGTAAGAAATTTCAATGAAAAGTTAAATTAGAAAAAGAAACAGAAAAGAAAAAAAAAGTGACGGGAGGGAGCAAAGACCCGGAGACTGGAATCGACACAAAAAACACTGTTCGCTCCGTGTTTACAACCCTCGCTTTCATTTTCAGCGGCTGTTTTTGTCTCACTTTTTGTCTCACTTAAACTTTCTTTTTCGCCGAGACTCATTACCAGATTAACAGGCCACTGTGGTTGCCCCTGGTTCTTGCCTCCTCCTCGCCAACCTGTTCCATGTGGAGCGGTTGAGCGCAGGATAGAAGGGTCTATTGAGGCTGGGAAGAATAGAGAAACGGCTCTGGCAGGAGGACACATTCGGGCCCGCCATCCCGTCTCAAGCAGGGCCTGGTAATTGGGACTACAGCAGAAGCACATCGGGATGGAAACAGTCACCTCGGCACCGTATCTGAAGATATTTCTAGAAGATTCAAGAAAAGACTACCCCTCTGTGAGAAGACCACCACACCTCCACCGGACTGGACCAAAGTCAATCATATAGGGGCAGTTAATGGGCTAGCCAATGTCATGGCACGCTGGGCTAGCATCGTGGTGGAAGACCGTAATGAAGACATACTCTGTCTGAAGTCTGGGACACGGGGAAGGGACGGTGGATTTAGCGAGAGGGACGTGGAGAAGAAAAAGCTCATCCGACACAAAATCAGACCGTTGCTGGGGATTCTGTGAATGCTCCTACTACGACGAGCCAAACAACAGAGCTAAAAGCGGCCTGTGTGCTGGTGTGTGTTCCGAGCCACACGTGTGGGTCAGCAGGACCGTTCTCCTTCTGGAGAAACTCCATCCAACAACAATACAGCAGTTACACCACCATTAACATACTGTAATTTATATCCCATCTGAGACTGTGTTAAATGTGCAACGCGGACAACAAAAACTGCCAGTAAACCAGACCGACACTCGTTACAGATGATTCTATTAGATTTAATATTAAAAGCAATGGAAAGGCCGGCACCTATTGCTCTGCCTGTGCTGGGTGATTTTGTTTGATTCTTTCATAGAAAGAGTTTTAGATTGTTTTTAGATATACATTTGTACATTTTAAATGTAACTGCATGAAAAACATTTAACTACAACACAATCTTGTGTACTTATGTCAAACCATAATGTAAAAAAATGTAACATTAACAAAATAAAATTCATTAAAAATTCATTACAAAGTAAAAAAGTTACAATTTTTGTTTAAACGTTAATGTACAATTTGATTAAACAATACAAAATGATTTTAAAAAATTATACATACTTACATTGCTTTTATGTATGTATATATCTATCAAATATCTGCAAACAATGCTTTAAAATGATCAGTCTATTTAGTAAAAGGTAAAGTACTTTGGTTTATTAGGTTGATCTTCGTTATCTCACCTTTGTCTTGTCATTTTACCCTGTCCCATGCCACCCTGTGTATGTGCTAAAATAATAATAATATAATAAATAATATAAAAATATAAAATAATATAAAAAAATGTTAAAAAAAAAAGCATTAAAAAATAAAAACATTAAAAAAAAGAAAATTCATTAAAAACTGAAAAATATATATTTTTTAAATTTAATGTACAATTTAATAAAAATATACAAAATGGTTAAAAAAGAAAAACCATATACATTACTTATATGCATTTACTGCATAATTAATCATGTATACAATAATTCATATTTATCACTATTACGGTATATGTATTATAATATATATATATATGATATATATATATTATATATATATATATATATATAATATTGTATAATTAGTTTACATATATAGTTAATTGCTTATAAAATATATGTCCAGTACAACACTGTGCAAATTAACACACATCGTAGTTTAATTAGGTTGATCTTCGCTTATCCCACCTTTATCTCATCACGTCACCCTGTCACATTCCACCCCGCTGACCTCTCACCCCTCCTCCACCTTCACGCCTGGCCCCCTGCCCAGCTCACGGCCCCTTCCCCTGGCCCTCTGCCCACAGCCTGGGGCCGGAGAGCCACACAGCAGGGGGCAGAAAAACAACTTCCACCCTGAACTCCTACAGCGCAGCACGCTGGCCAGACAGGCCTGAAGCAAGAGCCAGGGGAAAAACCAATCTCCCTTACACACGTGCCACTCGCTTTTGCTTTCCTTCTCTCCATTGTTCCTCCTCTCTGCCTCGGGTGGAGACCTCCCGTTCCTCCATCTTCCTTCCTTCCTTTCTTCCCTAGGCAACAGCATCGTCACAGGCAAATACTACAGAGGACATGTTGCTAAGAGGTTAAGTAAGAGAGCAAAAACAGGGATGGAGAACAGGACGGCACGCAGGAAGTGACCACATGGTCAGCCGTCCGGAGGGAGCCGAGTCTCAGAGACCCGACACCTGTTTACTAACACACAGACACACACACTCCGGACTGGGTTTGTGTGCTTAACACACTCTGTGGTGCTCGAGGGAGACGGTGTGTCAGGGGCCCGTAAACAAGCGCATACGCACAAACCCTTGCTTGTTGTCCCTGACACTCTCCAGTCTGTGCTGGCCGGACCCCTGGCACGGCTCTCAGGGCCCTACGGGGGCCTCCGGGGACACAGTCTGTCAGGGGTCTTTTCCTAGAGGACGAGGTGATGTCATCGTGTCGCAGATCATAATTCTGGAGGAAACCCATGTATATGTAAACGAACACACACCACACACACACACACTGTGATGTCACAGGACAGTCTGTCAGGGGCCGGAATCCTGGAGGACACAAACTCTCGCGGCCCACGGCCCATATGGAGTTGCTGGCGCCCATAAGCGTCCGAGCAGCCGGACTCGTTCCCAGGGCAGAAGGTGAGGGGTAGGGGGCTGGGACGGCAAAGACAGCTGACAGCCTGCTCCCCATCTCCCCTCTGGCCACCCCCAGGTGAGGAAAAGAGGGATGAAAAACTGGAGCACATTCTGGACGCTGACCACTCACTGACCTCTAGAGACCCCGGAGTGCTGTGCAGATGGGTGCAGAGCAAGCACCACTGAGAGGACGGGAGTGAGGAAATGTTGAAAACCCTGATGGACGGACAGACGTCACGACTACATTTGATTTCTACACATTCACAGGGTTTCAGTGCAGTTGTTGTATTCTGAGCAACGCCAAAGTACATGAACTTGGAAGGTTGGAAGAGTAAGGTGAGAAGAGAAGAGCCAGTCCAAAAATATATATTTATATGTATTATAAAATAATATTTTATTTTCAGCATTTGTACTTTGGTCTCGACAGGTAAGAAAGCAGTTCTTTATTAGTCAAAATAATTTTCAGATTTTTCTACTACTCGTTTTTTCACAGTAATTTTGAAAGTAAGAAATTAAATCAAATAATGTCTTCACCCGTCTGTCAGCAAACATGTCTGTCTACACATGTATCTGCATACCTAAACAAATACACTGTATACCAGTGTCCAAAAATGTCAAGTAGACAAGTAAAAATACTTTGTTATTGTACTTTTTTTTAGAATTCTGGCATATTTATACTTAAACAATACATTTTCTACCTACTTTTTACTTCTTTTCCTTACAATTGTATGCTAAATTGTATCTGTACTTTCTACTTACATTTAAAAAATAGTGTTACTCCAATTTCCTTTCTGTTTGTTTTATGTCCGTGTTGTCATCGATCTAAAAAAAACCATCCATATAAATTGCGCCGTCCGGTTACAATAAACTTGATTGTGGTTGGATGAGACGTATAAACACTAGACACCCTATTGGTTGGTACGTGGTTCATCGCACCTGCGCATTAGCAAGTGAAACGACTCAAAGAAAGGACTGAACAAATCATGTTTGTAAATTTGTGACTTAATGTGCTTAAATTATGTTATTTTATTACACCACTCCAATGAAGGTCCAATAAATTGATGACACGCTTCTGAAGTATGACTTTTTACTAGTCGTCATATTTTTCACTCTAAAACACGTTAATGCTTAGAGTCACACATATATGATGCTTTAATGTGGTTGCATTGTAATAAAATGCATGAATTTTCATTGTGATTATATACAGCAACATTTTAATATAACAAAATAGGCCTACACCTTTAAAAATGGCATTACACCCCTTGCATTACTTTTAATTTTATAATTCAAGCAGTTAGCAAACCAGTACTTTTACTTGAGTAAAAATGTTGAGTCGATACTTTTACTTCCACAGAAGTTTTTTTTTTTTTTTTAACTCTAGCATCTATATTTCTACTTAAGTACTTAATGTGACTACTTTTTTGCAGCACTTCCAGCGTCTATACTGGTTTGTTCCGCTCTGCATGTGTGTATATCTGTTTGTCTGTCATTCCGCCTGTACATCCTGCCTGTCTGTCTGCCTACAGAAAAACAAGCGAATCCTTGGAGCTGATGTTGCTGTAAACTCAATTAAAATCCCTCAGCCATTAATAATGTTTGGATGCGTGTTTCAGCAGGGATGATTTACACACTAAGCAGTTTTGGGGGCGCGGGGGTGAAGCGTAAGTACCGCGTGCATCAGGAGCGAGAGAAGGTGAGGAAGGAGAAGAAGAGGTTGCGTGACGACAGGGGCGCCGGCGCTGGTTAAGCTCCGTTTGACTCGCGTGTTGCTCGGTCTGCGCGAGCGGCGGGGGCCGCGCCGTTAAACAGCTGCAGATTAATTACAAGTGAAGTCGACCAAAACAACTCCAGCTCACGTCAGATGTCGGGCTTTAGCATCCTCACTTTCACTCTCCTCCTGCTTCTTATATGTTGCTGCACTTATTGGTTGTATTACAAAAATTAGTTTTTGCACAAACATATTTGTCCCTTTTTTGTTTTGTTTGTTAATTTACATTTGACATCTATGTGGCGTACTGTTCTCAGTTCTGTCCGATATCTATGTAAGCATTCAATGATACCGATGTTCTATGTTCAAGTTTTTGTAAAATACTTATAAAATGTTTCTTAAGAGTCGCAGCGGAGGTTTGAATGTTCATTAGGCTGGCCATAGTTTTTTCTACAAGTTGCCGTCTGTATTATTCTGTGACTCTATGCGCATCCAAATGATTCCGTCAAACTTTTTCAAGCAACTAGTTACTTGATTTATCAAAGACATTTGACCACTAGTTATTGTTGTTCACGGGTTGTTTTGATGAGTCTTAAAATTGGCAAAAACTGTTAAACTCAGACACTAAAGAATTTACTGTATTAGTGGAAGATGAATGAACTGAAATGTGTGTGTTGGTACAATGGATCAATGGTGTTTAGCTTTGCTTCATGCTTCTTCTAATCCGCTACTTTACGTGTGAAAAGCGATTAGGAAACAGACGTTTATTGATGGTGTGGCTTATGATCCAAAAAAGAAAGGAAGAGATAACGTGTCCTACACACGGCAAGCACAGTTGATTTGGACTATTTGGTTCCTGTCTGGACGTTTGACCCTCTAAAGGCGGCTTTATCTCCCAGACTCTTTATCTCTGACTGTTCCTAATGTATGTCACAGGTTCCACGGGTTTCTGAAGTCAGACTCTCACGTCAACTAAATCAAGGCAATCCGGGTGATTCCAGGCCTCACACGCCGCAAAAAATACATCTTGTCAGGTCAATCATTTCTATTTTAAGTAGAAAATATTTTTGTGAATTGTGCATGTTACTTCACGTCAGTTTCCAGATGGTAGGAAAAACAACTACAACTACTCATACTGTACTTAAAACTGACTTACATCAACATATCTGGCCCTGATTTACACATTTCTGGCGTGTGTGTGTGTTTGTGAGAAATAATAAAAATAATATTAATATGAGTATTTGTAGGGCGCTTTTCACAGTTTTAACTATCTCAAAGAAAGAAAGAAAGAAAAGAGAGGAAGAGAGATTTAAAGAGAGACAGGAGAAGAGACAGGGAGCGAAACAGACAAACAAGATGATGAAGACAGGGAGAGAGACAAAAGAAGAAAGATAGAGTGATGGAAAAAGTGATGGAGAAAGGGGGCGAGAGAGAGGAGTGAGAGAAATGGAGAGATAATGAGATGGAGGAAAAAGATGGATGGAAAAGCAGAGGGAAAGAGAGAAGTAGGAGGAGAGAAGAGAGAGAGAAATGGAGAGAGAAAGAGACAGACAGAGGGTATAGAAAGAGATGGAGAAAGAGACAGAGCTAAATAATAGTAGAGAAAGAAAGAGAGAGAGGGAGAGAAAGAGGGAGGGGGTGGAGAGAGAGGGACATAAAGAGAGGGTGAGAGAGGGGTTGAAGAGAGAGAGAGAGAGAGAGAGAGAGAGAGAGGCAGAGAGAAAGGAGTGAATGTAGAGAGAGAGAGAGAGAGAGAGAGAGAGAGAGAGAGAGAGAGAGAGAGAGAGGTGGAGAGAGGGAGAAAGAGAGAGAGAGAGAAAAGACAAAGTGAGAGACTGAGTGTGTATTAGAGGACACGATCATCAGATGCTGCTGAGGACCAGGAGCAGTGGCCTCCGTACTGGTGTTAGATGCTGGACTGTGGGATTCATTCTCTTCTCCGTCTCTGACCGTCCATCTATTCCCACAACTCCACCAGACAAACCTCATTGTTAAAAATAGTGGCGGAGCCCGGAGGCCGGGTGCTGATGAAGGAGACTTCCTGTGAACTGAAACATGTGCTCACCATCACAGACGCGCTAAACACATCTAGACAATTAGCGGCTAAAACGCGGAGACCAGCGCTCCCAGATTAGCATATAGCCGTCTCTGCGGCCGCGCAGGCTAAGCACCTTATTTCTGATGAGTGTTTAATCCACAAGCTCTCCCAGCGGAGGCGTGGAGCCAACAGTCATCTACCTCCACCTGACCACTCACTACAATCTGTCGTTTTTACCTATTCTGCCGTTCTTTGCTTTCTCAGCGATGAGACAATGGTTCTGAAGAAGGCAGGAGGTCTGTGATATTCTTTAAACCCTGAACTCTATTCTGAGCAAACAGCCGTCCACACGACACAAGCTTGTGAGGGCGTCTGTGGAGGACGTGCGGTCTAGCCCCCCCTTCAGGCTGCTGTAGGTACAACAACCAATCACATCGTCAGGAAGTACTGGTGCAGGGGAAATGATTCCTGCATTCAGTTTGTGTGGAAGTGTTTTGTTGATTTTTGTTACTAAAATTACAAACGAACAAAAAATTACGCACAAAATGATTTCATTTGACCTAATAATCAGATTTGAAAAGAGGTTTTCAGCCATCACTACAATTTAAAGTTCAATAATAATAATAATAATGATGATAAGAATAATAAGAATAAATTATAAAAGTATTATTATTATTACTTTTATTATTATTTTATTCAATTAAATTATTAAAATAAATAGTGTTATATATTTATATGTATATTTATTTTATAAATTTATATAATGTTTATAAATAATTTTTATTTTTTAAACAGTACATTTTTATACCTTATTTATACCTATACGTGTTATTCTTGAAATCAATGAAAAATGCTTTCATTTAATTTAAGTTCAAGTTTATTTATATAGCGCTTTCTCATATAAATCTCGCTACGTACATTAAGTCGCTAGACTCGCTACGTACATTTAGGTGTACACATACTACATCAAAAAGGACAAGCAAAAGGAAATAAAAAATAGACCATAAGTGCAATGTCTGTAGTGCTGCACTCTAATACATAATCAACAATAAACGTGGAGCTCGGGCGCAAACAGAGGGGGTAAAGATGGTCTTGGTGAGGCCTGCGGGGCCCGTGGGACCCTCGGCACAGCAGAGAGAGGCGGGTAGCGCCAGCCTGCGCTGCCACACTGGGAGCAATGGGCACCTCAGGGGACGCGGGACTGAGAGGAACACCTGGACCTGCCATTAGTCTCATAGACGGGCAGAGCCGACAGACGGCAGCACACACACACACACACACACACACACACACACACACGCCCTGACACTACAGCGCAAACAGGAAATAAAGAAGTGTACACATTTCAACAAACGTATTTGCTTAAATAAGCTTTACAGATGGGCAGCCACACGAGCTAATGAAGCGCTGGCATGAATATTAACTGACGTAGAAATGCAGGGTGAGGCAACACAACACACACGCTGCGAGGCCGGGTGAAGGAGACACCTGGACGGGATAATTACGGTGGTATTAAACGGGTTTGTCCCCTGGGTGACACCAGAGCACCCAGCCGGGGTTCAAGGACGCACCCCACCACTGTCATTACTGCAGCGCTCTCTCTCTCTCTCTCCGCCTGTCTGCTGCATGAAGTCTATGTCTCTCGCCCAACACACAAACACAAGCAGCTGCAGCTCAACACTGTCATTACAGCAGTGCTCGCTCACTCTCTCCCTCTCACTCTCTCTGTCATTAACTCTTTATCTGTCTCTCTTTTGTATCTCTCTCTCTCACTGCCTTTCTCTCTCGTTTTTCTCTATCACTTGCTTATTCACTTGCTTTTTCTTTCTCACTCTGAATATTTAATTCTCTCTCTCTCCCTCTCTCTGTCATTAACTATGTATCTGTCTTTCTTTTGTATCTCTCTCTCCCTCTCACTCTCTCTCTGTGTCATTAACTCTGTATCTGTCTCTATTTGTATCCCTCTCTCATTACCTCTTATTATCTCTCATTAACTCTCTTTCCCTCTCTCTCTCTCTCTCTCTCTCTCTCACTCACTCTCTCACTAACTCTTGGTCTTTAACTCTGTATCTCTTTTGTTTCCTTCTTTCACTCACTCACTCACTCACTCACTCCCTCTCAATCTTTGACTCCGTATCTCTTTTGTTTCCTTCTCTCACTCACTCACTCACTCATTCTCGATCTTTAACTCTGTATCTTTTTATTTCCTTCTCTCACTCACTCACTCTCATGTGATTTTTTATGTCACTTTCTCAACACACAACTCATAACTTCAGGATGCTCCTCTGTCTGTCTGTCGCTCAAACATACAACAAAATACAACATCTTTAAGACAAATGTCTGATACTTTAGTGTATGGAATTATTTATAAAAAATATATATAATAATACATCCATTAAAGCAAAACCTGGACGCAATGAAGAACAATTTGTCTTAAAATGAAAAGAGCGTGAAAAACACTTTTTTTTTTACCTTCAGTTTTTACAGTTTTCCAAAGCAGAACCAAAAAAAAAGGCACTAATGGGAACAGGAGAGACTTCAAACTGAGAAACCAAAGATAAAAAAAAAAGTGGTTTCTGAAGAATCATACGCAGAAAACACTAAACGCGCACCGGACGGCCCGTCTCGGATGCGCTTAACAAGTAAAGCGGCGGTTAGATGCTCACACAGCCCGCTAGCATTGCTTAGCGCTAGGAGTCTCGCAATTAGCCCGAAAGAATGGCCGCATCAAGCTGGACTGAAAGGAAAATCAAGCCAGCATTATGCTAACAACGCCATTACTTCACAAACAAACACCAATCCCACTTGTATGTACACAGGAGGATATGGATCGGCGCTCGGCGGGACGCTCGCTAAACAACAGGTGAGGGCCGCTCCTTCGCTTCCGGTGTTTTCATCAGTGGATTATTATTTGTGCTAAACGTACGTCCTCCCACACAAACACACACAACCCACCGGAGTTCCACGTCTCCGGTTCAAACGCGAGAATGTGGCATGCTAACGAGTGGCCGAGCGTTTGCCGAAGGATGAGGTCGCCACGGCCGACAGGAAATTACAAACCATCAGTATCAAGCTCAGAGTGGTTGACGGAAGAAAAGAAAAAAAAAAAACAGACTAAAACAAAATGGATGTCAGGGAGAGCAGGAAAAAAAACCTCTTTGTGTATTAAAGAGCGCTAACTGTCTCCATCAAAGGAGGCGCGGTCGGGGGGAAAAGAGTGGTGGAGAAAAGAAAGCGAGGACGAGACAAAGGTGCGGCGAGTGGGGATGAAAAAAATCTGCCCAACATAAAACAGATCAAAGGCCGCGGTCGGGAGAAAAGGAAGCCAGGGGGTCCGGTAATTACAGCCCGCATCCGTTAAAGCGTGGGGCGAGGGAAAGAGGATGGACGCCATGTGAAAACTTCTCCAATCCATTGGCTCCTGGGGTTGCCTTTGCGCTAGTCCTTCACACACACACACTCTCTAACCCCTAGCAGGGCCCCCACTTCTGCCAGCAAGGCCCCATCTCATGCAGCGAGCCCCCCTGCTGGCCCATGAGGGGATGGCGGTCCACAGTGACGGGGGGGAAGAAACTTTGGGAACTTCTGGCATCGCCCCAGGGGCTGTTCCTGGGAAGAAGCAGCACGCTGACCTTCAGATGGAGGCACATTCAAAGGCCCAGACGCATGTGAGAAGCCACGTTTGCGTGTGTGAAACGCCCTTGCTTAAACATGAATACTAATACTGGCACGTATATGAATAACACAGGCAGCTCATGCACACACAATGAGCCTCGCTGTGTGGTGGAGGGCAGCGGGCGACGCCAGTAGATCAATAGCGACCACTAGCTGTTTGGACTCCATGGCAGAAAAAAGGACTGCAATGGGACTGAGCGTGAAAAAAAAAGTGCGGCCCATCCCGACATCAAATACACACCGTTTTAATGACGCGGGAAGAGCTGGAAAATGGCTTTGGCGCTGGGCACGAGGTGGCCGTGGATCCTTCTTTTAAGTTTCCCCCGTGGACCTCGGGGTTTCAAATTCAGAACAAGGAGACTCACCCACTCATTTACATTATACACGGCTATCTACACTCACTTACTCTCCATTACAATTGAACACACGTCAAACTTTCCTGGGAATCAAACCCACATCCTGAGTGTGGAGAACGTTGGCACAACGGATTGAGCCACGGGAAAATGTTCCTGCGTTGCCTTAAGCGGTTTGATTCGTCTTGAATTTATTTCATCAAGCTGAATCGAACCAAAATCATGTTGCGCAAAAGTAGGCTTTCTTTTTGCTAGGGCTTTATTCTGTAACTTTTTTGACTCAAAAATAAGAATACGTAAGGCAGACTTTTTAAATATACCATTCGAACATTTAAATTTTGCAATATTACTTTATAAAAGACACACTTGTTTAGAAAGGCTTTTAGTTGACAGCATCTTTAGGTTTTGACATTTTAGTGATTTTTTTACTATGTTGCTGCATTATTACGGTAATGTTGTTCTTTTAAGGTTTAGTTTTGTTTTCATTCTTTTTTGTGTCAGGTGTCACAATTTTCCATTTTATCCTCTATCATTGCACCTTGTGATTATATCTGTTGAAAGTTTCCTTACTACTTGCTTCAGTTTTAAATTTGCATTCCTATATTACATTTATCATATGTTTAACGGACAGTTTGTCCTAGTACGTATTTCCTACATTGTACTTTTGTTTGTCTATACTTTATTAAATGTACAATTTGGAATGCACCGTAAAATATATTAGAACATAAGATTCTCTATAAGTTCAGTAGCAGAATTGAAACTAAAGTTAAATCTGAAGCATAATTGGGCAAAAAAAAAATTGTAAATCTCAAGAGGTAGTTGGGAAACATGAATGATTTATTATACAGAAAAGTTGTGTTTCTGGTTGATTACTTTCATAAATTACTACAACGAATAAACATTTACATTTCAATGTAAGAAAATGTGAAATGTAAACCAAAATTGTGAAGTCCTTGCAAAATGCAAATTACAACAAAGTTATTTCTTAAACACACCCACATCCCGAAATAATACATTAGTCCCACCCCCAGCTCCGCCCAGTTTTTTTTTTCTCCATCGATTTGAACAAATCACGCCGCTCATTGGCTCAGTGTGGGAATCCTACACTCTGATGGCGTGCTAGTGCTCTCTTCTGGTCTCCGATACATTCCAATGCGTTATCAGCCTCTTACCAGTCAACCAAACTCTCCCCACAGCTGTCGGAGCCTCACTCCTTCCCCCGTCACAATCCCGCTCTCCACTTTATCTATCCCCGTGCAGGCCGCACACTTTGGCAGCAGACTTGGGGGTAAGGTTCTCTCACTTTCCGTCTCTCTCTCTCTCGCTCTCTCTCTCCTCGGCCTTCCCTGGGAAAGGAGTGTGGAAGCAGGCCTGCGTTGCCGTGCTGCGTCCTGGGGGAGTTCATTACTCGAGCAGGGCGCTCCCACCAGCCAGCCAGAGAGCAGGTCCGCCACGGCCCTACTGCGCTCCACTGGAGCTGCTCTCATTAAATCCAGGAAAAAACAAAAAGCCAGAGAATAAAAGAAAAGCCGAGAAGGGAGACTTTGGAGAGAAAAGCTGCGATGGCGAGACACCCGAGTTAATAGTCTGACAACTTCTGTGTTTTTCCTCCACGGCTGGTGCGCACGCCGAGCATCCTTTACCGCGGTGGAGTTTGCGTCTGCGCAGCCACTCACCCCCAGGTCTGGTTACTTATTCAGCAGTGAGTTCCCTATCCTCCCAACAGAAACCAGAAACAGGTTTAAATATTTCACACAGGATGGATGGAGAGAGAAGGATCTGAGCTTGAAGGAACAGGAGAAGGATTCTCCAGATCTTTAACCCCAATAGAGAGCTGTCTGCTTTGAACGTTCAACCCCCATCACGCACTTTCTCTTTCCTTTCCTCTCTCGGGAAGCTCCACTGTCACGAGCGCCGACAAAACAATGCGCGCTTACCGCATTAATTCCGAGGGAGGGAAAGAAAAAGAGCGGTAGTGAAATCCATAGCCGTTTTCGATATTACGCTCTAGACCTGTTCTGTTCCTTCACCTCCCATCCATCCATCTTTCACTCCCTCGTGGTCTCGCTCCCTCACGTCCCCCCAACACCCCCACCCCCTTGCGACCCTGCCAAGATGCGAAGGATTCCAATCAGGCACTTAGCTGGATGGCTATTTCCAGGGACAAAGGACGTAGAGAGGAGCAGGACGGGATGGGAGGGGGAAACAGGGGGAACAAAGAGCGCTCCCGGCACCCAGGGGAGCAACCAGCGTCTGACGTCACCTTGTACGAGTGCATGTATGTGCAGGAGAGAGAGAGAGAGAGAGAGAGAGAGAGGGCATAATGGGTGTTGAGAGTCTGCCCGAGGCTGGCAGGGTCCCTGAAGGGCCCGTCTTCATGAGAGAACGGGGAACAAGCTTCTCTATGATTTGCAGAGGTTTTACGGAGGAAAGTGTAAAGCCCCGACTATGCAAATGAGAATATACGTATCAAACTGTCTTGCGATGCATGTGAGAGAGCGTGAAAGCCACGGGACATGAAATATTAACAGCGGCGGAGGTTCTGATCACAGATCGGCCTTCCACAACTTCCATTGTTTCCTGCCTATAATGTGGAAAACTGCTGTTGTTGGAGTTGTCAATAAAGCTAGTTACAGTAGTTGCCGTTATTTTCAGACTACAAAATCGTGTTCAAAATATTAATTGTGTGGTTTATAATTGTTGCTTTATGTCAGAACTTCGTGTCACAATGTCATCTAAATGATACTACACACTAGTCACTATTACTAGTTTAACATCACTGTTAGTGCATTTGTTACTGACAATGTGTCAAACACACAGAAAGTGACTGGCAAACATTTTTAAGGAGTCACAACGGAGGTTATAAATGTTAGTTTGGCTTGTCATAGTTGCTTTTACAAATCTCAAAGCCTTCTCTTGATCTGTGAATCCATGAGCGTCTCTGTCAAACTATTAAAACAAACTAGTTTCGATTAACCAAAGACCTCCAATCGCTAGTTATTGTAGTCAACAGGTGGTTTAAAGTTTAGAAGAACTCATCTAAATTCAGTAAACCTCATCCAAGGTGAACAATTTACTGGATTAGTGGAGTTTTTTCATTTGTTTAAAATTTTTCATGCAATCTTAGCACTAATGGCTATATTATAGCAATATAGTTATTTGACTTCAAAATCGGTTTAGTGTAAAATGAATTAACTGAAACGTGTGTGTGTGTGTGTGTGTGTGTGTGTGTGTGTGTGTGTGTGTGTGTGTTCTGTTTGTTTGTGTTTGTGCTAAAATGGAACAATGTAGAGTTTTTGTGAATGTGCATTATGATGTTTAGTCTTGCTTCATGAATATTATAATCTAGAGACTTTTGTGTGATTAATAGTCATAAAATAGACTTTTATTGAATATGCAGCTTATAATCAAGTGCCTTATAAGTCGAAATTTTGTGTGTGTGTGTGTGTGTGTGTGTGTGTGTGTGTGTGTGTGTGTGTGTGTAGTTTTAAACTAGTAAATCTATCTTGACCATTGGCTAACAGCAAATAAGAATCGACAGCGGAGAACCAACCTCAGCAGCAAAAAGCGATTCTGCTGAATTGTAGCTTTCCGGTCTAAATAACCAGTTTAACACGCCATCTTCCCCTGGCATGCAGATATCCACACAAAAGATGAGCTCGGGTGGACCGGCCATGTAAAAGTCACAGACGCGTGAGAGTGTGTGTGTTAGCGAGCCGTATCGCCGTGTACGTTCCGCGTGTCGATGGCGGCGTGTAAGTGAGTGTGCGTGTTCACCGGTGACGGTGGTTAATGGACTCGCTCTGCAAAGGTAAAAAAAGCCCGGCTCTTTGAAAGAGAGATTCCGACAGCCGTGCCCGTTCCTCTCCGTGTGCGCGTCCCGGGGGAACTGCTTTTCTTGACATTTCACTTGACAAAGGCGAGCCACACCTGAGCGCAGGGTTAAAACTATTATAACAGCTCTCCCCCTGGCACACTGCCCTTTGCTCCGCTGCACCAAGAGTGTGTATGTGTGTGCCACCCGGGCCCCTGGAGTGTGAATGCGTGTGTGGGTCTGGACGTGCGTGCATTCCGGAACGTCGACATCAGACGCCACCGCAAAGACTACGTGAAAATCATATTTCAGTAAAAATACAGACACCTTACTGTAAAAATTACTCCTTTGCCAGTTACAAGTCACCAATTCCAAGAAGACTTGAGTAAAAGTCGTAAAGTATCCATTTTTAAATGAACTTATGTTTTTTTACTTGTATCGAATTTAGGCTAAAAGAAACACTAAGTGTGAAAAACGAGAAACTCTTTATTCATGAGGCTTTATTTCCTAATATAGACATGAAATTTAACACCTCAATGTTTCAAAAAGGCAGGACATAAGAGATAAAAAAGAACAAAAAGCCAGTCTCATGAGCTGATAAACATCATCCAGTACATTCAGCATCCTGCAGATGGCGATATCGCCTTGTGCGCTCAAGAAAGTAATCGTGGTAGACAAAACGTGTCCATTCAATTGTAGTGGGAATACTGAGTTTGATACTCAGTACAAAGTATCTAAAACTGGTGCGTCTTGAGGGCTAGACCCGCTCTATGCCCACATCCGGCCCACGCCAAGTCAACGAGCAAGCTTGTAGCCACGAACCATATCAGAAAAGCCAAAGTGAGTCTATACAAGATACACATTATGAGAAAGTGAATAGACAGAAATAAAAAAATAAAAGAGGGAAAGAGAGCTGGGGCCTCAAGGGCCAGCCTACAGGAGGTGGCGAGTAAGTGCGAAGAAAATGAAAAAGAGAGAAAGGGCACCGCAGGAGACCTGGGGAGAGGGAGACGAGGAGAGGAAGAAAAAAAGAGGGCAGCTTGGGTTATCCACTGCAGGGCGAAAGATGGAGAGGAGACGGGACAGGTTCAGAACAGACTGTTCCTCATTACTGCGACTCCCTGTGAAGAACCTGGTGATGGCTCTATTCTCTGATGGTCCAGGTCACAGGGGTCACGCCCACCAGCCGGGGGTCACATTCTCACACAGACCCTTCAAGAGCGGCAACCAGGACCGGAACACCGGACCTCATCAGGCCGGGCCTCGGACAAAGACCAAATCCCAGTGGAAAAACCAACAAAAGGACGGCCATCTTGAAAAGAAGCAGCACACTCCATCGAGCCGACACAATCGCTGAATGAGAGCGTGTCGCCCTGGACTGACTCCGGGCTCCAAGTTGAGCAGTCACATCCAGGGTGGAGAAGGTTTACCGGATGAGAACATTCAGTAGATTGAGATGTGAATGAGACACACTAGAATGGGGCGGTCAGGTGATGCTGAATAAAAGACAAGACTGGGGAACCAAACGCGCAACAAAGGAGTCCGTGCGGACGAGCGCAATAGGCCGATTAGCGTGGAGGAAGTAGATCCGCAATGGTGCCCTTTGATTGTCTGTACATTTACGTTGCGAAGCCAATGAATACATATGATTCCGTTGGATGGCATGAATATTAACTTTCTCTTTCTGTCTAGGAAGAAGAAAAAAAAAAGATGGTGTGTATATTCCAGCAGATTTTGGCTGCTTCCTGGGCACATGCAGACAGACCAAATATTTACTCTCTCCTCTTCCGCCGCCTGCTCGACACAGCAGCAGAGAGAGAGAGAGAGAGAGAGAGAGAGAGAGAAAGAAAGAGTTACATTTTTAATCGGCTGATTTTTTCCCTCCGAGAAGGCGAGCTGAATACAAGCTCGCCGCCGCCAACACACACACACTCACTCACACACACACACACCATCCATTTTTTGTGTCCTTTGGCAAAATCTTTTATTTCACTCTTGCGTGGAGCAGGGAGGGAAAAAAAGCGAGAGAAAGAAAAGGAAGGAAGGAAAAGGAAGAGAAGAGAAGAGAGAACGTCCCCACAGAGTTTTTCTCCTTCCTGGTGCGAGCGAAGGCCCCCACAGGGTCCCTGTGTAATTTCCAGTCCCTCAGAATTCAGGTATTAATAAAGGCCCCATGGGGAACTGCACACAATATAACCCTACATTTTCAGGCATTATGAAAGGACGCCCCCAGGGGTCTTTGGCTCAAATTTCTGAAATGCAGGCATTGTAAAAAATGCACCCCAGGGGAGTCCCCCCACAATCGAAATCTGCTGAATTCAAAGCATTTTCGGAGTCCTGGTGGGAGCCATTACTCCCTCTGGAAGCGCTTTTTTTCCCTCCTTTTTTCTCTCTCTCTCTCCCTCTCTCTCTTTTTTTTTTACAAAACATGTGTTGCTGACATGTTGACAGATTGCTCAGTGAAGTGTTTAGGTGCATGCACAAACCGAGTCTCTGCAGAGACGAAGCGCTGCTCTGGCTGCCAGAGAGCCTCTCCACTCTCCCAAAACTGGTGCCATCCATATTTTATAAGAGGGGAAGAGGAAAATCTAGGGCTGGGAGAGTATGGGGGAGAGCTCAGGATGAGTAGAGTCGTGTGTGCGGGGATGAAGAAAGGAGAGGAAAAAAGAGACGCTGAAAGACAGCGGTGGGGAGAGAGAGAAAGGAGAGAGAAAAGAACTTCATCGTGAAAAATGAACCCTGTGATGAAAAATGACTTCCAGTGTGCTTTGAAACAACCCTCCTTCGTCTCACCCCCTCCCTCTCTCTCTCTCTCTCTCTCCTGCATGCTGTGCCCCCTCCCCTCCCCTCCATCTCTCTCTTATGGAGGCAGGGCTCTTGCTCTCCCTGGAAAACCTGAGTTTACAACCAGCTGTGACTGCATTTGTATCTGTGCCAAAGGCTTAGTGGAGGAATCTTCAGGCCACCCTCTGGCTCTCGGAGAGAGAGAGCGAACATGGGGTAAGAGAGGGCTAACACACAAAGCGTCTCTCACTTTGAGGGAACACGTATAGTCTGATTAGGGCAAACATATATACACACAAGCGCACCCGCTCTTCTGATTCGGGCTTTTGAAAATGCAAAGCTGCAGGACAGAGTGCAGCGATCCGCTTGTGTGTGGCGTGTGGGCGGAGCCTAGAGTCAGGCCCCTCCCACCCCCGTTCAAATAAGAAGCGTAAAAGCATCTGACAGTAATGGTTTTACAATGGAAGTCTAAAGGGTGAGATGAGGTGTGTTTGACTGGCACTGCGGCTTCCGGTGACAGAACTCGGTTGGCGCTCAACTTGGGATATGCAAACCTCTTTTCCTACTGCCTTTCTGCTGACATGAAAGACGCAAAATGACAACTGACTGCACACACACACACACACACACGAGCGCCACTGTTTAATTGTACTGCAATTTTGAAAAGCTAGTTTGAGCTGATTCAGTTGGTGCTTTAACACCAACACAAACAAAATTTTATTGCTTTACATGGCCTCCAAGACAAATAAAAACTCCATATTGTTAATGAAATGTTGACAGTGTTGAGACGACCATCACTACTGTACCAGTTCTGATTCAATGGTTTCAGAGGTAAATTTGTGTGCGTGTGTTTGTGTGTGTGCGTATAGATAGATAGATTGTAAGTAGAGAGACAGACAGATGCATGCAGTTAGAATAATAATAAGAATAATAAAAAAAAAAAAATAATAATAATAATAATAATAATAAAACATTTTAATTATAATGCACTTTCCATTAAAGAATCCAGAAGCGCTGACAGGGTTAAATATCTCAATTGTATGCTTTGCTAAATAAAAATGTCTTTATATTGGCTTTAGCTAGAGATATAGCCAGACATATTAGGTAGAGAGATAGACAGACGTACGTATAAAGTACATAGTTTGAGAAAGATAGTCAGTCAGAAAGACAGACAGACAGGCAGAGAGACAGACAGAGAGACAGACAGAGAGACAGACAGAGAGACAGAGAGACAGACAGACAGATAGATAGATACATGGATAGATAGATAGTAGTTAGAAATATGGGCATATAGACAGACACTTTATTAAACAGACAGACAGGAAAAGAGAGAGAGAGACAAATAAAAAACATAACATGAAAACAAATGTAGATATAACGAAGCTTAAAAATAAAACGATATGACCCTTCAAATCCAAGTTTATCCTTCTCCAGCTTAAACGTCTTTCTCAGCGAAGCAAGATCAAGTTACGAACCACTCACTGTCGCTCTGTAAAATGAAGAGTGGGTGAAAGCGATCTCCAGTTTTAATAAGAGTCCCGGCCTCTGTGAATTCAGCTGCTACTGTGATGACAGGCCTGAGCTGGGGGGTCCGCGTTTGACTCGGACAGACGTACGGAAGGATGGATGGAGGGATGAATAAATGGAAAATGGATATGTATTCATGGTGTGAAATGCCCTGGGCAAGTGTGTTTAGTGGAAGAATGAAGGGGGTGACTGCGCTCTCAGGGGACCAAACCACCCCGAGGCCTGTCACACACCGCCATTACACTTCAGCTGCCTGCCAGCCACACAAGTCCAGCAGAGGAGAGGCCAGCAGAGCTCCGCATGTGGCTGTGAAAGGGTGGGTTTGATTCCAGAATACAGAGTAAAAACCCGACCTAAACTTCAATCTTTAAGTACTGAATAAAATAGGTGGGAAAGTACAAAGTACGCCCAGGTTTGTTCAGAACCTGACAAGGAGACACACATAGTGAAGTGAACTTGAACAAACCCCGGAGCAGTGGGCAGTTTTAAGCAGCACATCAGGTTTAGTGTCTTGATCTAGAACAATTTTATTTTAAAACAATTCAACTTTGAACGCCAACTTTGACCGCCAAATGGCAGGCTCATCTTCCTACCATTAAGCCACAACTGTCCAAACTGCCAGTTGCTAAGGCGACTATAAATATCAGTTTGGATCAAGCTGCCAAAGGAAGTCGATTGATCTTCTAAGCCGCTTCACCGTTACCAGGTCGCTCAGAAAGCTGATGGCAGCATCTTTGGGTCAAAGGAAGGAACACCTTCTTTATCATTGGTCAAGAAGGACATGTATAGTACCCAACTGATCATTGGAACACAGAGGCTGGCCAAGGCCTAATGGTAGAGAGCTGAACAGACAGGTTGCAGGTTTGAATCACGGTCTGGAAGATTCCACACTTGGAGTGTCCTTGACCAAGACAATCTGCTCATTCTGCAAGTTGCTTTAGATAAAAGTGTCCGAATTAAATGGTTCTATGTGGAAAGGTGGGCACTTGACAATGACACTGTAAGGTCAACAGTTTTACTATCAAATGATTACACTGCTTTGTTTAGGGTCCGTGACCCAGGTCGTCACCCACTTTCTCTGACAGTAATGAAACCGCCCGCTGACATTTTCTGACCTGATTCCTCAGTATTTCCCTCATCATCCCTGTCCTTTCTTGAGCACACCTATAAATATAAGTTAAAAAAACCTATCCTCCTCACTCTCATTCGTCTCCCCCCACTCTTCCTCTCTATCTCCAAGCAGTGACAGAACGTGTGAGCGGTGTGGAGCTATTTCTACTGACTGCAAACCCTCCCTTCCTCATCCGTCTCTCTGGAGCGCTCACCATTCCCCTCAGTCTCCTGAAGGCGGGTTAATTAGCACTCGCCTCCTATTTGTATCTGACAGGTGGAGAGCCCGCCCCCCTCGCTGACTGACAGCCTCATTCAACCACTCTCTCTTCCTCACCGGTTCTACTTTGCCAACAAGTTGGTCATCGCCTCCATTGGCTCAATGCCTCCAGCTCAAACCCTAACCTGCAACAAGATGGCAGGACGTTCGGATCTGGTCATTTTATAACTTATAGGGAATTTGGACCCATTTAATCTGCCCATTTGAGGCGGGAAAGGACACCTGAGTGGGGCTATTGGAGTCTCTTCTGTGGAGTCTAAACTGGGCCTTTTGCATCAACCAAGTCAATCCCAGGAGGCTAAAGGGCCTTCTGTTCCAGACTAAAGAGAGAAGGGTCAGCTGCACACCACCACAGGGGACGTACGGAAAGGGGGGAAAAGTGGGAGAGAGAAGAGAAAGAGAGGAAGAAAGAGAGGTGAGTGTTGTTAACAGCCAGGGCCCAACCTTGGCCGGTTGCAGGGCAGTAGAGCGGAGCAGCGCAGTGAATGTTCTCCATTTGATCTGAGGTTTTTTCCAAGCGCTCCTCAGGGAGCCAGTGTTCCAGATTCCTCCTCCAGTAGAGCCTCCCCTCAGAATCAGCCCACCGTACGACACTCACAAACACTCAGCCACTCTCCTGACCTAATAGTCACACACACTAGCCAACATTAGGCCCGTCAGATCTGAGAAACGCACACGTCATACTCAGAGCTTTGGACGGGAGAAAAACATGGAAAGGTTCTCCACTTTGCGTTGAAGCCGATTATAAAGGAGAGATGGACAGTGGGACGAAGAGCCAGACCATTTAGTGGGACAGCGAGGCAGACGTTGCTCATCTTCGTCTCTCGTATTAACTGCGATCAATGGCAGCAGGGGAGTGGTAAAAAAAAAAGAAAGCAGAGATGGAGAGACAGACGGAGCAAAAAACAATGACCAAGGATGGGCACAGACTACACCTGAGGTGGCCTTGTTGTTGAGAGCAGGAGCACAAATATGAAGCAGACACACTCATACACATCTCCCGATTCCTGGTGTAATTCTATAGCCCTGCGATCTTCTGCTCAGGGAATAGAAATTTCATTTTGTGGTGTGGCACAGCTCTGCTCGAGAATATTCCTGCTCGGACGGGCATGCGGTCATAATAATAACTGTAAATTGATAGAGTGGCTTTATGAGCCTTCTGCTGGTGCTGATATTGGCCAGACTCTCCTCTGGGCCATGGGAACCATACTCTGCTCTACACAACATGGCCTCCCTCACACACACACACACACACACACACACACACACACACACACACACACACAATAGAGTGCGATTGTCCTTTATCAGATGAAGTCACAGGCTGCAGACCAGCCCCAGAGAGTTTGTATTTTTTGTTATTTAGTCATTATTATTATTATTATTATTATTATTATTATTATTATTATTATTATTATTATTATTAGATGTGGTTCTTGTTGTTGTTTGTTATTATTATTGCTCTTATCACGTTTATGCCCAATAATGTCTTGGTGTTTGTTGTTACTAGTAGTTACTGGTAGAATTTGATTAGAAAAAAAAAGTTCAAACTTTTTATTACTTTTCACTCGACAACTTTTAATACATAACTACACAAAAAATGCTTATTAGTAATAGCAGGATTAAATAGCAAAATGATCGGTGCAAACATAATTAATAAACAAATAATTGATACAAAAGTAACTTTTAGCACATTTACGGTACATAATATTAAACCACTGCAACCATGACTGACAATGACAATAAAAGACTAATTAAAACACTATTACTGTACTTGTATAAAAAACATTATTTAAATTAAAATACTCTTGGAAAAAAGACAATAATAATAATAATAATAATAATAATAATAATAACAATAATAATTATTATTATTATTATTATTATTACTATTATTACTATTAATACAATAATTATTAAAAGCAACAACACAATAAATGAATAATAGTGATTTAATGTACATCAATCAGAAGTGTGATATCACTAGTGCTGCCTTTTCTACTATTAATAATAATAAAAAAAAAAAAAAAAAAAAAAAAAAAAAAAGTCCCAGTCACAGGGTCTTCAGAGGAAGCTCGCGATTGGTCCAATCTCACTCGAGCAGACCCAGATTATTCCTCCAGATCGCTGGCCCTGTGGGAACGCTGTGCTTTATCATTTCATTTCACTCTTTATTTCCCCCTTCAAATACACAACATGTCGCTCTCTGATGACTCTGGAACTGAGATCGCCTCCAAACCCAGGGTCGTGATTTCATTACTGTGCAAGCAGCCCAGATAACGGAAGATGGAGGAGGCCTGTGTCACGCCGTATTGTGTCCCCGCAGAAACGCGTGCTGATGTGGATGTATTACTCGCCGGCATCACATTTTCTGGCTGTTGTACACAAACTGAAAAGCCACTACAAGATTACTGACCGACAGAGAGCTCGTGTCCTCTCTCCATACATCCACCTCTTTTCTCCTCTATTTTTACGCTGGTTAAGTAGAGACCCTTGATTAATCTGCGAGGAAGCAGATGCCCCTGCAGGGCCGCTTTCAGCGTTTCATTAATTACCGCGATTGTAATAAGGGCTATTGTGTGCATGCATTGCGTGTTAGCTTTAAAACACCGCTCTCCTGAGGGAGCGCACTGACTCTAGAACAGCCGACGGCCTCCGAGTAACCCTCAGCCTCCACAACCACATCAACTGCCAATAATATTTACTCCGGAATAAGAAATTAAAGCTGCTGTGGATCTCCATGCCAACAACTGCGCCAGAGTTCTGTATTCTAACCAGACTTCCATTTTGCACTCAGGGAATCGTAGCGAAAAACAATGCAGCTTTTTGGATCACACGTCGTTAAACTGGAGAACGTAAATCTAACACTATTCAACTCGTCGGAGTATTAGCGGGCAGTTAATAAAAACAGAAAAGCTAAGAATTAGCGTTGAACAAGAAAAAATCCATACACAGAAAAACGCCAAAATTCACAGGTGTTCAATTAGGAAAAAAACGTACACACAAGTTTGTATGAAATTTATATAATACAGTATTACCCCGACCTATGAATGTCTTTATAATATCAAGTAACAAAATGCATGGGTGGCAAAAATTCATTCCAAGCTGAGAAAAAAATTCGCTATACGGAACGTGCGTGTCTTTTTCGTACCGCGAGCAATAAATGAGACAGTCCAGACATGTAAAAAACTGTTGTTTTAATCTTCACGCACACCAAATAAGCAAAAACACTTGCTAATATCTTGCTTCAGTTACACGCACTGTTCTCGCTAGATGTTACACTCTATTTAGTCCGAGTGTAACATACTGACGACGTTGGTTCCGCGCTGACCAAGTTCTCGCTAAATGACGGAAATCTCAGGGATTTTCATGACGTCACTTCAAGATGGCGGCAACTGTTTATGTCTTGATGTCCTATTATCATTATAAATTGTGCCTTTATAAATATACCTATGTTTATTGATTAAACAACAACTATGTGTCATGTTTTATTACATTTATTAACGAATAGATTTTAATTCGGAAAAAATAATTACACAAATTACATGTAAATTGTCACTCAGCTAACTCAGCTCAGCTAACAAAATTCCTGCATAACGTCCATCGGCACGGATTAATTTCTTATGTCGGGGTACCACTGTATTAATATTAACGTATTTTTTGACCACTGTTATGTGTAGAACACCAGTAATAAATAATAAAAGTAACATGTTTGCCACTCTATCGTCCATAATATGAATTATAAGATTATAAGGAAAAAAAGCAGCGTCTTGTAAATAAGGTAACAAATATGCAATACCTATAATATAACATTTGGGGTTTGAGTACGGCTAAACAGTTACTAATTCACACACTTATACATATATTATTAAATTGTAACAATATTATACATAATTGTAACCCAGAGAAATAAATTAACATATTTGCAGCTAAACAAGTACTCAAGTGTTTAAAGAAAGCATAGACGTCAGCGTGAAGAGATGAATAAGATGCGCACACACACTCACATGCAGACAAACCTGCTGGGCAGTGGTTGGTACGGTGTTCAGTCAAGTCTGCAAGGCACTCAAAGTCCTGTTGGCAGTTGTCACAGGTGAAGATGGAGTCGTCGTCTAAGTCTTCCTCTCCCACCCGCTCGTCATGACTGGTCACACTCTGCTCGCCGTCTTCCGCTCGGGTCTCCTTCCTTTCAGCGTCTCTTTCCGACACGGCGGAATCTATGGACACACACGGCACAAAAATGGTGAGATATGATTGATTTCTGAATAACACAAACGGTTCTTGTCTGGTCAATAGTTGGAGGAAAATGGATCTGGCACTGAGACAATGTCAAAAAACTAGCTAATAAATGCAAAAACCGCACTGCCACAAAAACAATGGCTAAAAAAACACTCCCAGTCACCTAAATGGAGACAATCACAAAGCCAGACATTAATAATAATACAAATAATTCCTTTAATTCATTTTAAGACCCTCAAGGTCGACTGTGAACAACACAGCAAACACACACACACAGACACACACAGACACACACACGCCAATTGCCAAATTGCGTTTAATCACGTCTGGCGTTTACTTAAAAATTCAGATTCAAACGGTTACGTCCTCGCATCACCATCATGGTCGCTTGTAGCCAACTTGCTATGGTTTTTCTTGCGCTTTTACTCCAGCAATATGGTAAAATGCTCTATGTGCTTTTGATGCACATTGACGTTTGCTTTTTCTTCCTGCACTCAATCTTTAAACTCTTCTTTTTGACAGAGATACTTCTACGTCTTTAGTTTATATCACGCAAAAATGTGTTCAAAAATTAAACATTGGAATGTTAGATCATAATTAATCAAACCATTTGATCAACATTAAATATTGGAATGTTGACGAGATAATATATAACTTTTACCGCATCAATTTCAGCGACTGCGACAGAATTTCAGATTATTTGCGACAACTATTGTCACACACACATGTAACTATTGTATTTTTCAACCACCCGTTTTTCAAAATCCCCACCTAAGTGCATCTAGTCTCCGTCGAAACCCAATCGAAGCTCCCCGAGCCGCTCGGATAGCCACCCAGTCGCTCACGGTGAGGACCAGCGCCACCGCAATCCTCCTTCCGCCATTGTGGCTTCGTTTTCACACCTTATTATCACATTAAAGGCTCGACGCTGAAAGGACTACACACGAGACTGAGCGAGGGAGGAGAGGCAGAGGAAGCGAGACAACACGGATTACAAAACACGGGGTGGTGAGACAGAACGAGAGCACGGAGATGCTGAGATTGATCCAGATTAAGTCATCACCAGACACCATTGCACATCATGGCAGATTTTCCGGCCACATTACAAGGAAAGTAACAACAGAGGTCGCATCTCCACATCCCAGATCAGGCAAAGGTCACGACATCAAAAGACAGTCCTGATTGCACGCTTGTGTGATTATATAGCGTGTGATTGCACAGTCTGTCCGAAAACAGACCAATCAAAGGTCAACGTTGTGGGACGATTCATTATTCAACAGTTCTGGAACCAGCCAGAACAAAACGCCTCAACTGCTGGAAGGATGTAGAACAGTTATTTCAAAGAGCATCATCCAAGAGCAAACGGTTATGACGAGCGCCTCTCTCGGAATACAACGTTGAAGTACAAAAGAAATCAAACCTCTCTGATAGTCCCATAAACATGAAAAGTGACACCAAAGAGACACGGCAAACCACTTTCGAGTCGGGAGCGAAGGAAACGTGAGGGGAAGAGGGGGAGGAAGTGGGGCCGGAGAGAAGGAGGGAGGGAGGGCTGCACACCGACTCCCCTGGGCTTAACATCCTGTCTAATCATCCTGGACTTGTGCAATCAGAGAGAAGCAGGAGGTGGCCATTCCTCTGCTCCACACATTTTGATCAGCTCTAATTTGGCCCGGCCTGCCGCTGCACTAAGTCGCTCTGCAGCAGTCTGCGTTAATGGGGCCTGCGGCTCGGATCCCGGCCAGAGGAGAGCCGGGGCCTTGCTTTGGGCCCCGGCCCAGTCCGGACTGCAGGTGGGGATGGGTGAGGGGAGGTGGGGGTCGGTATCAGGAGATAAGGAAGCGATGAGGTGCTCTAGTTTATTGCGCCCCCGCCGGAGCAAAGGGCAGAGAGGTGGAGGTGAAGGTGGGGGCGTCGTGGTGGTTTGGAGGGTGGTGCGGGCAGGAGGGGTATAGCCATCTGTCCAGTGGTGAGAAGACCGTCTGGACAGGGAGGAGAATAGCCCCTAACTGACACTACACTGATAGAGCCCTGAGCAGCACTTACACACACACAGACACACACACACACACAAAAGGTGCATTAACGGCACTATTTCATCCATGAGAGCTTCTAATCTCAGGGAAAATGGATGGTGGCTGTAACCCTCACACACTCCCAACCTCTCCACACACACACACACCCTGATTCCCCCAGGTACCCTCATGCCAGAGGTACCGGCGGTGCCAACCAAGGCACATGCCAGCACAACCTGCTACCATGGCAACGAGGGAGGAACAGGAGGGGACCTTATTCCACCCTTCTCCTCCCTCCATCCTTCCAGTGGCCACGGAGCGAGCGCTCCCAACTCCTCCATCTTTTCAAGCGTTCCACATTGGTTGCTTTACAGCTCCTCTTCGTCATCACCGCGCCTCTTCCCCCACTTCTTTCCAGTAAGTGTAAGGCATCTCAGGAGGGAAGAGGGGAGGGGGGTCTCTAGAGGCGGCCCTCCAGAACACACTCCATTAGAGTGCAGGGCCACCGTCATTACAGGGCTCCATTTCTCTCTCTGCAGTGGAAGATTGATACACACGCATCACGCCGCTCAGCTGCAGTCTTTTCACCTCCGACGGCGGCCTTGACAAACACACACAAGCGTAAATATGTGCGGCGAAACACGGCGCATGCACTTGCCGTGATGGGAGTAACGGACACGAGGTGAGCCGCGGGTCATGTGATCGCTCGGGCTTTCTATCCGTCTGTCTATCTATCAATCAATCCATCCACTCACATACATTTACCCCAACCCACACGAATACAGGACGATATGCATATACTATATATACACATGTATATTCATACATTTAGTATGTATATACCAGTGGTTCTCAAAGTAAGGGGCGTGCCGCCATGCGGGGGGCGCACAGGCACTGCAGGGGGGGGCGTGGACCATCAGCAGAAGAAAAAAAAATAAAATAGTGAACAGTGAAATGACATAGAGTTGGAGATCAGTGATGTCAAGTTCGATTCTTTTACGTGACTCGAATCTATCTCTCAAACAGTAAAGTGAACGAATCATTTGTTCATATTTTACAGAATGCGGGCCGGTCTGTCACGAACAAATGATCCAAAAGCATCCGTCCGAACAAACTGTGTCACGTCAACCACAAATTGTTCACTGAGCAGAGACGTGTTCATTTTGAGTCATATCATACATTAGTTCATTTAGAACGAATCGTTCACAAACGACACATCA